>VYXF01006932.1:922474-945963 GCA_013397295.1 Polioptila caerulea
TGAAGCTGAGTCAGGGGAGGTTTAGGTTGGGTATCAGAGAAAAGTTTTTCACCCAAACAGTGGCTGAACTGTTTGAACTGAAGAGGCTCTGCGGGGAAGTGGTCACTGCACCAAGCCTGACAGAGTTCAAGAAGCATTTGGACAGCGCTCAGGGACGTATGGTATTCTTGAAATGTTCTGCATGGCACCAGGAGTTGGACTTGATCCTGATGGGTCCCTTCCAACTTCAGCATATTCTATGATTCTGTGATCTTTTCTCTATCTGATTCTTTTTCTGGTTGTCGTTTAGTGGAAGTACTCTTTCTGGCTGTTTTCTTTCCTCCCCTGTAGTTCATCTTCATGCTGTGTTTCTTGCTTCTTTGTATTTGATGTCATGTGTGCTTTCTGAAGATGCAGTGTATTCTCTGCTCTGGTTGCTGTCCGCATATTCGTGGTAGTGTGAAGCCTTCTATTTCTTTCCTCATGGATTTGAGCTAGTTTTCTAACTGGGAGGTGATACATCATTTTTGTGTACAGATGGAAATGTTTTTATTTGGATTTTTTTGGTACTGAATTAGATGTCATCCCTCTTCCATCCTCGAGACTCTAAAAGAGAGAGTTTTGCTGATGCACTGATTTTACAGCATTGGTTTCACTGAATTACCACCAGTTGATCCAACAGCACTGCGGCTGGCACTGAAATTCTCACATTCTTCTCCTGCATTTTAAGTGATTTTGTTCACTTCATACAGTGCAATGAGGTCTCAATCTCATGACTAGAAATTTCTCAGTGTTTTATCGATAAATACAGATCAAAAAGATAATCTTCCTGTCTGGTCTTTTTTTTTTTCCCTAGAGCAGTCTTTGAAGGTTGCACATTCTTCTGTTCTGCATCCTTTGTCCAAGTGTGTCTCCTCTTGTTCTCTACTCCCCTCCTGCTTTTTTCTTCTCTTCCTTCCTTTTATTTTAGTCCTAGGTCTTCTTTATTCTTTTGGGTTGTTTTGTTTAGGTTTGAGAAGAGGCATACCTGAGTTCTAGTACAGTTGGCTATTTGGAGTTAACTTGGAAGTTTTCTTACAACTGCCATGTAAGCAAAGAGCTCAGTGATTTTCCCCTTCATCTCTTCCAGCTTTTTCCAGTGTTAACTGAAAAGTTTCACAAAGTTTTCCCATCCTGCCTCCAGCTTTCATTGCCTTTTGACCATCTTGTGCTCCAAAGCTTGCCTTGTCATACCTGTGAGAATTGGGCTGTGCTGCACAATTCTCACATCCAAACCAACTGGTGTTTCCCTTTTCCATTGTGAAGTGTTTCACCTTTTCCTTTTAAAACATACGTGCAAGTGTTCTCTTGTGGCCTTTGACTCTGCCTTATAAAACTGCAACAGAGGTCCAGGTACCCGCTGTCAGCTGAACTTCCCTGTTCAATTGCATCCAGGAGCCCCTTCTTCAGCTGCTAGATGTTCTGAAGGCCACATGTGCATAAAAATGGGCCAAGGGGCATTTTGATACTAAATAAGGATTTCTTGGTTCTTGTGTGGAGGTGGCATATATGGAGCTTGGGATTAAGGATGAGAGGAAGAGTTTATTTGATAACAGAAGGGGTTTTTCATATTTATGAAAAAATGGGTTTTGTACCACGCAGCTTGCTTTCCAAAGTGCAGCTGAGAAAATGTTATTCTCAGTGAAAACCGATCATGTGTTTTCAGTTGCAAAGATTTCTTTGTATATGGTGTTAATTGCCTTTCCATCTTTTTACTGTTTTACCTTAACAATTTGATTACACATGTATTTTTGCTCTCGAGAGACAGTGGGTATGATACAATCTCTGTTTTAAACTGTTATCATGTAATTAGCAGGGAATGATGTCTCTAAAGTCTGATCTACTGGCTTCTTTGCTGCTCAAAGAAGCAAAGAGCAGCTGAATTATGGGATTTGAGTCCTTGACTGGAAGTCCTTGTTGTGTAAATTTGGCATAGACTACTTCTGTTTCAGAGAACCATCTCTTTCTTCAGCTTAGAGCTGTGTATTAGGGCAATGCTTTAAGGACACCAAGAAATTATGATGGGTTTCCTGGTTATGCTCTCTGTACCCTTTGTGTAAAATGGGCTTGCACACAGATCTTTCTTATTCATCTAGTTATGTTCTCTGATACCATATAGGTTTTTAAAGATTCCTCTTGTGAAGTCTTATGGCTAATTCTGAAAAGTATCTTTGCTCCCCCTTCTCAGAACTTCTAAACCAGACTGTTTGAAATGTTTCTGCTACATTCTTCTCAAAGCCATGCTTTGAGTTTTTAATGTCTTTTGGTGCTAAAATTTCATCCATTATGTTTTAGGGCTCAGTTTTGCACACTCTTTGCTGAATAACACTTGGCAGTTCAGTTCTCTTCACTGGTGTACTAATATGAATGTTTTGTTCTAAAAGTGGTACTCAGCTGAGAGTTTAGACCTTGATTTCTTTAAGCTCAGAGTCTCATGTGCAGTTTTAAGCTATATGTGACTTTTGAATCACAGGTGACCAATGAAATACTTAAGCACAGTCTATGTAACATACCTTGGAAATGCCTTGAAGGAATCTGAAATCGACTGCCTCTGTCCCTTCTTCTATCTCAGGAAAAACAAAACCCTTCTGAGTTTGTGTGTAGGGACTGCACTTCCCCTACAGAGGAGGAATGCACCATATATTGTCAATGATTCCCTAGATGTGATGGGGTTTTGCATGTGCTTCTGGCAAGCAGACAGTCAGGTGCAGTTACAGAACACTCCCTGGTAAGCCTTTGACGCATTGGAAATGAGTGAGTTGGGAATTGCTTCGTGTCTTACTTTGCTGTTGTTTTCCCCTCTCCCAGCTGGCCACATGTAATGTAAATTGAGTGGGATGGTGGGGGACTGTGAATTGAAATCCCTTTGCACTGGAGAATTAGTTTCCCTGAGCAGATGAGGCTTTCATCTGTAGCTATGTGGACAAAAAGCTCTCTCCAGAAAGGTGTGTGACAGCACTTTCATGACCTCTTTTTTTGCACTGACTCAACCGTATCATAAACTCACTTTTGTGGGCCAAACCCGACTCAGGCTGTTCCTGCTGTTGTCATTTATTTCAATTTTAATTTCAATATATTCCTGCTTACCTTTCACAATGGATAGGAGGAGTGGCAGGAGGGAAGAGGAGGAGTGGTGAAAAATAAAAAGGTGCACAAAGATTAATTTGCTGTGTAATTTTCTTTTAGAAGGAGGGAGAGACATACCTGTGAAAATAGGCTATCAGACCTCTAAACACACAGATGAAATACTGTCCTTTCTAGCAGACACTGTGGTGAGGCAGTCACTTACTCAGCACTAAAACTATACGACCAGATTCATTTTGAGGAGGCATGATGTGGTTTCCTCTGTGGGTCTGCATTTTTACTGCCTTTAGCTAAGTTAAGGCCCTTGGTGCTTATCACTTTTTAATGATTTGTTCTTACCTCTGCTCCTTGCTTCTGGCTGTTTGTTCTTTACTACTTAGGTTGTTACTCATGTTCATGTAGAGACCTGAGAGTTAATAGAAAATGAAGATTAGAGTTACCCTCACCTTCCCTTCTCCTGTAAGGTTGCCTGGGACAGTTCCACACACATTTATATATGGCTTTGCAGCATCTTGGCTTCTGACTCCGTTATGGTTGTGTCAAAGTATAAAGCTAAAGCTGGGAAGCTAGCAGCTCATTGAAATGAACTTATTTGGATTTATAAAATCACTGATTAATCATCTTTTAATGTGGGTATAAACATAGAAGAAATATGTAGTCTCTCTTAATTGTAATCTTTTACATGAATTTTGCAATAGTCATACATATGTATTATATACAAATATATATATACTTAGCACAGAGGTCACAAGGCAAGCTATTATACACAAAGTTCTCTAGTCCTTGCTTAATTTATGTGCATGTATTGTCCCACTTGAACACAGGACTCTTGTGTATGTGCTTATTTTTAAGCCTTAAATATATTAAATCAAATAAGAGAAGAGGGTTTTTACTTCAGTATATTTTGGGCTTTAGTTTGGTTCATCACCTTGATGGTAAGAAATGGTGGTTATTTTGAGTAACTGTAAGTCACTCAGCGAGATGGTTGTTTTCTAGTCAGCCCTCAGTCCCTGAATTCCATGCTTTCTCATTTCACATACTTGCTGCAGTAACAGAGGTGCAGATTTGGGTCTTCATAGTTGCGAGAGAAGCTTTCTGTGCTGTAGCTTTAATCCCTTTGCCTGGAAAGAAGGGTTGGCTACCTCAGCAGATTGTTCCTGACATCCTCTGGGTTAGCTTATAAGCACATCATTCTGCCACAGAGGGGATGAAGCAGGATGAGCCAAGGCAGGAAGGCTGCAAATGTCCTCTATCTCTGACCTCTCCAGGCTTGGGATAGGATTCACTGCCTATTGCCAATACATATGTATATTTTAGTCTTGTTTCAAGGTCACAAGAGCTTCCTCTTTGAGGCTGCTGGGTGTGACAGCACTTATGTCATTACTATGGCTCATCTTGGGAGTGCCTCCCTAGTGAGAGGGTTCAGTCCTGCTCCAACCCTCCCTGTGCTAGCCCTGTGGCTCCTCTGGGGAGTGGCTGCATCAATGCCAGCAGAAGCCTGAAGATGGAAAAGCACATCCTGATGTAGGAAGCTGTCTGGAGAGCCCTTGATGTCTTGAAATACTCTGTAAAGTAGCTGAAAGACCACTCTATTCTTGGCTTTGCAAATATCAGCACATGGATCCTGAGCTGTACAAAATGAATGAGGGCAGATGTTTTTAACTGGAGCTGTCTTAAACAGCAGTTGGTTTATCGGGCTGATGTTGCTCTTCTCTCAGTGACAGTCACTGACAGGTTACACTTCAGTTATTTGAAGAGATTCTCATTGCCAAAGACTTGACTCAGCACTTGATGCAAGAAATGCAGCAGATCTTGCTGGTAGGAAGGAAGGGAACAGAAATGAGCTGCTGTGGCACGGCTGGGTAAGGAATCTCCCATCATCGAAGGGCCACAGGTGAATAGCAACTGTGTCAGTAGTTTTGCAGGTGTTCCTCTTTCAACAGATACTTCCTGCTTTGTCTCCGAAACTTTCACCTTATTGTGTGTCTTGAATGTCATATTGTCTATTTATGGGGTGTTAAAACCTCCACCCAAGTGGGTCACAAGGAGGGCTTGTAGGGAAAATGATACATTGGTGGGAAAAAAATGGGGCAAAAATTAAGCACCTTGGTTTTTATTACTATTCAATAAATACAACAGCAAGTCTAATACAAAAATTTTCCCTCAGACTTGGACTTCGTCCTCTTGCTACTGTGCCCTTGATAAATATGCCTAGATTCAATAGTCTTTCCATGAATTTTCAAGCTGCTGAGGGCATGAAGAAGCTCTTCTTAGGTATTGAACTGTAAATGGTTGCATATGACACCTGGAGGAGTTGAAATGGGCTTTTACAATTAATTCAGTGTATTCATCACACTTTGCCTATTGTGTGCAGCAGTTCATGTGGAAGCTGAGGAAGATGATTCCTTTACTTTCTTCTCCCTCCTGTCAGTAGCAGCAGTAGCCCTCAGAGCAACAATAAATGCCTGGCCTGCAGCCATGTATTACTATTTCTCTGCTGGGCCTTCTGATGATACTGTAATCAGATGAGGGATGAGGCAACAATTGTTTTTTTCCACGGGGAAAATCAGTCTGGGATTTTTAAGTACTAATCAAAACCCAGTTGTTAGGATATTTTTTAGTTGGCCAGCAGATATTTTTCAGTCCTATGGCATATGCTGTCAGGAAACACCTTTTTTTCTTTTTTTTTTCTTTTTTTTTTTTTACCTCCTGTATAAGTTAAGTTATTTTATGAATTGTGAGACCTAATGCTCTGTTCTAAAATTTCATGTGACTGTCAGCACCCCTGGGGTATGCTCCCCAGCCAGGACATGTTTTGTGCTCCCTTAGCATCAGTCTAAAAGGTTCCACTACAGGGAGGGCGTCCTGTGATGCCGTGCTCCTGTCTGTTGTTAATACTACACTGCTGTCCTAGGAATAGGGTTGGGTTGTGTGCTGGCTGCATCCTTTAAAAATCTGGGGATTTGTTGTACAGGTGTGGCTGAGGGGGGCATTGGAGGCAAAACAATCAAGTGTGCAATTATAAGATTCAAAATGGCAGTAAACCTTTTTATTTCCCCTGATCTGATTTAGATTCTCCTTTAGCTTGGCTCTGAACTATTTCCCTGTCATGCTGCTGTTCCAGCTACTTCCAGGCATTTGTCAGAGACTGGCTAATTGAAGCACATGCTCCAGCTTGGATCGAAACTGCTGTTTTGATCAAGACCATAGATGCTGTTACTGCTTCCTTGTGGATTTCTTCCCATGAAGCAATAGGACTTTGGTTTCTAGGTTTGGACTCTCAAGGTTTTTAAGAAAAGCACGAAGTCTCTGAACGTAGAAAAAGTTGAAGGTTAGAACAAAGGCAGCTTCAGGCAATAGTCCTATCATGGAATATTCTGAGTTGGAAGGCACCATAAAGGCCATCCAAGTCCTGGACCTCAATCCTTGAAGCCCTCCTGTAATTCTCCTTGTGAACTGAGATGTCCTCATCAGTTCTGGAACAACTGCAGCCCACTTGCAAACCAGTTGCATAATCCAGTGAAGACAGTTAAATTCTTGGACATCTTAAGCCCTATCCTTTGGATACTTCCACACAGTTGTTACCTGTTCACCCCTATAGATCTGTCAAAGTGCCTGTCAGTTCCTGAAAAGTAGGTTTTGTATTATGTCTCTTCTTTTCTATACCTTGGCACCCCCATGATGGTCGCATTCAGGGGTATTTTTCCTTTCAACAGCTGTATTTTGGTGTCACATTAACATTTTAATTTCCTAAGACATCTGTGAGACTTGCTGGTTAAGACTGCCCTATTTGTCTTAACTGACAGGAAAAGAAGCTCTCCTTCTTTTCCTCCAGAATTCCCAGGACAAGTAATTCTGTCAGGGCTTCCAGCTTGAGGCTGAATTGTGGGTCCAGAGGGGGTTTCCCAGGCATGCAGGAGGCCCCTGGACCTTCTGCACAGCAAGTGCAGGGGGAATAGAGGATGGGAGGAAGGTGTGTGGGGAGCAGAGCGTGTCAGGCTTGTGGCTACTCCTCCAGCAGCTCTTTGAGAGCAACAGTGACAGAGCTGGTAACTTATTCCTCTCTGTCCTTTACCATGTTTACTCTGTCACCTGTGGTCTTGGAGGTGCCAGCTTCTGTCTTGAGCCCTGAAGCCCATGAATACAAACTTGAAATACACAAGAAGTTTTGATTTTTGGTAGATTTTTGACAGGAAGCTGCTCCCGTATTGATGGATGCTGATGTGGTGCATCCCACCAAGATCCCATTGACAGGCTCAGTCTTTTTGTCTGTAAAGTGGGAGATGTGTTTCTTCAGGTGAGGTTGTGGCTGAATATTGAAGTGTCATCTGAGAGAGGGCAGATGATCTTCCTGCTGCCTGAGCAAAACCAGTTAATCAATAACAACTGTGGGAAGCACCAGGGTGAGGCCATACCCAGGGATCTCACAGGCAATGTTTTACCCTTGGTTTCTCATGTCAGTCTTGCTGAACATCATTGACTTACCAAACTGCACTTATGAGCATGAATTCTCTCAGATTCCCTTGCAGACACATTGGCACTAATTACATTTGCAGGTGCGCAGTTGGCAAAGCTGTGGGAGAGGGAATTGATTTATCTCTGTCACCCTGCTGACCTGTCATTCCTAATGGCAAAATGGGAACTTGAAGGAGCACAAGTGACACCTAACTTGAATCAGAACAGCCACCAAGGCCATCTCCTGCCTTGGCAATGCAGGTGACTGTCCCACATGTTCTTTGGCCATACAGCTGCAGGAGCAGGCCAGTGTGTGCCTGCAGCGCTGCTAGGGTGGTTCCTAACAGGGATGCAGGGATTGATTAGAATGAGTAGTTTAGCATATGACAAATTCAGATAGCAGGCAAGGATATGTTTCATATGTATAAAACATGCACATATCTGCAGAGGAGAATAAATATCTATGAATTTGTTGGGTTGATGTCAAGACATGTAACCTAAGAGAGTGTGTGTGTGAGAGAGAGAGAAATATGTTTGATCATGTTTAAACCTTTTTAAACCTAATATTTTTGTAAAACTTACATCCTACATCTCTTAAGCCTGGGAGCATGTCATTGAAGCACTTGAGCAAAGTGAGGTTTGGCCCCTGGGATATTCTTCAGAAAAATACTTTTTACTCTGTCAGAGGATATTCTTGCTTAGGAATTTTCAATATTTGGCTGAAGTCCTGGTCCTTTTGACATGAGTTTTAATTTTAGCTTCTACAGAATCAAAATGTCATCCTCTCTGTGTGAAGTCCCAATCTTGGTGTCCAGAAACCAAATGCTTCCTTTGTGTTCTTTTTGTATTTATCATTACAAAGACTTTTTTTGTTAGTTCAGGCATAATTTTTTTTTTTCGTGCTCTCAAACTGAAATGCACTTTTGGTTCAAAAGCACTGCAAGAAGAACAATTTCTTATAGAGAGTCCTTCTGGGACTATAAATAATAAATGCTGTGACTCAGAGTGATGCAGGCACCCCTGCAACATACATGTGCACTGCAAAGATTCAGTAAATAATGATTTACCTGCTCTTTGTCAGCCCTAAACTGAGAGGGATCTATTCACACTTTCTTGCTAGTTTGATGAGTTTTGTTTATGCTGTACTGCTTTTTAGGAGTTCTGAAATGCAGTGCTGTTTTTGAAGGCTGCAACTTTATGAGGGGTATTAAATATTCATTAAATTCTTAGTTCTGAGCCAAGACCTCCTATTCAAACCTTACCAGCTTGTAGTAGGTGCTGACTGTGAAGAGTTTGGGACAGCCACACTTAGTGCCTTACAGTGCAATAGTAATGGAGAGTTATTGTTTCACAGTTGCTGGAATTATTTGATTGTGGTTCCTCCCCCACCCCTTAATGATGTAGTTTTGTACTTTGTGGTGTGGCAGGTTGACACCATTCTTCAGGACTGGGGTTAAACTCTCTAACTCTGTACATTGTGATCAATTGTACCAAAGAAATCCATGAATATGGCTCATTTCAGGGGTAAAGAAGCTTATTCATAGATAGAGGACCAGTCTGATATGTTGTCCTTTCTTCTCCAGTAAAATAAAAGCTTGTCTAAGAGAAAGAGACCAACATGGTGTGTCTGGGCTATCAGGGGTCCCACTGATCAGGTCGCTAACCAAGATCTGTAGGGTCAGTGGAAAGCTCCTGTTAGCATCAGTGGGAGGGAGGTCACGCTGTGGAGCTTCCTGAAGTGTGGAAAACACAAAGTCAGAATGTGTTTTCTCAGGTGAAGTCAGCTCCAAATCTAACTCCTCTCCTAGAGTTTCAAAATTCAGAGGAAAAAAACCAGACTTGTTCCACACAAGGCAACGTCTTTGTATTCAGAGGGGCTCTGGGACAATGAGATGGTCTGGAAAAGGGAAGGGTGACTTTGGATTTCCTTAGTCCCAGCAGGACAGGCTGAGGGCACTGGGTGGGATTGCTTCTTTTTGCTCGTTTTTATTATTTATTTCCCCCAGGCAGACGTGACTGACCACGGTCTCTCTGAGATCCACTCAGGACAGGCATAGGCTCATGCTGCAGTTTGAAGTCCATCCACCTTGAGCGTGTGGGAGGAGGTGTTAGAGAACTTTTCTTTTTCGTCCTTCTTATTTTACCTGTTAGGTTGCAAAGGGAAAATCATTCAGTGTACCATCCCTTCTTTAATGTGCTGTGTACTGTGAAAGATGCATGTATCTCATTAAATAAATAGAGTGAATAAGATGATAACAGCTTTTTGGGCTGTGGGGATTGACTTGCTTGCAGTTCTGTGGGAATCTGTGACAGAGATGAGAATAAAAGCAAATTCAACAAGATGTGTCCTGCAAATATACAATCAACGTGTTTGCAGAGCCTTGTATGTTTGCTTGTGATCTGCCTGCAGGAGTGTCCCTGCAGGGCTGGGATCTCCCTCCTGTGTTTAGTGGTGTGATTTCGTGCCATGTGCCTTTTGGAGGGCAATGATGTACCTGTAGATCCCATTGTGGGATAAGAACTGGGAGTGTTCCCAGTCAGATCTATCTGTTTTGCCATCTTCGTGAAGCAGCTCAGTCCCAACAGGTTCAAGCTGTGCTGTGAAGGTTGGTGTAAGGCACTCACCTCCATGAGCTTGTGTGCAGTAGGAGATTCCCTTATAAGGTCCTGGATCATTTCTGTGCCTTTGTGTTTAGGAATTACTTGTTTCCACCATAAAAAATAACTTCAGTATAAAAATACTGTTCCCTGGATCTCTGAAGGAGGGCAATCAAGCCTTGTTCAATTCTAAGCCATTTGCTGACCATCGCAGCTGGGAAATTGCTTTCCTGGTGCCAAGGGAATTACTAGAAAGCATGACGAAAGGCTTTCACGTCTTCAAGCAAGGGACATTTTTTTTTTTCCTTTCTCGCCTATTGTTTTCTTCTTTTGTGTGAAGTGTTTGGAGTGGCCGTGGCGTTAATGATCCTCCAAAGCAGGATTTCTGAAATGCGTGCGTGCCCCCTCCCCAAGGCAGCTCGCCGCCCGTCTCCCAAGGCACGCTCAGCTCCGTGAAACAGCACGGTGGTGTTTGTTTCAGTGTGGCCGCCCGTCGGGGATTTGCAGGAATACTGCAGCAAATCATCCTGCATGCAAGGCTGACCTCTGGGAGGCTAACAAATTGAGGTGAGCCAGCTGGAGCGATAGGACACCGCCGGCTGACAGAGCATGCTCAGACCTGGGGGAGAGAGGTAGCTCAGGCTGCAGATGGTGCACGGGTTACGGTGCCGAGAGCTCTTAGATGGGATTTCTGCTTTTTCTTTGTGGTGGTGAGGAAGGAAGAGGACTGGAGAGTGCTCGTTCCCCTGCAAAGCATAGCTTTGAGGTGTCTCCTTTTTTCTTTCTCCTGTGAAAGAGAGGCACCGGATAGCATTTCCTGTTATTTAGCAACACCAGGTATGCGTGCATGTGCTGAAACACTGATCTACCAGTGATAGTACTTCCAAGGCTAAAAAGGTTGCAGATGCTCGGAATTACTGCATTTCTTTGCTGTGTGTCATTGTAACTGTGCTGTGTTTGCTGTGCTGATCACATACGGCTCTGGGTTCAGTTTTGTTGGCAGTCCAGGTTGCAGTGTACTGAGGAGAGGGGGAAGGTTGGCATGTTTTCAGTGATATCTCCTCGCTCCCCCCTGCCATGCAAGTTCACACTGAATCCCTGCTCTGTGTGTGTGCACATGTGGGAAGGGAGTCAGTAGTTCATTTGTAATCCCACAGTCTTTGTAGTCCCTCTTTGTTTGACTAGTGGTTTGCTTTATCATTTTTAAACAAAAGTCTCATGGGGAAAACATCTCTGATATGGATAAATTCCATAGGTTTGCAGAAATGTATTTCTTGTCGGACACGTGCTGCTATGGAATTACTTTTTTTTTTTTTTTTTTCCCCTAAAAACATGCTAATGTGGAGCTTGTGGTAACCAAGGAGGGATTTTCACTGTTCTTATTGGCTGCGCTGTGCTCCGAACAATTTGTCTCCTGCTTGGGATTTGCAGCACTCGGGAGCGGTCCTGGGCACCATGCTGATGGAAAGAGGGGAGAGCTCAGGCTGTGAGTGCTGCTAAGTCCCAGTACCCGAATAACACAGGTACTCTACCCACTGGAGAACACAGAAAGAAAGGATAGATAAAATACAGAGAATAACAAATGGCAGCTAAAGCCCAGAGGCACTGTTGGAGTGGCTGAAGATCGCCTTGTTCAGTACTTTGGGATTTCACATCATATTCTTTTAAATTCAGTTTTGCAGCATTAGTAAATTTTCCCTTCAGCCACCCCGGCTCCGTCTTTGCGTTCTGCAGACCGCTGAAGTAAGATAAACCTGCTGTTCTCTTGACACTTTTTTTTCTGACAAAGGTATCTTGTTTACAGACTAAAAGCAAGAGACCAGGCAAAACGAGGGGTTTTTTACTCGTATGACAGGGCTGTTAATGACAGTGTAACCAGATAGGTCACATTGGGATACTCGGGTGAACAAAGATCAGCTGGAATGAACTCTGCCTTTTAAGCTTTCCTCTCTGTCTAGCCATGGTTATTTTGAGTAACTTGGGTTTTCATCTTTAGGCTTGGGACTCTCAGAAGGTGAACAAGACTTGAAGGCTGAGAGAAGTACCTTTTTTCTTTTCTTTTTCTTCACCTTTTAACTCATTTTTCTTACATCTCTCGCCTTAAGCTTGTTTATCAGAAATGCATCTTTTTCAGGGGAATTTTCTGAAGATCTGGGACTTTGTTTTGGGAAATGATTTCATACTCCATTGTGGATGGAGGACTTGGAAATGCAGATCTTAAAAGCCCAAGTAGTATTCTTTTTTAGATTTATACTTTTAGCTCAGCTTTGTGGCTTGCTTCTATGCATTGACTTCTTTGTGTTGGAATTTTTTTAACCCGTTATTTTGTGGATCAAGACAGGAGTATCAACAAATATTAAATCAATGGCTGCTAGTCATTGTGAAAGTCAGGTTGGATCTCTTTCTGTCCCAGCTGTCACAGACTCGGAAATTAAACGGAAGAAAACTTCAGTTTTCTATCCATAAGTGCAGCTGTAGCCACCAGTCTTCTCCTGTTCATATGGAGGGTACTTTACTTTTGCAGTAGGGACCATTGCACAGAGCCTCAGTCTCCTTGGTTGCAGTCTCTTATGGAAAGGTTTACAGTTTTGCTTTCTATTCCTCACTTTTGCTGAACCATAAAAACTGAAGATGGACCTAATTTTGATCACAACTATCTGTAGATAAGGTTTTTATAAGACAAGGGTTTTTAAAATACATTGTTATATTTTGGGGTTTTTTTCTGAATAAAGCTCTATTTTCAAAATTCTTCTTGAGACTTCATAGTCAAGATATTCTTATTTTTCATATCCCCTCTTTGTATCAGGCTTCAATAATGATATTTTTATCTTTAACTGCTGGGCTTATTCCCTCTACAAGAATCTGCTCTTTTCCTGTTTAAAAAGTCAGCACTTCTACAGTTGGCTGCTTTTTACAAAGAAAATGTTCCAGTATATCAATCATTCAGTGTACCATCCTTTCTTTAATGTGCTATGTACTGTGAAAGATATATGTATCTCATTAAATAAATAGAGTGAATAAGATGATAACAGCTTTTTGGGCTGTGGGGATTGACTTGCTTGTAGTTCTGTGGGAATCTGTGACAGAGATGAGAATAAAAGCAAATTTTTGGCTGCCGAATCCCAACTCCCCCTCCTTCCAATTGGGAAAGTTGCCTTCCAGCAACTTCTGCCTTAAGGATGAATGAAGTAGGTATTTAAAACTGCATGTGTTATATACACTGAATCCTTAGCTAAGCCTCTTGCATCAGGGATGGGAGAAAGAACAGAAGATGTTCTGCAGGGAGAGTGCAAAATGCCATGTTTGCATGCTTTTCTTTTCTGTACTGGTCCTGCAAAGCCAACCTAGCAAGAGATAGATCCAGGGGTTGGGAGTGCTGATGGGGAAAATGTTCTTGAGGAGGGAATATCTTCTCCTACCCCTCCCCCTGTGTTAACCTAACAAGAAGCCCATTTTCTGCCCATGCAGCTCTGCTATAACTCCTGCACTGTCCTGTGGCAAGGGCAGCCCCAGTCCACTTCCAGTTGTGTTTCATTTCTGGAACTGTGGAGATAGTTCTGTTTGGACACCCTGCCACCGCTGGCAGGCTGTGCACAGGAGCTGACCAGCGGGACCAAAGCCAAGTTGGCCTCCATGAGGAGACGTTTCCCTCTGTGCACAGAGTGGTGATGCCCTCTGGAAATGTGTCTTCTTCATGCTTTTTGGGTTTCCATTTTATGAGGCTTTTTAGCCTGCTGTAGCTGTGGGAATCTAAGCACTGGCCTGGAATACGTCTGGGCAGTTGGTAACAAAAGTTCATGGAGGCCTAAATAGACAAAACCAGACTTCTCATTTTGTTAATACCTGCAGGAATAGGGGACCCTTCTTTAGGCGTGCTGGTCATCCTGTTCACCCTTGTTCTCCCTAATCAAGCTCTTGGTTTTTTTCCCTTTGGGGGTCTTAGTAGTGTATGTTTGTCTTTTTTGTAGATGGGATTTTTTTTAATGTAGGTTTTGTAGATTTTCTCCCTATTTCTTACCTAGATTGTAGTTTTTAAAATGGAGAGGAGATTTGGAACACTGTCCATCATATTAATAGCTTTAGTGATTCATCCTACTGTAGCTTCCCAATTAAAAAAAGAACAACAGGACTCATCTCCTAAATGAATCCAAACAGTTCTTTATGCCAAATGCCTATTAGTGGAAATTCCTTTCTCATCCAACCCACTCTGATCTCCTAGGCATGTTAACAGGAGATGGAGAACAGTGTCTCCCTCTATGCTTCCTGTGTCCTTACCACTTCCTGAGGATGTTTAATACATCAGGTAACCTGTAGCTAACAGGCAGGAGGTGCTGCTGTGTCCAAACTTGCATGAGAGTGTTACAGACTTGCAAGACACTGGAGAGCTCTGCCAGAAGCACCTGCTGAACACACCAAGTGAATATTCCTGGAGACTTTACCTGCTCACCAGCAGCCAGTGCTAGTTAGAGGAGAAGTAGCTGGGCTGTGAGAATGAAACTGTGATGCTTTTGCTAAGTGAATGGGGGTGGAGGAAGAAAATGGGGTAAGCTCTTCATGCCTGTGAACTCTTGGAAGAAGAGTAAAGATGAGCTGGCCAAAAATAGAGTGCCTCCCACAGGCTCTTAGCTGCTGGAGCAGCAGCCATTGTGGCTGAGCTGCAAGCCTCAGGATATGCTCTTAATTCCCCTGCACAGTCTTGAGCTGCCTCCACACTGGTGTTTTTGTTGAACTCCCCATGTCTGGCTCTAAGTCTGCTGCCCCCTGCCCTGTCAGCATCACTGCCAGGGAAATCTGCTTCTTCTACCTCCCTCTCTCACTGATGTTGCTCCCCTGCAGCCCACTCCTCTCAGAAGTCTCCAAGGGCACATCCCATCCTCTCCCATGGGACATTATTGCCCTCTGCCAGCTGGGCAGCAGGAAGCTCTGGGCACCTTTGACATGCATGTCTCTTCTGGCTTGGCTCTGGTCTATCAGTGGTCGTGTCTCCTGGTGCTGAAGGATGGTGCTTTGGCATTTCAAAGCAGAGAGTGAAAAAATGTCAGTCCAGTCGATTTCCTTGGTAACTGGGGCATATTACTCACATGGAGCAGAGCCCTGGTTATCCCAGTGTCACTGGGAATCAAGAGGTAAGGATGGTGAGGATGTCACTGGGAATCAAGAGGTAAGGATGGGAAGGAGGGAGTCTGTGGGCAGCTCGGGGGGTGACTGGCCTAGAGGCTGCCCTTTGTGTAGAAAGAAACAGCACAGAGCACTGTGCTCTTAAGAAAAGTAGCTGTGTGTCTGGCCTGCGACTTCTGCAAGTGCCTTTCAGTTCTCAGGATGTTCTCTGATGACACCGTGGGGAATGACAGCTCTAGACCCATTTTGTGAGGGAGATTTAGTAATGAAAGTTCCTTTTATTGTGAAGCAGCTCTCTTCAGGTGGAAAACTAAATGCTTTCACCTGATGCAGTGTAACCCTCTGCCTCCTGGGAAAGTTTCTTATCCCAGGTCTACTGCTGCTGACAGCACTTTGTGACTGATCTTGCTTTGGGGGACTGAGGAACCAGGGACTTGCTTGCCTTTACTCCCTTGGTGCAGCCTCTCCTGGGTATGTAAAAGCAAACAGTGGGATTGTTTGTTACTATTTATGCTCTATCATTCCCTGAGGGACCAAAAATTATAGCTCCTGAAGGTCTGTTTTCACTGCAAGTGTCAGATTGAAAAAAAGGTGGATGATAAAATGTGGGAAAGCAGGCAAAGAATTAAGACAGTTCTCTGAGTACCTGTGAAATTCTCCTTTCGTTTCTGCCTGCAACACCCCTTCCTGTCCACATCTCATTGTTCACTTCCATCAAAAGCAGCTTTCTCCCAGGCAGCATGAACCAGGATTTACGAACTGGCAATGAGGAACAGAAATGAAGATGGATTGCTTTAGCATTGCTAACATTTAGCATATATTCCTGGTTGGCTAAAGCACATACACTCACTCCAGCTAAGTGCAGGGAAATGAAAGAGCTGCAATGAGGGAAGAGGTAGAAGAGGGCCTTGCAGGTGATTTTTACTAAAAAGCTGAGTTGTTCATTCCTAGCCATTTAGCAGGTATGGCTGTGGCAGAGTCTGAAAAGAGAATTGCTAACCTCTGAACAGTGTCTGCATCCATCAGGCCACATCTCTGAAGTGCCTCTTATGCCCTACCCTTGGGGCTGGAGGGGAGAGAACAAATCAGTCAGGGGTGAAACATTTGAGCAGGCTGTTTTCAAGGAGGCTGTTTGGCTCAAGCAGTTTGTAATGGTCAGCAGAGCTCTCCACCACCAAAATGCCAGTGAAGTGCAGGTGATATCTGTGGTGTTTTTATGGATTGTGGGCTTCTTATGCCTTTGAAACACCCACACATACGCACTCACCTTGCCATAATGGAATAATAAAGAAGCCATGTGGTTTTCCCTCCTCTGCCAAGTTGTTGCAACTTGCATTGACTCCATTGAACTTGTAGGTGCTTTGTTCTTCTGACCCACAGGAGTTAACTTCCACAATGCCTGCGGACTGGCCTTCCTTTAAGTGTGTGCTTGTTAGAGGTCTCCTCCTGATTATCAGGCTTTGCACGTGGCTGCTGGGGCTTGATCCTTTCCTTGCTGTTGCTGCTGAAGTCACTGAAAGCTGTGCTCACAAGATGAGAGATTTGTAGTGGAGAGGTTGTGTACAGATTTGGATGATATCATTAGACATTTTTCAAAGACAGTGAAGAAGTAATACAGAACTTTGAAAGCTGGTACCAATGAAATAATTCAGGATCTCTCCCCATCAAAAATTTCTCTTTCTGAAAACTGGTTTGATTGCATTAGCAGAACCTGAGTGATGTACTGCTGTCCCCAGTGGGTTTCCATTCCATGGAATAGCTGTGGTTGAGAGTTGCACAGCCATGAGGACCAGCAGTCATCCCCTGTTGACAGAGGAGGACAGATTGAGATGTGATGTGACAGCCATCATTTTTCTGTGCAGGATATCTGTGGCATCTGAGACAAGACACAGTTAAAATTGCTGTAGTGGAAACAAAGACTAAGTGTTAGAAAAGAGTTTATCATAGTCCTTCGTGCCTCTCTCGATAGAGACTGGCTGAAGAGATGACTGAGTACTAAGAATGAGATAGAGAAGCATCTTTGGGGCATGGTTTATGGAGAGTTGATCCTGCCCTGATAATCAGATGACCACTCTAGATCCCTTTCTTTTTTTTCCATGGTTGAAATCAAAACAACATGTTTTTAATTTGCTGCTTGCTTTTAGGGAGTTTCTAAATGAAGCAGTTTTTCAGACCACTTGCCAAAGGAGGTGGACTTCATTTCTGTTTCGTTTGAGTAGCTAGAAATTGAATTGAATTTGTTGCTCAGATCCCCGGAGATCACTTCTTGAGTTTGTGTGGCTTGCAGCTAGCACTCCTTTCTTTGGCATTATTCAGACTCCCACATACCTTCAGTTCTTCCTGCAGCAGATTCCCCAGGCTATTGGGATCTCATGAGGGGTAGGAATCCCTTCTGACTTCATTGAGTTCCATGAATGATTCTCCATTCAATTCCAAGTTGCAGGATCAACCTTTTCAGTTACAGTAGCTCTTTTCAAAGGAGCTCCTTTGGCAGTAGAGGAGGTGTTTGCTTTGGTCCCAAATGCCTGGGTAACTTCCTCTACGTTGCTATGTAAGAAGTGTCTCTTGGTTAAAATGCTAAAGGATGCTTGGGATGTCAGAACATGTGCTTGAGACATTGCTTTTTTTCCCCCCATGGCAAACTTGCACCAGAGGAAATTTAAAATTGCTGCCTTTTAAAATGGCAGCCAGAAACAATCTAGTGGGGTAAATACTAATCAGAAATTTCCATTCCTAAGGTACCCCTTGAGTCATGGGTGCAATTATTTACAGCCTGACAAGCAGTGAATCTTGATGTATAATGAAAATTGAAGCCCATGAATTCTGTAGGTGAATCAATACCTCAATTGGAGTTCACAGTTGAAGTTATAATCAATACTCTGGTACAAGCCAGTAGTGTTTCTGCATAGGAGGAAATCTGTGGCAGGCTCTAACAGAAAAAGAATCAGGGAGGCTTTGGAGCAGCACAGAAAAGGTTCTCAGGTGGGGATGCCAACAATGAAACCCTTCAAATGCATTAGCTTATCATTTGTATAAGGGCTGGCTGTGCTGTGCATGCCAGACTCTCACTAAATGAAGGTTTGATTGCTTTAATGACACATCAGTTCCTCTCTTAAAGAGCAGAGCTCTCCTCTCTCCCATGCCAATATTTCTCTTGGAAGATGATGGCAGTTCCTAGCCTTTGATCCTGGCTTGCAGCCAGAGCAACACCCTAGTGACTCGAGATTGTCCCTCAGGGCAATCCATAGACCTGCAAGTCCTACCCCCACCCCTGGATAAAATGAAATTGGATGTGATGTTCACAAGTTCACATTTCACACTGGAGTGTAGCGAAATCTGTCCTGGCAGTACTCCTGGAGCTACTGCTACCTGCACAGTGAAGGTAAGGGCACCACTGAGCCCTCTCAGCCATACAGAGGGGGAGGAGGAGCTTGGTCTTCAAGTCCTGTGCAGGTGGCCCAGTGATTGCAGTGCTCCGTTTCCTCTCACTATGGGAGTTAGCTCTGCAAAAAGCAGAGTGATCCAGAGTCCCAGAGAGCATACTTTACTTCCTAACAGATCTTCGTAGAGCTCATCCTTAAACTCTTTTACATTTTCTTCTTCAAAAGCATAGAAATGAAAATGAGAGAGGAGCCTTCCTGTAGAGCAGCTCCCAGTTCTGTTTGCTTTATATTTTTTTACAGTTTTGGGGAGAGCTTTGGCACTTTTTTCTTCCCCCTCATTCCCTGGAAGGGGGGAAAATTACCGAAGAAGCCTAAACTCTCTTGAATTGTCCATGAAATATGATTTATGGTGGAGCTGTAAACCTGATGTTTAAATGGTTCCTCTCTTGTTTTATTTTCCACAGGTCTTTGCCCTCACCATGTCAAAGAGTGTTAATGATGTGTTCCCTCTCCATTGCATTCCCCACCTGTCATCCTGCTAGGATCTGACTACAGAATGAACATAGCAGCTGTGTTCAATGCCCTGCTCGTGTCTGTCCTCGCTGCCGTGCTGTGGAAATACATCAAACTGTGCGACCATGCCGCCATGGTGGAGGAGGAGTTGGTCCTCATGCGCCAGTCTCAGGAACTTTCTGAGGCTCAGATTGACTACCACGCAGCTCTGCAGGCCCTGGTGGAGAACGGTACCAGGATGGTGTGCACGGGCAGGATGCACACCGACCGCATCTGCCGCTTTGAGTCCCTCTGCTACTCTACCGAGGCTGAGGAGTTTGTCTACTTTCACAGCAACTCCTCCGTCATGCTGCCCAACCTGGGCTCCCGGAGGTTCCAGCCAGCTCTGCTCGACCTCTCCTCTGTGGAAGATCACAACACCCAGTACTTCAACTTTGTGGAGCTGCCAGCTGCTGCGCTGAAATTTATGCCAAAGCCGGTCTTCGTGCCTGATGTGGCGCTCATTGCCAACAGGTTCAACCCCGACAATCTGATGCACGTCTTTCATGATGACCTCCTCCCCATCTATTACACCATGCAGCAGTTCTCTGACTTAGATCTGGAGGCACGGCTCTTCTTCATGGAAGGGTGGGGTGAGGGTGTTCACTTTGATCTCTACAAGTTACTGAGTAACAAGCAGCCGCTCCTCAGGGAGGAGCTTAAAACCCTGGGCAGGCTCCTCTGCTTTACCAAATCCTATGTGGGACTATCCAAAATCACCACCTGGTACCAGTATGGATTTGTCCAGCCACAAGGGCCAAAGGCTAACATCTTGGTTTCTGGTAATGAGATCAGGCAGTTCACCAAATTCATGATGCAGAAACTGAACATCAGCTTGGAGGAAAGCTCCAGTGAGGAGTACATCGTAGTGTTCAGTCGGACAATGAACAGACTTATCCTAAATGAGGCAGAATTAATCCTGGCTCTTGCTCAGGAGTTTCAGATGAAAACCATTTCCGTCTCTCTGGAGGAGCACTCGTTCTCTGACATTGTCCAGTTGATCAGCAATGCGTCCATGCTGGTCAGCATGCACGGGGCCCAGTTAGTCATGTCGCTCTTCCTGCCAAGAGGGGCCACCGTGGTGGAGCTCTTCCCGTATGCTATCAACCCCGAACACTACACCCCTTACAAAACCCTGGCAACCCTTCCTGGCATGGACCTGCACTACATTGCCTGGCAGAACACGGACAGGGAAGACACCGTAACCTACCCGGACAGACCCTGGGATCAGGGTGGGATTGCTCACCTGGACAAAGCTGAGCAGGAGCGCATCATCAAGAGCACGGAGGTGCCGCGGCACCTCTGCTGCCGCAACCCCGAGTGGCTGTTCCGTGCCTACCAGGACACCAAGGTGAACATCCCGTCTCTCATACATGTGATTAGGCAGACTGTGAAGTCTAAGCCCGGACCCAAGAAGCAGAAGTGGTCTGGTAGCCTCTACCCTGGCAAAGTGAGGGATGCCAAGTGTCAGGCCTCTGTCCAGGGCACCAGTGAAGCTAAACTTGCTGTGTCCTGGCAGATCCCCTGGAATCTGAGGTATCTCAAGGTCAGAGAAGTGAAATACGAAGTGTGGATACAAGAGCAAGGGGAAAACACTTACATGCCTTATATATTGTCCCATCAGAATCACACCTTCTCAGAAAACATTAAGCCCTTCACGATATACCTGGTATGGATACGCTGCATCTTCAACAAAAATCTCCTGGGACCTTTTGCAGATGTGCTCTTGTGTAGTACATAACCTGCTGCACTACCTGTACAGCTGTAACCTGCTCTCCACTCCATCTGTGGTTTAAAACTTCTTGTCTTGTAGTTTGTAGAGGGCTGAAGAGGACTAGACTGTACCAGTGCCTAAGTGTCCATTTTATTGCACTCCACATGTATTCTTTCAATGGTATTTATTTCCACTGAGTGTTTGGGAAAAAAAAAAAAAAAAAGAGAAACCTCTTTGTTCTTCAGAGTAACTTCCAGAGGTTAAATTACATGCTGAATACATGTAATTGAAAACAGAATGGAAGTGAATTGTGTGTATCTTGGTCGTGATTTAAATTTGTTCCTATTGTGTGGTGACTATTTAAGCACAGCGTTAAAGCGCAGTTAATTCCATGGCTAAGTGGGCTTTTCTCATCAGCTTTTTCATTGTAAGTTATATTTTTCAGTAACTCTTGACTGTAACTTTGAGTTCAAGATTTTGTACGAGAGCCTTCATTAAATTGCTGTAAACCTCCTCAATACTTTTTTTGCATTTTATTATTTGTCAAAATAAAATGTGTGTCTGTAGCTTCTTATGTTTATGTTTTGACTGAAGAGAACTACAGACTACATGCAGCTTCATGTTTAAAATCAGGATTTACTGCACCCCTATTGCAAGAGGTTGTTGTAGCAGATAAGAGGTAGAAGGGATGGAGTAGATAAAATCATTTACTGTGTTTTAGGAGTTTTCATTTTGTGAGTTATGCACATGTGTGTGAGTAAGGAGTGGGGTGATTTGGGAGAGCTGATGGGGAAGAGATTGCATTTACAGCAATTTACAGCTCAAGAAAATCTTTTTTTTGGTGTTTGATCAGAATAATCGGTTGTTAATAGCTACTAATAGCCACGTGCTTTGCTGGGGAATAGGCAGGTGATGGCAAAGGGAAGCTTTCTGTGCACAGGTGTTCCTGGATGTTGGTGGAAGGGAGCAGAGTCAGGCAGGAAACAGGTAGGTGTGCCAGAGCATTGGGCTGGCCAGAGCACGTGGCAGGGATCAGGCTGATGACACTCACACCTCTGTTGCTCCAGTGGGGGGAGCAGTTTAGTCTAGACTTAAATTTTTCTTCGCTGAGGTCAGAATCTGGCTTCATTGCCAGGGTTACACACTGACTACTCAGGACCCAGTCCTGCTCAGATCTGCTTTAGCTGGAGACCCTAAATGGCACTGTCTTTGAAAAATGTCTCTGAGTCGCACGTGCAGCCCTTGAGGAGGGGAGAAGGAAAGGGGCAGGAGTGTGAGATGTATCCCTGATAGATATTAGCATCCTCTATAGCTTATAACCAGCGTTGAAGCAAAAGGAAAAGTGCTTTCTTCTCCTCCCCCTCCCAGTCCACACCTTCCTCCCAAGGTCTGATGGATATTTGAAGAGTAAGATGAATGTCTTGCTTTCTGGACTGATAGATGAGCATCTCAAGGCAGGATTATAAATATGGGTACTAAGGAGAGAGGGAGTACAAATGTCTGTGCAAATTTGGACAAGAAACAGAAGGATTGAAAAATGATCGAAACATCACAGCACAACATTGGACCTTCGGGCAAGCGCTGCTTCTGCATATTCATTTTCATTATGTCTTGCTTTGTTTTCAAACATGTTTATGATTTAAAGGAGGGGAAGAAGCAGGACATGAGTCCCAAAGTCTGCATTTGCTTTGCAATTGTAACCTTGCCAACTAATGGGTTTTGCCTTGATATTCTAAAGGGGCAGGGGAATATTCCCATTGTTGTTTTCTTAGGACAAAATGGGCTTCTTGCTGAAGTGGGTATTCGAGCTGTGCCCCAAAGTCTCTGTGTGGCTGCACATTCCACACCATGCATGTCGGAGCTGAGATGAGAAAAACTTCCTAGAAGATGGCCCTGAAAGCAAGCTGTTCAGGGAAGCCTCCAGGACCTGTGGCTCCCCAGGAACTCGCTGGCTGATGAGCTCCCGCTCCTGCATCCCCACATCCATTCAAGCTGAAGGTGGCCCTGTGGCCATCCTGCTGGCTCTTGCAATTATTGTACTATTGGTATCCTATTTGGTAGTGAGTGAGTCTGCAGATAGCTGAAATTTAGTCAGCATTTTGTATCAGTTCTCAAACATAGTTTTCTTTGGGTGTGTGAGCTGCCTGTGTTCTCCTAACATTGTTCATCCTCAGCAGGATATTGATCTGCTTGTTGCCTTCCTGCCTGCTTTTCTCCATGCCTTTTGTAGTAATCTTTTGCCTGTAATTTGTAGATGATCCCATTTCGCTTAAAATTAGTTCCATATGATTGCAGATTTTATAACATTTGCAGAGTGGTTACACCACATTAACTATTTTCTTTTCATATCCTAATGACTAATCAACAAAATTGGCTGCAAAGCAATGAGGTATCATATATGTGGGTTTCTGTGCTCTTAACTCTGGCATGAAACAGTCTCTCGTGTTCAGAGAGAGACTCGTTTTTTCCAGAAGATAATCAAGCTGCTTTCCAAAAATGTGCATTCATGTTCTGTCTTCCTCATCAGTGCTATGAGTACTTTATGAGGTGGAAAAAAAAAAAAAAAA
>VYXF01006932.1:946006-995864 GCA_013397295.1 Polioptila caerulea
AAGGGCTTTTTCCTTTTCAAAATCTGAGATAGCTGAACACTGAGGTTGTGCTGGTGATGCTGCCATTTGCCTCCAATACCTGCCCAGTGTAAAAGTGTCTGTGCTGGCACCTCACTGCTATACCTGAGTTTCTCCTCTGCCAGAGCACACAGCAGTGAGAGCCCCTGGTGCAGCTTGTAGCTGTCATAAATTGGGCACGGTGCTGTTATGCTGATTTATACTACCTCAAGGACTGCTCTGGAGTGCTGGCATCTTTCCATAGTAAATTTTCTTTCTTTTAATAACTTTGCCATCAGTGCTTTGCAGGCCCGTTCCATTTCTCAGCCCCAGACCTCCCCTGTCCCATGGGCTCTTTGTTTCCCTTGCTTCTCTCTGTCAATGCCACTTCTTGGTGGATCAGAAGGAGTGTTTGCCTGGCATCATTTAAAGTTCTGTCCTGTAGTGAATGCAGATTCTCTGTGCACAGGGGCTGAGGCTGCATCTCTCAGGTGTGCAGGAAGGCAGGACTGGAGCTGGATTAGTCTATTTCATTGAGTGAGCTTGTGGGGCTCCTTGTGACAAGTTGCTTTGTGCAAGAGGCTTGGGACTTCTACCACTGCATCATTTGTTTCTGCTCCCAAAGGGAGTACTTTATGCTCACTGGTGCTGTCTGCCCACGCTGTCCTGGAAGAAGAGAAGTATCTGGGATTCAGTCCAGAACCCTTTGGGGGCAGTGCAGGATGCTAGTCTTGAACTCGCTGCCGCTGGGCTTGTCCGTGCTTGCAGAGGTGGATCAGACAGGAGGATTTCCTCTGGCTGCACTTTCATATCTTCTCCTAAATAGCCCAAGTGCAAGGACCAGCCAGCAGCTGTGGGCAGGCTCTTACTGGCATGTACAAGGATGAAGAGGAACTGAACAGAGGGCTTGGACCCGCGAGGTGCTGGAGCAGGAGCTGCAGGCTGCTGGTAATACCTCCATGGGTGGTAGGGGTGGGCAGTGACGGGCTGGTTGCAGCCCAGCTTGGTCACCCAGGGTGGGTTTTACAGCTCCAGAAGGCGAGTGGAGACAGTTAATCAAAAGACTTGGGTCTGCAGAGTTCAAATTTTGGTGTTTCTGTCTCCTTCCTCTCCCCTCTCCTGATGCTTTTTGGGCAGATCCTTTTCTTAAGAAAATTATAACTCTTAAAAGCAGTAACTTGGGACCTTGCAAAGTACCTCTTTTGGCTTTATCACCTCAGTCTCTAAGAGCTAAATACATTATTCAGGTAAATATGTATGACAGGATTATTTGTTAAAGCTGTCTATTGATTTTTAAATTTTTTACTCTTTCTTCCATTTCAAGCCACTTTTTTTGCCTCCGTCTCTTAGGGCTTTGCATGTCCAGTGCTCTGGGATCTGTGGATGTCTCTTGTCCCAAGACACCAACACGTCACAGGACTCAAATTCAGAGAAGACACTTCAGCTATTACTCATTCCAACGCCCTGTAGGCTGTTGGTGTAGATGGCTCCGAGGCAGAGGCACATTTACTGCAGGTGGAGTGGAGAGGGCCCTGACACGAGCCTTTGGCCTCCTCAGGGCAGGAGTTGGTCCAGGTCCACAGCAAGGGGGTTGTTGCTCAGGGGTCCCTGAGTGAAAGGAACTCTATAAGCACACCATCACTTAATTTGCTTTGAACAAAATAGTGATTTCAGCATCTTTATTGCTGTATCTCTTCTGCTGAACTGTATAAATAGCAGACTTATTTCTATAATATTTTTGTTTGTGGTGTAAGGCAGGATAGGTTTAGTGGATAAAAGAGCACTTAATTTCTCCCTGCTGGACTTGGGGTAGGCACACTCTTGGAATGGCTTTCAGTGTGATGACTGACAGTCCATCTGTGCTGTGGGTGGTATGAGAAGCATCGCCATCTGCACGTGTGTGAGGCACATCACCGTCCTTATGTAAGAGAAGTCACCTCCCCCAGCATGTCCCTCCTGAGGGGCTTTCAGCCAGACCCTCTGCTAGCATGGGGCTGGCTGCAGCACAGGGAGCCATGCTGAATTTACACTGATCGAGGGCCCTGCTTCTCACCCTCTCAAGTCATCCCTTCAGAACATGCTGATTACTAAATTAATTGTGGGCACGTTCAAGCAGATGCATGGAAGAGCCTCCTGTTTCCTCGAAATAACTTGGCAGCGATTGCCACCTTTAAACGCCACTTAGTCCTGCCATTTTCAGATGTGTTACCTTTAAAATTTCACTGAGTTTCCCTTTGCTGGGTGTGTGCTCCAGCAGCTGTCTCCAATTGCCTGATTTACCTTCTGGGTTAGCCGTGTCCCTGTCTGCATAGCGCAGCATCCGCCGGCAGATCCGCACTGGTAACATCCCTGTTCCCTGCCCGAGAGATTCCCCGCTCCTTGTCTCTCCTTGCTTGCGTATTGTCCTGGCCTCTAGCAAGAGCCAGCCAGCGTGTGGGTGAGGTGGATGGAGCTGGGACAGCCTGCAGGCATTCCGGTCCCAGCAGCAATGTTGTTTTCCCGCTGCGGGTTTCCAGCAGTGCTATCCTGGGGATCTTCCTAGTGGTGTGATGTTTTGGTGATGAGTCAATTCCTCCTGCTTCTTCAGCCTGCCTGGCAAAAACCTGCCAGGTCCCTGTTGCTGTCCATGAATAGGTACTGGGGCAGCAGCTGCTGTGTGGGCTCTGATGGATCTCCTGCTTTGGGGTGATTTCACCTGTGCTAAAAACCCGGAGCTGAGTACTGGCCTTTCCCCACCTGCCAGCCCCAGGGGCCAGGTCTGCTTGTGTGGGTGGCAAGGTGTGACAGACCCGGGTTAGGAGACACAGGCTCAGGCTGCTGCTCAAGCTTCCTAGTGGGGTAGAGGCACTGGTGGTCATCTGGCTGAGGTTATCCTGAAATGTTTCTGGGTTTTTGTGAGATTCTCACTCCAAGAAACATGGAGGAGAGGGAGGTGGCATGTGGGGGAGTAATCTGGAGTGAATTACTGGAAGCTCTGTTCTCTATTTTAGGTGAGACACCAGCAGAGGACTGTAGATCAAAGCATTTTGTTTTAGCTCGGGACTCCAAGATTTGCTGTTTGTACAAGCCCTCTTCCCAATCCTGCTCCTCTGTTTCAAGGATTTATAGCATTCTCCATTACTTTGTCCTTTTTATTTGCTCTTCTCTAGATTCCATCTTCTGTTTTGCCATTAGAAGATGAAAAATTTGAGCTGGACTTTAGGCAGAGGGGAGCAGGGGGACAGCTCCCTGAGGAAACACCTGTGTGGCCAGCTGTGGCCAGCCAGCCCCTGACAGCAGTGCTTCTGCAGGACAAGGGAGGATGAGTGCTGCCCTCCATATTTCATAAACTGTTTTTCATCTATTTCCTTCTGACAGAGAAAGATGCTTTCCCACACACATGAATACTTTCCAGTTTCAGAGCCAGACAGCTGTGAAAAATCTCTTTCCTTTCTTCTTCCTCCAAATTCCTTCCTCAAGGTGATGGTGCTTCAGAGGAGCAATTTGAAATGCCCTTTGCTTAGGGGGAAGAATGGGATTCAGTTATCTGGGAGTGAGGATTTCAGATGTTTTGGGTTCTTGTTCTTTTTCCACCTCTCACTTGCTAAATTTTGGGCAGGAGGTGACTCTGTAGGACATCCCCTCTGGTTAATGCTGATGCCTGGAAGATGCTGTGTCCTTGGAGAAAGGGGACAGAGACATTTCTGCTGCAGCTCCAAAGGGCCAAACACCACAGTCGCATGTCCCAACTGCTTCTGTGAGAAACATTTTGTTTCTCTGACAACTTTTCCTTCCTCTACAAAAAGTACCTCCAAACAAACCAAACCAAAGAATCAAACTCTATTAGGGAGAATTTTTGGTGAAATATATAAATTCCAGAGCTATCTTTCCATTCAAAACTGGTTTTGAAACAATTTTCAACAAGTGATTAGGTTCTAGAGGGATGTTTCTGATTAAACAGACGCTTATTTATACCATTTCCCTTTTCCCAGGCTAGAAGAGGGGCTGGGAAATTGGTGGGGCTGATCTGATAGTGCCTGTCTGCAGTGCACAATTTTTGGCAGAGACGTCAGGGCAGCCTTTTCCTCCCAAAACTGTGATGCAAAGCAGGTAGGAAGAAAGCAAGCTACCAAAGAGCAATTAGCTTCATTCTCTACATTTCATATTTCCCTTCTAGGTGTTATCACCTTTCTGAGCAAGGACCTAATTTGAGTGTTCTCCTCAGAAAAAAAACCAAACCATATTTCTTACAGCCCAGGTTTGGGAAATCTCTGACCAGCAGAGTCCACTTACTGTAGCAATGGTGTAGGGAAAGGTGGCAGGTATGTGTCCCCCGGCTGTCATGGACACAGCTGCCCATGTGGTTTTTGCCAGGGTGAGCACCACTGCTCTCACCATGCTCCTGCTGAGTTAATCCTTATCCCATGAAAAGCAGGAGCATATTGGTGGCCAGTCTGATGCATCCTCAGCAGCTCAGGTGAGGGCCACCTAGGTAAGCACCACACACATTTAAGCTGCACAGTTCTAGGCATGGATATACAGCAGGAGGGGAAATCTGACAGTGGCTGTAAAAGGGATCCATTTATTGTTTAGCTCTGAAGATAAACCATTTATTGTTTAGCTGATTCACAGGGGAACCTGTTCCTCTCCATGAAATCGAAACAGACTGGAAACGCTTGTTTTTAGGCTGAAGTGTTTTGAGACACCTTAAAAATGTTATGGATAGTTATATCCATAAATGCAAACTGATTGCAAATCTGCAGCTTGAAGCAGGGGCAACAAGAAGCATATCCCCAGTGCAATTTATTTTAATAGATTTTGTCCGTTTCCGTTTTAAGCATTTAAATCACCACACTGGTACCTCTGCACCACCTGATGTGCACCTGCTGCTACCCTAGCCCAGCTCTGCAGCTGCCAAGGGCTCCAGATATTTCAGACCTCGATGTACAGTGTTTCTTTCAGCATCCTGCCTACTGGGAGCCGTGGTCCTACAGCACACCACGCAGTGAGGCTCTGGACTGCTTCACTGAGCTTGAGATGCCTGCTTGAGGCCAGGCATCACCAAGACCAAGTTGCCATTGTTCACTTGGAGGTGTGGCTCAGGGTAAATAATCTCCCAGTTTAGTTAAGAAGGCAGCTCAAAGTCTGCCAGAGGGGGATCCCACATGTGATGGCTGGGTTTCAAAAGAAAATGCTACTGACAGTGGGCTCACTCTGTTTTCCAATTATCCAAGCTGCATCCGTGGTGACATCAGGGTGATGCTCCAGGGCCAAGGCTGGGAAGGAGCAGGGTGTTGGCACGTAGTGGTGGTTTTCATCTGGTGTCCCCTGCCAAGCCCCCCAGGTTGCCTTGTCCCTGAGCTGTGAGCCATTTTCTCCTCAGTTAATTCAGTTTGAGAGTTCCAGCTGGTCCCAAGCCATCATAATTAATGCCACATCTTCTCCATTTCTCTCTGGCTTTCAAACACGTGCCCAGGCTCGTGCCAGCTCTCATCAGCCACTCCCCTGGTGCCAGCAGAGTAGCAGCAAGCCAGGGAAAGGACCAAGTGGGCTTTCACCCATGGTGCGAGGCCAGGCTTTCCCAGGTCTGGACGGGACTGGTGTGTCACCTCCCACCTCAGAAGTTTATTCTGGGACTCTTTGCAAAAGTGGGATTAAAGCCTCTCTGCATTTGGTGCCAGCTTCTCTGTCCTCTTCCACAGTTTCCTGGCCATGTCGAAGGACCATGGAGAACCTGTGGGTGTGCTGGCCTTGCTCCCCATCATGTATCCGAGTTGTTTCCTCCTTGAGGTGTTTCAAGCTCTCTACCCAAAGAGAGGACCTCTGCCATGCAAGAGGGTTATCTCAGTGCAGCCACTTATGTTCCCCCTTGTTCTCCACATTTACTTTCTTTCCTCCCATCTTCAGAGACTGTGCAGTGAATAAAAAAAGGCACCTGATTAAGGGTTTCATTTGAGGGGACTATAAAAAAAATGTGAGGGATAACATGTTTTGTTCTGTTTTGCTAAAATGGAGATAAAAGTCTGTCCAAACTCATTCCACACCTGGAGCTGAGAACTGCTGGAGGACTTCTCTGCAGGCATTTAAAGACCTGATTTATGGCTGCCAGGTTTTAGGTGAAACATTTTGCTCTACCTGATTGCAAAAGTGAAAGATTAGGCCTTTCAAACTCTAGCTCTTCCCAGGCACATTGAGGAAATGGGCATATTCCTCTCACATTTGGGGGCTGACATTTCAACATCAAGTTCAATGCTTGGGTTTAAGGATTTCTTTGGCATCTGGCTGGGATTTTATTGGGGTTGAAAGACAGAGTTTGTGAGTGTTTTATTAGCTGTTCCTTTACCTTTGAAGGAACATCTCTTGTTTATTAGTTTAAAAGAAATACAAATGATACATTGAGTTCTTGTTTAATAACTTCCTCCAGTGTCCAACCCGATGGCAACTTTATCTCAGCATAGGGTCCTCTCAGGAGCTGGAGAAGATTCCAAAATCATGGGGGGAAAAAAAAAAAAAAAGTATGCAAATCTCCATCCCCTTGGGAAAGAGAAACCTATGACAGAGGTTTGAGATGGGCTGCAGACACTGGTGGTGGGGTCTTGCAGAGTGTCAAAAATTTTTGACTAATAGCTGAATATGTAAAAAAAAAAAAGTCTGGGTCTCCTCATGGATAATTCACAAGCAGGAAATTGAACATTGTTTTGCTGGGAACATCTTGCCTTGTACTTTTTGTCACGTGTCTCTTGTGTATGTTGCCACCTGGAAGCTTAGCTGTCTGCATGTGTTTGGTACCAGCATCTCTATAAAATCCAAGGAAAATAAGCTGTGAAGAGCCAGAGAGGTTTTAAAAGAGGAGTGTTTTACAGAGGAAAAAAATACAGCATTGAAAAGACATCCAGCAGATACTTCTTCTCTGGGCTAGTTGTGGTTTAAGATTTATTTGTTATGGGAATAGTGAAGTTGGACCCAAGCTATTAATCCAAACCAGAGGGAGAGGGTTCAGCTGAGAAATATTTTCCTACCTGCCAAACTTCCTCCAATATGTAGAAAAGCTGTTTCCCTGCTCATGCAGTTGGGTTGAGCTGTGCTTTGTGTCTCAAGGGACCTATGATTTTTTAATTTCTCAGCAGGATTTAATCTTTAAATTCTCTCCCTTTGCAGAGGAAGAACGAAAGGAGAAATCACGGTGCTTGTGAGAAGGACCACAAGTGAAGGATCTCTTGGATGGGTGTAGGACAAAGGCAGCCTCAGTGAGGACTCGCTGGGCTCCAGTAAGGTGATGGTTCCAACATCCTCCAGACAACACAGTCTCACCTGGAAATAGGTGTGACCCCTCAGTCCCAGAATTCTCATAACTGAGACTGGGCTGAGTGTCTGGGTCAGGAATAAGGATTTGGGGGGAAGATTAGGGAATGGGAAGACAACAGGACTTTGGAATGGACAGGGTGGAAATATTTGTTTTGCCCAAGGATTTTCATTTCTTTGATTCACCTGGAAAACCTGCAGCAGGCACATTAGAAACCAGCTCAAGAATTGGTTTAATCTGCAGCCTAATTTGCTCTTCTGGAAAGGGGGTGTTCCACCTTCTACCCACTCCAGCCTAGTTCCCCAAACTCTACCTACAGAACAGAGATGGGGGTGTTTTTTTATGTTTAAGTTAACTGTTTTTAAAATATTTATTTGTCACACATCTGTTGGTGCCTCATTAGGGTGTTGGTTGAATGAATGATTTAATCTTTAAGGAAAAAGATGGAGAATATTTTCTCTTCCTGTCTAAGTGCTGATTAAAATGAATCCCAGCACTGTGGGGGGCTTATGCAGTGCAGCCTGGGCTCTCCCCATTAGCTGAGTACCACACTACCCCTTATTAGCCTATTTTTACAAATAAGCTTTGATGCCCTTAGTTCCAGAATTTGCTCATCAGACACCTCATACCAGCCTCATGAGCCCAGCCCAAACCTTTAGAGAGCTCCAGCCCCAGAACTTCCATGGAGATATCCCACAGAATAACCTCCTGAGGGTGTGAAAGGGGCAGGAAGGTGGGGGACAAGGGGACATTTCCTTTACTGATTCCCCATCAAATGGTTTCCACACAAGCCATGCTGCCTTTGTGCCCTCACCCCATCCAGTTCATTAATGTGTGGCCCAGCTGCAGTCCCCTCAGCACTGCAGAGGTGGGGGAAAAGGATTTTGTGCAAAATCAGAGATGGCTGCCCCAACTCATGTGAACCAAGGATGCAGGTTTGCTTCTGCAGCACGTCAGAAGATGCTGACAGGAGGCACCTTTCTTCTCCAGTACCCTTGCAAGAGCTTAAACTCTAATGGCATCACATTCAAAGAATTAATGGTGGTATCATTCTAACCATTAGATTTGGGGTTTGATGTGCTGACAGGACTTGACTCGTCCCAGGATGTGACTGCTGTAACCACGCTCTTGTGATGTGATGATACACAGTCTGGGAGGATGCACTTCTTTTGTGTAAAATGGCAGAGGTGAGTGATGTGGACAGCTGTGAGGAGCCATCCTGCATGGCAAATCTCCTTTTTCAGGATGGAGGAGAAGGGACAGAGATTTGTTTCAAAGCTTCCAGCAGGAAACACTGAGCTCCATCTGCTCTGCCCCTGCAAGTTCCTCTGATGTGGGTCAAAACTTGGCAATGCCAACTAGTAAAGAATAGCCATGTTTTTAGAGGCTTTGCTAAGCTCTTTTTTGAAAAATAAGTCCACAGAGGCTGTGGATAAAAGAGCTGTATATCCCCACAGACAGGCTGTGATCAGCCTTGCCATTTGAGCTTGGAGGGTATTGCCTTTTTAATAAACCAACATGATTTTATGGTATTGTTTTCATACAAGGAAGAAGAAAACAAATTATTGATTCTTTACCCACAAAGAGGTTGCTTTGCAGCCTCCCTGTAATACCTGCAATGATTTTGCAATATATAATAATTTAAAAAAAGGGACAAGGACAGTTCACCTGTGCTCGTGACCATCCTTGGCAGTGCACTTTTATTGTTGTAGGAATACGCCGTTCGCCTTACAGAACTGTGTAAGGGCTGTGCCACACCAGACAGAGCCAGATCTCGTGCCATTTCCCTCCCTGCACTCTCCCCCACTGCAACTTACTGCAGCAGCCCTTGGAACAAACGTGTTATCCACCAGGCAAGCCTTTAGCTGCTGGGAATCAGGCACTGGCAGCGCCGGAGGAGACAGCAACTCCAACACTGGCACCTCTGCAATCTGTGGCTTCGGTTTTCATGGAGCAAAACTGGATCTCAGAGGTGCCTCTCTTGGTCCTGACCCAGTGGTGTCCTTCATTATGGGAGCCTCTCTGCCCACGCTGGATGCAGGCACGCTGCAGGGTGAGCGTGTTGGGGAGGGAGGTCAGCTGGGAGGTGAGAAACACATCTGCACTTACCTGATCAATTCAGGCATGGCCTCAGCTATTTTCCACCATCAGCCAGGAAATCTGTGAGAGGGGGAGAAATTGGATTTCAGCCTCCCTGGTATGAAGCTGGAGCCCTAATCACTAACCTATCTCAGAAATGTAAATTTTGCAGAGTAACTCCTGCAGACTTGGTTTGCAGCACTCAGCTGGAGACAGACCTCTCCCTGAGATGATTAAAATCTGATTTACAAGACACGGTGGACAGATGGCATCTGTTTTCTGCAGTCAGTGGTCCCTATGGAATAAAAGAGGCAAACTTCAAGGCCATAGCTCTGCAAAGAGAGAGAAATTATTGTCCATATCCATGCAGGTGCCTGCACTGACGCATCTGCTCCCACCACAACAGGGCTTGAATCCACCAAGACAGCAGGTACCTCATTACCATCCTTCCCCTGCCTCTCAGCACCCCAATGTTCCCTATTTCCAAGACCTTCCCCTGCCCCACATCCCTAATGTGAGGGCAAGCCAGGAGGAAGGCAAAACCAGTTAAAACAGAGGACAGTGCCTGGCTGCTTTGTGGCGTGTGCAAGAGGCAGCTCCAGCAGGCAGGGGCAGGGAAGGGATAGCACTGCAGGCATAAAAAGGGCAGCCTCTACCCAGAGCAATCAAAATGCCTCAGGAAGGTGAGATTTTTTTAAGAAGGGGAAGTGCAAAAGCATCACCAAGTGGGAGAGGCAGGGAAGGACTGAGCAGAGTTTCTCTCTGCACATCCTGGGGCCGGGCTGGAGTGGAGCCCCAGGATGTGAAACCACATTGCCCACCCAGGGGCTGTCACCACAGAAGTAGGGCTGTGCCTTTTTGGAGCTTCTGTTCCCCACCTCTTGAACTGTGATCAGGCTTGAAAAGGCCATGCCTAGCTGAAGTAGAGATAGCTCCCACACGTTGGTTGTTTCCCATTTCTGGAAGAGGAGTGAAAATAAAGGCAGGGAAGATGCTGCAGCTGATTTGATGCCCCCGCCTCCAGTTAAGCTCCTCAGCAAATTGCTCTGGCCTTTGGTAGAAGCCTTTGATCTCTGCCCTCTTAGTTTACAACTTCGACTCAAATGGGCAGGATGAACTCTTCCTGAACACCTAATTATGGCTCTTTCCATGTGATGCCATGTTTCATGCTCAGATAATAAAGCAGGAAGTGTCTGACCTAACCTGTCCATTCTGTGCATAGACGTTGTGCCACCTCTCCCCCACACTCCAAATCAAGTAAAACCATGCTGAACTGCCTTAAATTTAATATAATCACCAATTCCCTGCTCCAAGACTATTCACTGTTGGCAAGGAGCAGAGCTGGCAGACCTCGGTGAACTGAACAAAAGCCATTAAAAGGATTTGTCCCAATTGTGGCAAATCTCAGCCTCCTGGTATCTTGTTGGCACCTAGATGCACTTCCTAGGAGCCCAAATCTGCAGCTCAGTTTATTAGATCCCTTTTTTCCCCAGGATTTAACTCAGAGGAGCCAAGAACTTGTTTCAGGGAAGGTCAAGGCCATAAACCTCCAATTGCTAATGTACATAAAGAGCCCTAGGATGTAACATGCTTTGCTTAATCCAAGCTTTCCCAGATGCCCAGAATGGGCAATTAAAACCAAACAGACACAAAAACACAGCAACATTTACAGTGTAGCCTGCACCACTCTCTCCACTCACCTCATCCTCAATAAAAACTCCATCCCTGTTTGGATACAGCCAAACGTTAAATCCAAGGGAGCAAAACTCCCTCAAAAAGCAGGACAGGGACAGGTAACACCTTACCTGCTCAAGCAGAGAGCCTGGCCAGCAGCACCATGGAGTCGTGCTCACCTCTTGCCAGGGAAATACCCCCACATGGGCACATCCTGTTCCTGAGTCAGGAGTCAGGTTTTCTGTGGGCTCTTCCCTGTAGCTGGTTTGAAACCCCACCATATTCATCTGGCTTGACTGGGGACAGGATTGAGCCATTGTCCACGGAGAATTTCTGTTTGCTTTCCCAGCACTGAGCACCCAGTGGGAAAAACCTTCACCCACCCCTTTCAGATGCTTCCTGAAGGCATCACCACAGGCTGCCTCCTCCAGAGAGCTGGGGAAAGGCCAGGCTGCCCCTTTGCTGCATTAATACCACTGCAGGCTGACATATTAGTTCCTGGTATTGGCAAGACAACTCACAGATTGAAAGAAAAGAGCTGATGTCTCAGCCCTTGCCTCTCCTCACCTCTCCTGCCACATTCTGCCTGGTGGTGCAGAGACATCACCAACTACAGCCTCCCATCCCAAAAGGAAGTAAAATAATGAGTCTGATTGCCTAACCTGGAACTTGGACAGGGGTTGAGGAGGGGAAAAAAGCTCCTGTGGTATCCCAACCCAAGCCATGGTCAGAAGTTGGAGGAACACTCATAGCCTCCCCACCCCTTGCGTGGAGGCACGAGCAGCAGCCTGCCTGTGGCTGGAAGCAGGGCGTCCCAGGAGGGGCTCCTGAGTGCCAGATGCAAGAAATCCCTTTGTGCCCACATCATTTCTTGGATTAGTGATGCTGGGTATGGCCCAGGGGAATAAAAACTGGCTCAGCTCAGAAGAGGAGGAAAAGTGAGGCAGGTCCTTCAGTAAAAAGCAAAGCAAAATACCCAGAAAAATTCCCAAGGACCACGTGGTGATAGAAAACTGCTCCTATTTGGGAGAGGCTGTTCCCATCTTTGGCTTGCCTTGCTTACAAACCAGTGGATTTCAAAGCCCTGGAGCATGGTTGGATTTGTGTTAATTGTCAGTTGGATGCACACATCTCTTAGAGATGTATCTTTTTAAAATCCATCCCAGGGACAGCTGCAGGGCCCATTAAAAATGTCCTGAACTTTATGAGTTCCCTGGAACAGAGACAATCCTACCAAAGCAGCAGCTATCCAAAATAGGTCTAGGGAAAAACTCCTGGACTTGACCACCATTTGAGATCTTCAGTCCAAAAATCCTGTGGGTGCTGTGCACCTGGCTCCACATTTGCATCCACACTAGGGTGGGAAGAGCCCTGGGTGCTGTGACATTTCATTCTTCAAGCAGCTGCTTGGTCTTTCTTGCTCCCAGCATGAAGCAATGCTCTGCTTCCATAAATCTAGATTTTTGTTGGAAAGAGAGTAATAGGGGGGGAAAAGGTGGTGCTGGCAAAGAGATATAAAGTACAGCTGGGCAGATTACACTGCAAAGGAATTAGGTACTTAATGATGCTTTAGCAGCTTGAAATCTGCCAGTCCAGAGATGAAAGTTTTAAGACGCTCTTGGCAAGCACTGGGAAAAGGCAGCTTGTCGAGCCAATGCCACCTGCTGGAGACAGCACTCGGACACCAAGATTCATGGCACCAGTTAAATTCACGGTTTTTAGCTGTCCTTGAACCCAAAATCCCTCTTCTGCAGCTTGAGAACCTGAGCCCGTGTCTGGTAGGGCAGAGACCTCGGGAACCCACAAACACAGCCCCTCTGCCATCCCCAGGAATGTTTCGTTTCTCCCAGGTTCCCTGTCTCCTTCCTTCCATTTGCCTTATCTGGCAGGTAATCATCCTTCCAAAGGTAATTGCTGCAGGAGCCATATGGGATCCATGAGCTGCTAATGCTGGGGGATTTTTAATAAAGAATCATAAGACCTGTACATTATTGTTGTTGATATTGACATGATTATCCCTGGTGTAAAAGAAGCCAAAATTGCCAAAATAGGTTGCAGAAATCGTTACAGCAGCACAGACACGAAGACAAAGATATAATCTCCGAAGTCTTAAGGGTTTTTAATTGAGAGGAAATCGTATGTTCTCAAGCTCAAATGCGAGTTACAGAATAAACCCAAACCTAAAGGGAGGGAAGGAGGAGGGAGGTGAAGCTTCAGGGTGGAGATCACCCCACTGGGATTTGGGAAGCAGCCGCCGACAATGCGGCAGATCCGGGGGGGCTCAGCACTTCCCTGTGTGTGTACATGGTGCTTATCTAATAAGCCATTTCTTGAGCTCCAGCGATACTGCTACTTATATCATAAATTCAATGATCTTCACTTTACTGGCCATTAATCTGCTTCTTTTCCTGACAATTTTATACTCTTTTGATAAACTGTTTGTCTAACTGCATGGAAGAAACAATGTCAAGAGCTGTACCTTAGGCGTTCACCCAGCTAATGAAGAAAATCCATCACAAGGAGAGTTTATCTATTGCTTTTCTGGATGTAAATAAAACATCAGACTAATTTACTTCCATTAATCTCGAAGACCGTTGTTACAACAATAGTCCTATGTCAGAGCAGACCTTTTTCTCCCTTTTTCGCATAAATATTTAAGTAAGTACTGAAAGCATAAATAAATTGCTTTCTAAAAGCCAGATTATTTTTATATCCAGAGATTTAACAATGAATTTGGATTTACTTGCTAGCTCTTGCCTTTCAGGCAGCAGTCAGTCCACGCTTCCCCTGTGCAGCATGGGGATGCTTGGGTGGGTTTTGCAGAGCACCCTGTGGGGTCTCTGAGGGGCTCCTGTGACAACCCACCTTTAAGGGGAAGGAAGCACAAGGGTGGGCCATCATGTCACCCCCGAGTGCCACCCCACTGGTGTCACCACTGGGTGGGTTCAGTGAGCACTGGGGCTGCACAAAAGACTACTTAGTGTCCTGTGTCCAGCTCAAGAAGTGGCCCTTAAATACAGCAAATGGACATTTAGTTTACGGAGGGTGAGGCCAGCAAAGCACGGGAGCAGGCTGCTGGGGGTGCCCCGGGATCACCAGCCTTGGCGGGGTTAAGATCAGCCTGAACAGGAGCAGTGACACGGCGCACGTTGCATGTGTGAATGTGTGTGCTCCGCAGGCTGGAGCCAAGCTGACCCCTGCCTTCCAAGCCCCAGCCCTATTTTCTGCCAGCTGAAAGGCTGTGCACAGCCAGAGAGCTGTTAAACACGGATCATGTCACTCGGATCACTGCGGAATGAAGCAGTTCCCTCCCGGTGGAGCTCCGTGGAGGTGCGTGCCCGCGCTCCCAAATGCTGCTCTCGGAGCGCGTTCCAAGGTGCCAAGGAGGGTGCCGCAGGGACACCCCCAGTCAAGGAGCCCTTGTCCCTCCACTGCTTTTTCCCTTGCTCAGCTGTTGCTACTGCTTTCTCAAAGCCGTCGTGCAGCCAGCTTGGCCCATCTTTTTTTGCGACCACACCCCAACACGATTCGTGATGATGTGCAGTAAAATCTGGTAAAACAGCATCCCTGCTCAGATGAAATCTCATTTGTCAAGCATGGCCCCACATGAATATTTATAAATATAAAGTAGTTATAACCAGAGAAGTTAGTTTGTCATAGGAAATACGACACGTTGATAGCTGGAGCAAACCAAACCCAACACAACCTGACGCAAGCAGTCCATGGGATTCTTCTGAACAGCCATGACCGCAGTTCAGAGCCTGTGCTGGTTACGTAGGCAAGCCCATGGAAAAATGGACTAATTAGGGAAGATTAATGATCAGTCTCAGCAAAATCTTGGCTTTTGCTTCTCTCATTTATCCATACATGGCTCTTTGTTAAATTATGAGGGATTTTTATTCAAATGTATAACTGCTTACAGATGTTCCCACATGCGTTTAGCCAGCAAACTCACATTAAAACTAAAGAAATGCAAAAAAAAACCCACTACCTTGTGCAACGTTAACGTGGAGCAGATGCAACCAGGGGCAAGGCAAAAGCTGCTGGTCCAGCTCAGCAATGTCCACAGCTTTGGCCACTGTGCAGAGCCCCCACCTGTCTCTTGATTCTTGCTGAGAACTTAGCTTACATGGGAGGAAAACCTATCCTTTAATGAAATTTCTCACTTTAATGAGAAAAAGCAAGACTCTGACTGACGCTGTACATCATAACTAATGCTTTTGTTACCTTGCAGATTTTCCCAGCATATTTTTTGGATTTAATTATGTTACATTTAGTATCCTTTACTCTTACACAGCCATGCCTGGGTATGGCTTTTCATAGGATCCAGGATGAGTTATTTTGTTCTCTTTCAAGCTTACAAGCTAAACTCAACTCCCAGTAATAAATCCCCATGATTCAGGCTTTAGCTGGGTTTCCATGACTGTCATCCATCTCATGGCACAGCAAATGGGGTGATAATTCACAGGGTGAAGAGTGTGCTGGGGGAAAGGCTCTCCCTGGCTAATTGGAGGGCAGGACTCCAGGAACAAGCTGATGGCACTTTGGATGCTGCTGTGCCTGTGATGCTGAGTGCTGATGCTTCCTGAGAGCACTCGTGCTTGCTTGTTGATTCATGTCACCCACGCCTCACTTCATCCTCTCTTCAGCAAGAGGGAAAAGGGGACAAAAGGTAATTGCCTGTGCTTATCAGCATGGGTGTTAAAGCATCCCCTTTCAGGCTTTGAAACTGATGTAGTGCTGAGAAGGATGGAGCAGGGAAGGTATCCATACCCAGCTTTCCCTCTCCCACTGCATGGGTGGCCGTGTTCTCCAGAAGTATTGCAATGCGACAGTTGCACCATGGTGCAGCTGGGTACCCGTGCCAGTCTCACTGAGACTTTCCAAAGGCACAAGTGAATTGGGGTGCCTGAAGCATGGATGTTCTGCCTGTAACACTGGAGGAATGAAGGCCTTTAAAAAGCCTTCTGGTGGCAAACCAAAAACTCACAGGCCAGGAACTGACTGCTGCAGGCAAACACTGACTGCATGCCTCAGCTGAGAAACACACTGTGGGGAGTGGTGGAGCCCATCCCCGCATCTTTTTTCCTCCTGTTCGTTTGATTTTGAATTATCTCTCAGCCCTGACACTTGAGGACCTGCCTAACTGGGATGCTGCTGTGCTTCATCAGAGTGGGCTGCTGGGCAAGAGCCTGAGGGGTGACAGGAACAGGACGGGCTCTGCCGGAGGCGCCATCAAGCTCAGAAAGCATTTTGCACTCGACTGCCTTCTGCTAAAGTAGCCTGGCATTTTTGGTAAAACATATTTCTGCAAGCCTGGGGAAGAGTTACATGCAGTCATGCCCAAGAGAGCAGCCAGGAGTGCTTTTCAGAAGTGAGGTAGTTTTATCTTTAACCCCCTGACAGTGAAGGCAAAGAGTGAACAAGAGATTTCAATCTTCAAATCCAACATTTGAGAGCATTGGCAGCAGCCCAGGCCCACCGAGGCACATGCATGGATCATGGATCATGGCATATGGCACACAGCACGTGTCTCTCACTGGGGATGGTACCACGGACTATGTGAGGGCAGCTGCTGCCCACTGCTGCTGAGCTCCAAGGCCCTGCCTAGTCTCACTTCAGGCAGTGGCTCACACTTGCTGCCAGGCACACACCACCTCTTCTGCAGGGGGAAAGGCAGAGCTCAGCTCTAGTGTCTTGTCTTTGTTTAATCCACTTAGAAAGCTCTCCTCTGCCTTCCCCCTGCGTCTCTGTCTGGGATGTTTTGGAAATAGTGAAAAAAAGCCCAGTACAAGCCATGGAAAGGCTGCCAGTGATTTCTTCCACTGCTTCTTTAACTCTTTCCAGGGCCCCTGTCAGCTATTCAACTGTCCAAGCTTTGAGTTTTCATAGCTGCTGTGTTTGTGTTTGTGTCCTCGTGAGTAAAGGCACCCAAAAAAACCTCACGGATGTGCCCCTCCTTTGAAAATCCATGCTGAGACCGTAACTTGATGACTGTTGCCTTTCAAGCAGTTGTGGGTTGTCTTAGGAGACATCTCCTCCCCATCTTTTCTACTCCCTGTGATTTATCATCCTACAAGATGAGGGGTAACGCCATGTGGAGAGCCAGCACCCGCACAGAGCCTCTTAACATCCATGCCGAGGGCAGGAGGAACATCCGTGGCTGCTGGGACGTGCGGGGCAGGCGCCGTCAGCCGGCCGGCGCTCGGCTCAGGGCGGCGACTCCTCAAACACCGTCAGGTTGTGCTCCTGGATGTGGCGGAGCAGGACTTGCGCCCGCCTGTCGATGGTCCGGAGCAGCGGTCTCAGCCCCTCGGCGCCACCCTGGCTGTCCCAGAGCTGCCGGTCCAGGCGCAGGGACTGCAGCAGCAGGCTCTGCAATCTGCCCGACCGCAGCGTGGCCACCGCCGCCGCGGGGAAGCTGCAGGGGAGCAGCAGAAGAGACGGGGAGGGAAGAGGTTATCCAGGGAAGGCTGGGCAGAGAGGAAGGGAGCAGCGGGGCACTCGAGCAAAGAGGAAATGTACGTCTACCCAGAGGAACGCAGGACAAGGAGCCTTCTGCATACAACTCTACCCATGGTGAGCATGCAGGATAGCACCATCAGACACAGACCCAAACAAATTCCAAATCAAGAGGCCTCTAGCATGCCAAAATGCCTCATGGGCAATGGCGCAAGAAGTGCTGAAATACCTGATTATTCATTATTTTTGTGCAGCTGCCAATTAAAGAGGGGAAATAGGCTTTGGAGCCTGCCATCAGCCACCCAGAGCAGAATAAAGAGTTAGTTTCAGGGCAAAGGCACGTGGGATGTCTTTGTGAGCCTAGCCACCCACCCTGTTCTGGGTGGGAGATGGCCCTGGTTTAGAGGGATGCCCCATTGGGCAGGCCAGGAGCAGCAGGAAGGTGAGCACACACGGGGTTGCTGGACATCCCCTGCGTGCCAGCTCAGCCCTTGCTCAGTGCACATTCCTACCTGTCTATGCCTTGCAGGAGCCTGAAGTTGAGCTTCTCCTCAGGGTGCTGTGGCCTGCCCGCATTGTCGATGAACACCAGGCGGGACGGCGCGCTCCTCCGGACCTGCCAGCAGGATGGCAAGGAGAAATTCACTCAGTGCAGTCACCAGTGTGGGGCTTTAGGCTCCTTTTTAATGCAGTGAGAGAATCTCAGAAAGGCTGAGAGTATAATGATGAAAGAAGATGCCAAAGTCGAGGTCCCTCCATGTCTGGGCACACCTCCCACCAGCGACCCAGCATCACCATGAGACCTACATTCCCTTTGCTTCCACCTCAGCCCTGCAAGTGTCTCCCAGGCACCTTCATGTTAGCCCCAGAGCAGCCCTTGGACAGCAGGAGACATACCAGGATGTGGACTAGGACCAGCTCTGCTGGATTCCGGCACTTCTCATGGAGCATCTCCTCCACACATGGCTCAGAGGGATCAGGCTGAAACCCACAGCAGTAGCGGTCCAGGCGGTCATGAACCTGCAGGAGACATTTGGGAACCTTAGCAGGGACATGTGCTTGGGCTGGGGAGGTCCTGTTGTGGCTGTTCTTGTACAGAGGAAAATAAAACATTCCTAAGGATCCTCAGGAGACGTGCAATGGAAAAGCTGCATACACTGGTGAGTGACAGGAATGGAAGCACACATGCAAACCCCCTTTGGCATGAAGAAGATGATGACAAAGGGGAAGGTCACAGGCTTTTTTGATGGAGTTCAGATACCTGGTACCTCTGTACCTGCACAGAGCGAAGGGGGTGTGCTTCCAGCTGAAATGAAGGGAAGACGTACACAATGATGAATGAATTTAAAAAAAACAACAAAGCACTTTAGGAAACTTAGAGTCTGAAACCTCAAAAAGAATTTCTTTTTCCATGTCCTGGTGCTCTGTATGATGGTTTCATCTGGTTCCTGAAACATATGCAACCTTTAATCCATCCCTATGGTAACCTGAGCAGCTCTCAATGGAAAGATGGATGGAAAAGTATCGGCAAGGGAAAAAGCAGTCTATGCATATGCAGACCATGCCTGACATTTAAGTTGGGCCATGGTGACTTGGTTTAGCTACATTTGGGTTTAATCATTTGCAGGTGCTGCTAAGGATCCACGTCGTCCAGGCTGTCAAACCTCCCGCTTCCCCTCCCAGCTCCTTGCAGAAACCCTGGGGCTGCTTGACAACTTCCAGTGTTCCAACCACAACCTTGGAGGAATGAAGGGCTTTTAAAAGACATAAATCTCTGTCAGACTCGGCCTCAGTATTTATGGGGCTTCCTCAGCTTTGTCAGAAGCAGCTGGTACATCCTCTGGGGTGATTTGTAGAGCAGACAGGACCTCGTTGGCTGTCAACAGAACTCCCCATGGCTGTGTGTTGACATGACCTTATAGGGGAGCTGCCTCAGCTCCTCCTCATCTCCAGGCCTGTTTACAAAGAAACTCCATATATATATATGCTCCTTTAAATATATATGAAAAATAAATATACATATATGTAAAATATAAAATAAATATATTTTCTGGTTGCAGCATGAAAATGGCCAACTGGCTGGTTTGCTCAGCATTGCTGGTGCCAGCCTAGGAGGCAGCGCTCAGAGTGCAGAGAGGCTCCTGGAGCCACTGGGAGGGCTGGAACAGATCTCAGGTGAGCCAGAAGGGACCTACAGGTGACAACGAGACAGAAGCCAAGTGACCCACAGAGGCTGCCTATTCCCTTCACCCTGGTAATTAGCCCAAGTTATCATTTACAGGCTGTGCTTTGACAGGGAGTTCAGTCTGAACCCAAACACTGACCAAGCACTGGAGAAGATGCTGCAGGAAACATGACTTGCAATCTCCATGGCCATTCCATTCATAGCCCTTTGGCAAGAAGGATTAGTCCCACAACGAAACCTCTTAAACCTCTCTGTTTTCTGAGGTTTAATGAAGAACTCAGGTCAGTATTTGTCCATTGGGAGACACTTCAGTTAAAAAGTGCTTCAGCATCTTGTCACAAAACACATGGAAACAGAACAAAATATCACATTTCCTCCACACATCTCCTCAGTCCGCTTAATGGAGAGCTCAGCACGCCAGTTTCTCTCACCTGCTATGTTATTTTGCAGGCTGCACAGAAGGTGAAGACAGCCTGAGAGATCTTAGAGAGACATTAAACGGGCTCAGTGCTCCACTCACCCACCCAGGAGCACCTGTGAAACCAAGGTGGATTGGTGCTGAACCTTCAGAGGTGTGAGGTGGGGGCAGATCTGGTGTGCAAGTGGAGCCTCAGGAGAGGGACCAGATGGCTGTGGAGATGCTGAGAGTGCCCTGACATGCTGACAAGCCCTCCCTCCCCTGGCCCTCCCCTGATTTTCTGGTATTAATTTCTTCTTTCCAGAGCCCAAACAGCTCTAATTCATGGGAATTTTGTTATTATTGCTAGAACAGAAATACATGAGCCACACCTTTTCCCATCCAAGCTCAAACACTACCAGAAGCTCCCCTTCAGCCCCTCTTTTGCCCATCCTGCAGCATCCCCTTGCATCTGATAGATTTTTCCAATTATGATTCAGCCTAGGATGGCTTCCCCTAAGGAAATTTTCCTTGCTCTCTCCCTGGCTGGGAAGAGGGTGTCCCAGGGCAGGGATGTGCCTGCAGAGTTTATTTGGTTTTGGCCCTCTTTAAAGCACAGGACAAAGCCTTCAGCAGCTACTTTTTCTACCAGGCTTGGCATTTTGCCCACACTAAAACTTTGCACGTAGTGGGGGGCTTCCTTATGGCAAATACCAAGAGAAATTAACATAGAAGAAGCCAAATTTTAAGAGAAATTGAAGAAAACTTCTAAGATTTCAATGTACAACAGGGCACAAATCTCACAACTTCTCCTTCCCCAGCAAGGGTGTGAGATGCTAAAGCCATTTCTGAAAGATGCTACTCCACTTCTATAATATCTTGCAGACTCTTTACCTTTACATGACTTCTCCGCATGGGAGGATTTCATTAAAATTATTGAGGAGAACCTGTGGATTGCCCTTGAATTTATCATGGCTCTGCTTCAGCCCTTGAGGAGGAACTCTCCTTAGAACTAGATACTTTCTCCTGCAGCCTCAGGCTTTCCACTGCACTCAGCGGTATTTTGGCCTGGGAAAGGGAAGGGGATTGGGTAATCTTCTCATTTCTCTAGTTGTTCCAGCTAAAATATTTTCAAGCCCAGCCAGAACTGCTCCACCTCTGCCAGCCATAGTTGTAAAAAAAGAGAAAGAATAAGGAAAACATATTTTAGTAGTTCAGGGGTTTTTCTTTCTTCCCTTCTTTCTTTTTTTTTTTGGTATTAATACTTGTCCTTTCAGGCAGTTTTCTCTTGTCTGATAACTAGCCCCCAGGCGCCTAAACAAGCTTTCTTTTTCTCCACAGAAATCACTTTTGCCTTCTCACAGCTGCCCTCCAAGACCTGATAACTCTCTGGGATACTGTTGTAATCCCTTGTAGCAGCAGGGTATGATTTTCCAGACAGAAGATTAAGTGCTATTAATGCCGAGGAGAAGGAAGGCAGTGCTGTCCAAGGCAGGTGCCGGCAGCACATCCCTGAGTTGTGATGGGGCCGATGCAAGACATGCTGCTTATCCCTAGGGATGCCCTAGGGATGTCTCTAGAGATGCTCCAAGCCTCTGCCAGCACAAAATGAACAGCAGAAAGCTCACCCATGTGAGGACAGACTCACCACACCTGTGTTTCCCCTGCAAGCCCCAAACATGGACCATACTCAGGCCAAAGTGTTTCTGCACAAAGTTCTGCTGCTTCCCATCAGCTGATGAGTGAAAATACATCCCAAGAAACCACAGACTACGCGTGACCCCACAGAGCAGAAGGAGACCTTGGTCAGACAATGCAGGTGCAGGGGAACCTGGGTGCCACAGCTGATGGGACAGGTGGCCTCAGTCCCCACAGCCCTACCTGGAGAAGAAAGTCAAAGAGGGCCAGGCGGCTCCACTCGCTGCGTGGGATGCTGGAGCAGGGAGCGTCCCTGGCCACCGGCATCGGCCTGTGGGGCTGCAGCATCTCCTGGTACTGCAGCCACCCCAGGGCACAGGAGTTCTGGTCGTTGTTGGCATCCTGCAGGTGCTGGAGGTCAGGAGCCCACCAGACGATGGGGCGCAGGGCGCCGTCGGTGTAGCTGTAGGGCAGCAGGCGGCTGGTGAAGCGCCGGGCCACGGTGGGCAGGCTGCGGTTCAGCCCCAGCACCCTGTCCAGGTGGAAGGCCAGCACCTCGTACAGGTCCCCGGGGCGCTTGATGAGCCCACAGCGCCCATCCTGGCAGTCTGCTTCCGGGCTGGCCGGCGAGACATCCCCCTCGGCATCTCCCCTGGCATCCCCCGCGGCACGCAGCCCCACTCGCATGATCTGCCCGTGGGCAGGCACACGGGTTTTGGAGACCACCTGCCCTCTGGACAGCAGCCACATCTTCTGGAGGTCGTCAGCAGAGAGCCAAGGGGGAGCGTCCCGCTCCAGCCCCCGCCGCCTCCGGCTGCGGCCAGGGGCCTGCTCCCGGTGCAGGTGAGCGGGGAGCCTCCTGAGGGCTCGTCCTCCAGACAGGGGGGCAGCCACCTCCCTCGGGGGCCCGGCGGGGAACGGGGCCGGCAGCGGGAGCAGGGAGTGGGCCGGGGGTGGGGGCAGGTGGAGGAGAGCCAGCAGGGCCAGGGCCAGCAGCACCCCGACTGCTGCTGGGGCTGGGGGCTTCGTCGCCGTCCTTCGCCATGGTCGCTGGGCCTGCGGGGACAGAAAGGTGGAATGACGCCGCAGTGTCACTGCAGGCGGAGTCCTCGGTAGGGTTTGCTATAGAGGAGCAGCCCCTCTGCTTGGGCGACCCCTGCAAGAATATTCCACAAGCGCTGGCTGCCTCCACAGCACTGCTGCAGCAGGGTTATGGCTGGGGCCGTGATTTGTGCCAGAAATTAGCTGCAGTCCCTTCAGAAGCAAATCAGAGCAAGAGCTCCCTCCCCACACAGAGGTGGCCATATCTGCAGAACTGAGGTACAGGATAACCTTATGGGCAATGAACTTTCCATGGTCAAGTATTTCGCTTCAAAGACTCAAGAAATTATAAAGACCAAACCAGAGCAAATTCCTGTCTACATGTGAACATTTTCCAGGTCCTAAGAGGTTTTACTTTTCAGACTTTACTCTGGGCACCTTCACTGGTTCCTATTCTGGTTGCACACTGAACCCATAACTTGGATATCTCAATGTGTGCTGAGACGAGTGCTCTGGAGCTCTGCCCATCGCTGTATCCTGCAAAAGCAAGGCAGCTCCAAGTGTCAGTCAGGACCTGTGACTGGCTATGTTTTTTAAAAAAAAAGGTGAAAACTCCTGGAGGCCTGGAAGATCTCTCCTATGAAGACAGGCTGAGAGAATTGGGGTTGTTCAGTCTGGAGAAGAGAAGGCTCTGGGGAGAACTTACAGCACCTTCCTGTGCCTAAAGGGGCCTACAAGAGAGCTGGAGAGGGATTTTTTACAAGGATGTGGAGTGACAGAACAAGCAAAAACGACTTTAAACTGAAAGAGAGGTTTAGATTAGATATTAGGAAAAAATTCTTAACTGGGAGAGTGGTGAGGCATTGGAACAGGTTGCTCAGATAAATTGCGGAGGCTCCAGCCCTGCAATGTTCAAGGCCAGATTGGATGAAACTCAGAACAACNAAAATTGTGGAGGCCCCAGCCCTGCAGTGTTCAAGGCCAGATTGGATGAAACTCAGAGCAACCTGGTCTAGTGAAAAGTGTCCTTGCCCATGAGAGGTGGGTTCAAATGAGATATCTTTAAGGTTCCCTCCAACCCAAACCCTTCTATGAGTCCATGATACAATCTGTGCAATACGTGAAACCTAATGTATTCTGATTTCCAGCACTTAGGAGCTGCCTTTAAACAGCCGGGGCTGCCCTAAGCACAGGACATTCCCGTTTAGGCTGAGGGAGAGGGCAGTGGTGGGGCAGCACTGTGATGTTCTCCAAGCCAATCCAGTCCCTGGACCACGCTGCACCCATGCCTCATTCACTCGGGTTTGGGCAGCCTCACACACTTCAGCAGGCTGAAGCCACAAAAAGCACCTTGGCACCGTTCCTCTGCTTTCAACAGGCATTTCCAAGCAGCTCAAACCCACGTTGGAAGTCAAGGCGATGGTCAAGTGGATATATTTTTTCCAATTATTTATTTTGGAAGCACAAGCATATCCATGGCAGACACAGCAGGACAATATATTGCCAAAGAAGGGATAAGAGACTGTTTATAAGAAGAAAAGCTTGAAAAAAGCTGAAAAGCTGGGGAGGTGAGAGCCAGCAGCCAGAATTACTTCCAGAAAGCAGCTGGGCAAGCAAAAGCATTTCCAGCCATGAGGCTTTTAGGACCACAGGGACCCACCACCAGCACAACTCCTGCCCCATGAGCAGCTGCCCCAGGCGACCCCAGTGCGTGAGCTTATGAGCTGACACAGCACTATCCTAAAATCCATCAGGTTTCATGTCCTCAGCTTGGGGATACTGCTTCAGACAGCCCCTTGGTGAGGAGCCACCTCCCTTGCAAAGACACGATATCAGCTGAGGTGGGTAAGTGGTGCCACCGACCTGCTGGGCTCAACTGTAGTCCCTTTAAAGGACTGAGCAGATTTAATGCCATTTATAAGAGCTATTGATGGTGCACTTGGAGTGATTCAGCTTTATAGCTCTCACTTAATTGCTTCTCTCCCAGAAATACAATGTAGTGCAGCAAAATATATCTGCTGGGCCGAATTCTTTTTTCAGGGTTTACACCAGCCTCTGCCAGGAGCCAGGGGCTGTCTGCTACAGGGCTTTGGGACCTGCATGGGGACCTCTGCTTTATCTCTTCCCAGAGTGGAAAGGACCTAGTCCAGGATGAGACTGTCCAGAGAGGGGTGTCCTGTCCTAGATCACCAGCAGGGTTATTCAAGGCTTGGCATTAACTGTCCCAGGCATCAAACTACATGGCCAAATCATTGTCTTAGGTGCCTTTTTGGGGAGGGGATGAGCATGAGCACCCCTAAGCACCCAGGACTTCTGCCAAGAGGCTGATTGTGCCTCTCCAGCTCTTTCCCACTTGAATGGGATAATGATTTACTGTGCAACCACAGCCAACGCCAAGAGACACAGGCAACACCCAAGCTCAGCTACTCAAAACTTTCATGCCCCGGATTTCAAGCAAATTCTGCAGAGTGCAAACACACATTCTTTCCCAAACACCTGCAATCCACGTCTGGACTCCTGAGCAAGAGTTTAGGGGAGGTGCAATGTCTAAATCCATAGTAAAATAACTCTGTGGCATATAAAGGGCTGATCCTGGTATCCTGATACCCACACTCCTTTCAAATCATCACTGTAAGTGCCTCACAATCTGTTCCTCTGGCCTCAAAGTATGCTGAATTAACAGCAGTGATATCTATGGAATCAATCCCAAAGGATAGGGCTAACTGTCAATCTCAGTATTCCCATCTGCATCTGGCCAAGTCCCTTCCCAATTTGTACTGTCTTGGGCATGTTTTCCCAGCACCTCCCCTGTCCCACCCTTCTGGAGAGACACAGCCCATCCCACTCTCACCAAAAACCCCTGTAACCCTTCAGCATGGAGGATTTTCAGGGTGATTGTTTTTGTTATCCAGCTGATAATAACCCTCTGGTTGCTTATACCATTTCCGGGGATCTAAAAAACCTGTCTGCCAAAACTTCCAGTATCCTGGGGGGAGAATGCATGTGGGAGCCACATGGAGAACCTTCAAAACACTGCAGGAAAAATCCTTTTTAACCCACAGCAGGAGAACAGAGTATGCCAAATGGATGGCAAAGATTGCTAGGTTTTTAATGTCAAGTCAGTTTACAGTCCAAGTGGTTAAGGAATCATTATTGTCCAAATCCGCTTTGTCTTCCTTGTCAGTGAGCTCGGGTTTGGGCAGCACAAGTTAGAGCCCCATTGGTTTCCCACCCTGAACTTGAAACCCTGGGCTGTGAAGATGGGCCAGTGCACACTCCCTTCCCCAGTGCCGCTCAGGGTTTCCCTGCCACATCTACAACAAAAAGAAACAAAAAAAGGTGCAAGTACAGTCTCTATGTTGTCTCTGGCGGTTGATATTGCAAATTTAATAATAACCTAGGTGATAAAACATTGCAGAAATAATACTGTATTTACAAGCCTTGGGTAAATACTTTTCCAAAGAGTCTTTCTCTGAGTCCCTGCTGTAAAAAAAAAAAAAAGCTGCAGTTTAAGCTATGGCTTTGATTCAGCCCAAAATGCAAACCATACGTACAGCTCTGCTTTGCCAGGCTGACATACTGACAGTACAGCATGTCTCTGCCAGAAATTAGGTCCTTTTCCCAGCAGGCAAAATCCATAAAAAGGCTTAAGAGAGGTACTACTTGTTCTAGGATGCCAATAAGTAAATAGTATATATTCTCACTCATCAGAGGGACATACAGCACAGCCCTCTGAAGGCACAATGGAGAGCTGTACAGCTTTGATGCAGGAGATAAAACTTTCTTAGTCTAGTTAGGGGTGAGGTGGGGGAGGGTTATCCTTGACATTGTATTCCCAGGACACTTGAACCTTGGCAGAATTTGAAGCAGACGAGCCTGTTTTCAATTTCTTTTCAAAGTGCATCAAATTGGCTTTGTCGAGCTTGAAAGAAAAGAAAAACAAACCCCAAACTTCATTATCCAAGAATGTAAGAAACAGCCCTGAGACTAGAAAGATGCCACGGAAATACGTGGCTGTTGAAAACTGGATTGATTCCTGCTTCCTCTGGCATTCAAAAAAGTCCTCCTGCCCCTGCACTGGCACTGCAAGACCCCTTCAGCAGTAAATCCCACTATCCCAAAGAGGTGTCCAAAGGAGCCAGGATGGCTCAGCCACGGCCAGGTCACTCTTGGCCACCTGCCTGCCCTAGACTCCCAAGCTCAGAGGACTTTGTCAAAGGCAACCTGCTGATGAGCAGGTTAAAGGCAGGCCCGTGCATTTATCTGGGTGCACGCGGAGTGGGGCGCATTCTGCACCGGGGTGCAACACACAGGGCTGTGCTCACCCTCCCAGCTCCCTGCTCGCTGCCCGCCCAATGAACCGCAAAACCGCCCGGGCAGCAGGAGGTGCAGCCTGCCGTGACCAATTTTAACAAAGACTGCTTGAAAAACAAGTGGGAAACCTCCTCTGCCTGCCCCCCACCTCTGGGAATGTCTCCAGAGCCTTGCACCCACACATGGTGCTCGCAGCGGCTCCCGGCGCAATGGGAGAGCGGGCGCGTCAATCAGATCTGGGATGGGATCGGCCTCTTCTTTTTTCATACTGTGCAGGAGGCTTTTTTGGTTTGTTAAGGGCATGGCATGTGGGCTGGGGACCCATAAACTGTGCTGAGGACACGGAAGGAGACAAAACCTCTCTATCCCCGGAGTGACTCTGGGTAAGTCTGAGCAGAAGGAAAGGCTTGGCAGCGTCCGTCGCCCATCATTCAAGTGCCTAAGTGCCTTCCTATATTATCCTGCACAGGGAAGATAGATGGCTCACAGAGTGGGAATTTACTAAAGACAGCTATTAAATGATGATTGCCACTCCCAAAGGTAGCTCTGGCTCAGAACAGCTCCCCAGGGGGGCAGGTCCTCTGTGTTCCCCTGGCATGTGGGGACAGCTCCACCAACACTCACCTGCACCCACATTGCCATGAGGCTTGAAGAACAAGACAGCCCTTCATCTGGCCTCTGATCCATCAAAGTGGCTGCAATTCCTAGCAGACCCACACCAGCTTTGTGTCTGGGTTTTTTTCCTCCAGAGATGAAGGTTTTTTCCTCAAAAATGCCCTTCAGAGGGGAGAATCCTGACCCCACTATATTTCAGCATTCTGCAGACACCCTGAAGACCATCCTGCTCGACTCCAGGACAGGGATGTGGCAGGTAGGCCATGCCTGTCATCTCAAGGTGCTCCTCCAGCCCCACTTCTACACAAGTGGCTTGGGAAGCTCAAGCCAGGCACTGAGAATGTGGGAAAGGGGACTGCTCCCATAAAACCATGAAACGGAGTCAGAGCAAACATTGGGTCAGTGGAAGCTGGGGAGATGGAAATGTGACACATCACCACATGGCGCTGGGTGCTTCCCTGCAGAGTCAGCAAAGTCCTTAGAGCTGGCACACAAACCTCCCCACCAACATGTCCAAAACCAAACCAGAAAATGACCAAGTTAAATTGCCTGGGATGAAACCTTAAAATATGCTGTACTTTGCTAAATTTTGGACAGCAAAGTTTCTGGGATCATTTATAGCCTAAGTGCGAGACAAGTGTGCTTTGCACTAGTGGAGGGCAGCACTCTGGCAGCAGCCTAAATAGATGAAACAGTCTTGGCACCGTTCAGTCTGAGCACTGACTTCAAAGGAATGCTGCCAACACACCACCTTTAACTTCTCAAATAATGTTGCCTTCCCATTTATCACTGGGGCCTTGGGGCAGCAAATTATAAAAACCTGGAAACCTGCAAGCTCCACAGCCTCTCTCTAGGATTAACCTGACATGTCCTTGGCTACAGGCCTTGCATCAGCTCCTTGAGCTTTTTGCTTCCCAGGGATGAAATGTCCTGTTTCTTGCTCTAAACCTCCCACCCAGACTGACTGTTTTGGGTTTTGGGAGGCTCCTTGCCCTGGAGGTCCTTCTCTGCCCAGCCATAGGCTGAGCACAGCCCCTTCTCACACATCCATCATCCAAAGGACCACTTTTGAACAAAATCTTCAGCCATAGCTGTAAACTGCTCTGTTTAACAGTGCTGTTCCCATTGCACTGTCTGCTCCCAGCTGAGTTATGCACCTAAGAAGTACAGCAGAAACACAGGATTGTAAACTCCTTGCCCTCTCCAGAAGCAGCTTACAAGAGTAGCAAGACTCCCAGCATCCCAAATGTCCTGGTCAAGTATCGCTGAAGAAGGAAGACCTGGAGTAGGAGACAGAGGACACACCTTGAAGGAAACAGATGGCCAGCACCTGGCTGGAGGACACCCACCTTGGGGGGCAGCTGATGCAGTCAAGGTCAGGGCTGCTGCTTGGGGGGACCCAGAGGGGACACACACCTTGTCCGGCACCTGGTGTGGACTAAAGCCCAGCAGGGTACTGGCAGGGACTTGCTTGTCCTGTGATTACACTGTCCTTACTCCCAAATCATGTGATTTTCACTGAGCAAAAGGAAAGATTCATAATTCTCCTCACTGCCACTGTGTAAATCTCAGCTTGCAGGCAGTTAATACTCACCCCTGTGTGGGATGGACAGGGAGTTTTTCATCCTGGTGCTATGTACAGTGCAGCTCAGGACCACTCTGGTTAATCCCAGAAGTCAACACAAAGCACCACAAAAATAAACAGTCTCCAGGATGCCACACTTCTTCTGCTTAAAGTAAGCAAACTAAAAGCTTTCAGACACCTTATCTTTCTTCTGTTTAAGTTCAGAGTCAGGGCTTTTACTGTAGACTCTTGCACTTAGCTGGATCTTCTACTTCTTGGTGGCACATCTCCCAAGAGATTGATGGCAGTCCTTCAGGACACGTCACTGAAATGCACAGGTGTGCTGTCATTTGCATGTGCAAACATCTCCCTTGCTTTTCACCACTAAAGGTGGTATCAATCTGCACACAAATCCTGCAATCCACATCACTGAGGACCTGAAACAGCATCCTGTGTTCAGAGAGACAGTGAGGACCTGGGCAGCTCTGAATGCACGACTGTCCTGCTATCCTCAAGGGAGGTCCTTCTCATCTCCCCTCCTCTCCCTCTGCTCATTCCCCTAACCCTCACACTTACAATGAGAGCAGCATAACCTAGAAATTCCTGGCAGGGACGTCGAGGAGGGAAAGCAGCAGTTTTGGGAGGCTGTTGCTCCCTCACTCCACCACAGCCGTGCAGGCTCCTGCCAGGTTTCCCTTTTCCCCCTCCCCTCGTCCCAGTTTCCCAGCCAGCCTGTTGCACTCAGCTCTGTAAGTTTTCAGAGCAGCTTTCCCATCTGCCTGCTGAAACAGCAAGTAGGGGGCCCCTTCCCCGGTGAAACAGATGTGGCTTGCCTTTGTGCAACATCTGCGCCTCATGCCCCGCTCATTTTGAACAGTCTTGCCTTTGTTTCTGAGGGGTTGTACGAGGGATGCTTTGGAGGAGGGCAGCAGCCTGTGGCCCGAGGGCTGGACTCCTTCCCTTCAAGTCCCACACACAAACTGCCTCCAACCCTGAGCTTCTTCTGGGAAAGAAGAATATGCTTTGTGCCTGTGGCATTCTCGAACTGACAGTCCTGCTCCTCAGCAGGTTCCAGCCACAGGCCATCGTTTAGGAGCTGACTCCTTTGGGATTTCCAAACCCAGGGACGTAAGGACTGGAATCTGGCATCCATGGACCCCCTTTCTCACAACTCCCCTCACCCCAGTAGCTTCTCTTGCTGCACCTCTGGGCTGCTCACCAGCTCTGCTCTGGCATCCCCAGAGGGGCTGTGCTGCTGCAGCTCCTCCACACACAACAGAGGCAAAGAGCAGAGGTGCTAGAAAGCCATGTCCCTCTTGCAATGTGTTCTGGTCTGTATTTAACATGGGAAGGAATATATTACAATAAAATCACATTTTATTTCCTCCTGCTCTTGATGAGTTTGCCAATCCTGCTTGTGAGCGCCTGGAATGCTGCTAAAACTCTCACACATTTTGGCATTTTTGAGTTTGTTCAGTTTTATTTATTTTATCAGGGGTCATATTTTTTCTATATTTTGGGGAGGAGAGATTTTGATCCACTTATTTTCAGGATTTTTTAAAATGGTGGACCAGCACCAGGGAACAGGAATTCTTGCTTGGTGCCCAGTGGGGATTCACAAAACCCTCTTTGGGGTGTTGGCAGGGAGTAGCACTGGATTCCCTTGTTGGAGTTTCAGTGGAGGTTGCCCTAGTCAGACAGTTGGGTTTCCCTGAGCTGACTGTCAGGTTTTTCCCTTCCTGGAGAGCAGGAAAGTGCATTCGTGGGATTCCAAAGGGGAGGGAGAAGGAGGAGGACAGCGGGGCCTTTCAGCCCTGTGGGCTTTCTTCAAAACAGAATTGTTCATACCAGCCCTGGCCTCAGCTGCAGAAAGGTAACCCTGTTTTCCTCCTGTTAAGCCACCAGATCTGAAAGAGAGAAAAAGGGGAAGAAAACTGCTTGCCACTTGGCTCTGAGTGCTGCCTGTGTCCTGCAGACCCCATCCTGGGCAAAGCCTGCAGGCAGCCACCCCTCAGCCTGCTTCTTCTCCTAGCAAAATGCACGGTGTGAGCAAGCAGAGCAAATGTGGTACAAGCATTGGTGCAGCCAAGCTCATGGAAAAGGGGCTTTTCCTTCAGGGCAAAGCAAGTAGCTGCAGGTGGACTGGAGTTACCGAGCATTGGAAACGGAAGGGGTAATTGAGGCACTTGGAATCTCTGCCAGAGGATTAAAACAGTGTAATCAGCCCCTCGTATTTCGAGTGCCTCATACTAGGCGAACAAGAGCAACTGGAAACTACTCGCTGGCAGATTTTGAAGCCAGAAGAAAGAAGATGTTTCTGTAATACAGTCATCCCCCAGCACTCTCTGCTGCGGCAGGTCGGGCATGTGCAGCAGCCAGATCCCACAAGAAGCCTGCTGCAAGCGTGCTCTCCATACCAACAGGGGAGCTCACAGCTGGCATCCCTCTGGCTTTCTGCAAGGGGTTACCCTCCTGGTGATTTTGAAAGGAGTCAAAAATCATCTTGAGCATTTTGTTTAGGGTTTTGCTGCAAATGAAGCAATAAGATGATCAGCTAGGGGCATAGCCTGCATTTATTCCTCATGACCACCACTGCCCTGCCTGCAGGTGCCCAGAGCAAACCCAGATTGTGGGCAAAATCAAAGCAGTCAATGCAGCAGCTCACAAAGGGGAAAGGACTGCAGAAGCAGACCTTCCCTTGCCAAGGCAAAATGGAAATCCTGGCAAAAAGTGAATACCCCACTCTCACAAGGGAGACCACACCAGGCACCTGGCTTAGGCTGTACAGGCTTTGAAAGGCTTTATAGTGAAGGCTTGTATAGAAAAATGTCACTGCAGATAAAAGGCTGGTATGGGGAGAGCTGCCTTACTTTTCCCTTTGACAGAAAGGAGTTATCTCCAAACCCAAAATGGGTGACACGAGCCCTTGTCTTGTCATTTTTTCCTGCTGCTGAAATTCGTTAATTAAGGAACCCAAAGCAGCCCATGCAAACTGTAGGACGGAAAGTGTAAAGCATGACACTAGCACCCCCGGCACACAAACACACACACTCCAGTGAAGGCTGGCACAGCAGCATTGTCCCCAGGGATGCTCTGAGTCATCAGCACACTCTCGAGGACATAAAAACACTTCAGCGACACAAATGACCGGTTTCTGGCAGCAGCACCAGGAATCTCCTCAGCTCATCCGTCACAGGTTTGCAATTTCTGCCCAACACAAGCTTGGCAAGGGCTGAGGTGGTGAAGCAGGGACAGAGCCCCCCCAGCCCAGTGCAAACTCCCTGGCACGACACCGCCCTGTCCCCCGGTGGAGCAGGAGTAATGGGGCACGGGGGGACCATCCCAGCTCAGCTGATGCATGCTTGCTCAGAGAGGTCTGCCAAGGGATGTTCCAAACTGGAGCACAAAAACTGGATGATACGGAACAGCACCCTAAGGTTTGGAACACGCTACAGATGTGGATAAACCTTCTGATGCTGGAGAAGCACAGCATTTCTTGGGACGGACGTGAAGTTTTCCCTTGCCAAACTGGCCGATTTTGTGGCCTTTTGATGAAAGTGCTGTGCTTTGTCAGGACCGAGTAGAAAGCACAGAGCGGCTCTTCGTGACCTCTACCTGCACTTGGCTGCCCACAGCCCACGCGGTTCGCCCGCCTGAAGCAGAGCCACCTGGCCACTTAAAAGGGTGGGCTTTGGCTGAGGGAGTGAAATCACCTCCCTGGCTGACAGCGGTGCTTTAGCTTCAGCAGCCCCAGGCACTGCCTTCAGGGGCATCCTGGCAATCTGCTCTGTCCATCCCTTGTGCATTCTTACAATATGCTTGGTCCACCCCCAATGCTTTTGAGGACAGAAAAGTGCTGTAGTGGTTCCCTGCCTTGCTTGCCTCACCATGCTCTGACCCTCCGAGTGATCCCGCGCAAGCTGCCTCCAGGATGGAGACATCCAGGACACGCCGTGGTACCTCATCCCACGGGGCAAAACCAGCGTTGCTCCCCACTGCCAGCTCAGCAAGGACACCCCGAAATCCTACCATGTCTCGCAGCAGCAGCAGCAGCAGCCGACGCGCCCCTCTTCATGTGCTTCACCGCCTCTGGGCGACACGGCACACGGTCACCTCCTCAGACGGGTGCCGGCCGCCTGTGGCACTTCCATACGGCACCAGGAACCCACACAGAACACACAAAAAGTATAAAAAAAAGCAATTAAAAAAAAATTATCCAGCAACTAATCAGCCCGCTTCCTCTCCCCAGGCCATTCATCACGGCCCGGGGCTGTCACCCAGGGGTGCCCCTCCGGGCTGCCCCAGTCCCCGCTGGCCAGCTCCGCATTGCGGGAGCTGCTGGGCTCCTGTCAGCACACGCCAGCGGCTGCCTCGGCTTCCCCCTGGGCGGGAGGACACCCTTCAAACTTCAGCTGAGAGTTTTCAAACTCTGCCTCATCCCAGACCCACCTCCCTGTGGGGAGGGGAGTGGAGAGGCTGGGAAGAGGGGAACAGGCATTTGAAAAGTCTCTTTTTCACAATAAAAGCCCTTTTTGCTGCTTTTTTTCTATTTTTTTTTTTTTTCAGTACCGAGGGGCAATTTGAGCCAGAAGGAGAAGAAGACACATGCTCCTCCCAAGCCCATTTGTTCTCCGTGATCCCGGTGCCAGCCAAGTAGAGGGACCACTAAAGCCCTAGGGGCCACAGAGACCCCAGAGCCCGGAAAGTGAACCAGAGGTCTGCACTAGTGCCCAAGAAAATGCTCTTTGCAGGTCTTTTTTAGCCTTTGCCTTTCAGTAAGGGTCCAGCAAAAAACTGTGCCACATCAGTGCCTGGAGTGGATGCAGACCTAGGAGAAGACTTCTTATCTGCCTAAAAGGCATTAATGCATTAAAATCATTTTTAGAGTGCTCAGGCACCAGTTTTTCTGGGGCACACAGTGCCTGCAGGCAGCCAGGAGAGGGGCACAGGGGAAGAGGACCCCACCACACCCAGCAGTGCAGACTGCAGCATGCTGAGCCCTGCCGTGCCCAGCGCAGTTCCCCCACCCAGCACCGGGTGTAGTGTGCATCCTAAGAGCCATTTCCTCAGGCCTCTGGGAGAAGAGGGTCTGGAGGCATTGCTTTGGAAAGCAGTGTGTTTTCAAGAGCCCTCCATGGCCAAGCAGGATACACAGACAGCTGCCAGGCTGCCAAGCATTTATTTTTCATATAACTTTCCCCTTCAGCTCTGGGCTGTGGCCAAGCAAAACTCATCAGTCCCTCAAAGTGGCAGGTGACACTGCCAACCACTGCAGCCCCTCACCAGCTCCAGCCCCAACCAGCCCAGCCTGGGGACAGGAGGAAACCCTCTGTCTCAGGTGTAGAGGCTTTCCAGCTCCCTCACATGTGCAACTGCCTCCTCCAGGAAACCATAAAGCAAACCAGATTGATCAGCGTTGTTCTTTACTGATACTTGTATTTTAAAACATCTGATAAAGGCACAGTGCAGGCTGTTGTGAGGTATAATGAAGATATGGTGGTCTAAGAAGAGGAGAGGGTGAGGCTGAGGGAAGCTGGGCCAAGTCACTTGACCAAGGCAGCATGGGAGGGTAGTGGCAGACCCAGGAGGAGGCTCCTGTGTCCCCAAGCCCTTTTCTAGCTCACTGACCGTGCACAGTCCACATTTCACATTCATTTCACAAGGTGAAGCAATACAGTGAGTGCAAACAATGATGGCAACTCAGTGCTCTTGCCCAGTGTGCTCTTGTGCCAGTCCCAGTGCCCCAGGGCCTTCATGCCCCTTGGTTCACTGAGTGCATCTTATTTTACTATGGTACATCTCCCTACCCCTTCCACTGCTACTCAAAACTATAGCTAAGAAAAGAAGTGGTTTGAAGGTTACACACCGAAGCAGTGTGCCTGCTTTTGGCTTCAGCACACCCCACTCCGTGCCATCCTTGGGCATGAGGAAGGCATGCAGAAATCAAACCCTGCATCCCTTCCTTGCTGCCACCACCAACCTCACTGACCCCCACCTGTCCTGGACACTGCAGCATTGAACATCCTGAGACACTTCCCTCGAGGCCAGCTCCCTGGGGCAGGTGATAACCTAATACTTCTAATACAATTAGCAAGATGAAGTAATTGGCAATAATCTGCTATTGGCCTTGGCACAAAGAAGGCCTGTCCAAAACCGGAGTGAGTGCCAGGGAAGGGATCTGCAGGGATCTACAGGGCTCTGGAGGCTGAACCCTGTGCATCACAACCCGGCAGTCGCACCTCATTTTGGAAGTGCTTGCTTTCATCTCCCTTTCTTAATTTTGAAATGATTCAATTTATGTGCAATTTTCTGTCAAAAGGATTCCTGTCAGTGCAGCGGCACTGCGAACCTTGAGTGACAGGCCCAGCGCTCCGGCTGGTCTCTCTGGGTTGCCTCTCCCTACAAATAACCCTTTAAAATGCACGCCTGACATTTGAGGAATCTGACATCAGAAACAGGCTTGGATGGCTGCTGTACCAGACAGACTTAAGTGATCAGTGGCCAAACCTGTAAGGCAAATCTAGTGGGCTTCGAAACAAATGCTCCAATCTTGGCATTATGAAATTAAAAAAAATTTATTTCCCCCCTCCTATCCCTGCTTTTTAATGACAGTCACTGTGCAAAAATCAGATTTAAAAAGCAGACCTAAGAACCAAGAGCACTGTAAACCAGTTTCCTAAGGAGGACTCCCCAAATTCTTAGGACGGTGACTGCCTTGTACCTGAGCTGGGTAGTCCTAAGCCCACCACTGCAGCCCCCAGATCCATAAGTAATGTCCCTGCTATTGCATTCTGGAAAATTAGTGAATACCTGAATAGTGGAAACCGCTTTTCTCTCTCCTTTTTCTTTTTTATCCCCTGACCTCCTCTGCTGGCATTCTCATAGGCATTCCTACTCACTCACATGGAGATTTCCCTGACATCTCCTGAACTTCAGGCCAATCCTTCAATCAGACAGACACCACATCTCTGCAGGATGAGGAACAGTCCCCACCCCAAGAAGTTTCCAAGAGGTGTAGGCAGCAAAGGGAGATGGAGGAGAGCAAGGAGGGGAGACTGCACCCAGCTCACAGGCAAAATGTGAGTCTCCAAAACAGGCACCAGGTGCTCGCACCAGGCGCTCAGGCCAGCTCACCTACAATTTCCAACACCAAAGATCTCGTGAGCCTGATCCCTCTCACCTTGTACTCAGGCAGGAGAAAAAGCTGTTCTGTCCCTGTTGCAAGGCACAGGACAGCAGTGCAGGGGGCTCAGTTTGCTGGTGTCTCCTGGCAGATCCAGCTTAGCCAGGAGCAAGTACTTTGAAACAGGAGAGCTGAGACCTTTCCCCAGGGTCCTCTGAGAAGGCCAAAATCCAAGGAAACCAATGGAGAGCAAAGAAGGCCGTGGGTGCTGTTGCACCCAGCAGCACCTCCGTGCTCCCCCAAAATGACTCCACTGGAGGCACTAGCAAAATCTTCTGGTATAACCCTGACTCCTTTTCATAGAGACTGACTTGCCTTTCCACTTGCTTGTCCTCATAAAGAAATGCCTGCTGCAGAAGGATGACAATAGGCTGATTTTTCTTCTTCTTTCCCAGAAATATTTTTTTCTTTTCCTTTCTGTCCCAGTGGACCTGCATTCATTTCTCCCTTGGGAACTAAAGACAGGCAGTGGAAAGAGGATAGATTTCAAGAGCTGTCAAGGAACAGAAAGCTATTCTGCGTCTCAGAAAGTAAAGCTGAAGGGTTTTTTCTTCCCTTTAGAAAAGTGTGAGGCTCTAATGGGTTTGAGGGGCTATGAATATGACTTTTCACATCTGCCAAGATAATTATAAGCTTGAATGAATTTCTGAGACCCAAACCCTGCCGAGATAAATCATTCCTATCAAGCACTGATTAAAAACAAGCTATTCAGAAAGCCTTCAAATTTCTCTTCCCTTCCCACCCCACTATCTCCTGTATCTGTTGGTAATGGGTCTCAATGCTTTACTAAAGAACTGTAGAGGACACCCTTTCTTTGAAGGAGGTGTGAAAGAGATGGGAAATTAAGCCTAAAGGGATCAAGCAGAATGAAGAGAGATTTGGACTCAGACTGGATCTGGCACTGGGACACAGGAGATGCTGAGGAGCAGGTAAGGTGCAAAACTGAGTTTTGCATCTGGTTTCAAAGCATGCCATGGACCCATGCCCCACTTCCCCAGTCAGTTCCCCTACAGGGGACAAGCAACCTGAAAAATCACCCATCAGAACCTGGATGTGGGTGATTTTTTCCAGTTCACTGTGTGTGGGAACAGCTCTTGCATCTCAGGTTTTCCTCATTGTTCACATGGAAATAAGCCCACCCGAATCATTTATGGAATGCGCTGAATTTTCATGAATATGCTGAAGAAGCTGCACAACCCCAATGCAGTAGAGTAAATTAATGCTGCTGGGATGCCTTTTGTCACCGTTTGTCTGACTCAAGACAAAAGGCAAGGAGGTCACATCCTGAAGGGAGAGTAATCCTTTATAAGTAGTGTTTAAGATGCCAGAGAAAACAATAACATCTGCAGAGAAACCACACGTTCCCTGAGTGCACAGGCTTTATATTTCCCACAAATACCTATTGTATCCTCCTTGTTGTCATGACTCAAACACAAGCATATGGAGAAAGGGACAAAGAGTTATAAAGTCCTTCAGAGGTGATTACTCATTCCTCCAATTTAACATTTTAGAGAAATGCTACAAACTCTGAATTGATTATCAGAACACAGTATTGTTTTTACAGAACATGAGCTGAGTCAAATGAGTTAGGGTTCTATTTTCATTTTTTAATTTCTACAGGGTATTTTTAAAGCTCTCCCATGTTCAGCCAGAAAAAAATATCTTACCACCCATGTTCTGTGTCCAAGACATTTGCTGTGTTATTAGAGAAGGAACTCTTTCCTAGCTTGCTCCTCCAAGAAAAGCCGACCACACTGCATCACCAAGGGTCTCAGCCTCCATTCTCCACCATCTTTTGGAAACAATTGAACTTCAGCTCCATGTGAAATCAGTCACTGACAGTCCAGCTGTGTTGTGGCATCCCAAGTCCATGGGAGAGGGTGAACCTTCCAGGTAGCACAACATGGGTGTCCCAACTCATCCCACTGGGTTCCACTGCTCCCAGCAGCTGGTATAACAACTTGAATTTCAGTACTGACTTTCTACCTGTATTTCACCGCAGACACCTCTGTCCTCTTCAGTCAGTCCTTCCCAAGGCAGGGATCTCCCTTTTTTAAGCCTTGTCTTTTCTTCCTCTCTCTTTCTCCTTTGTAGATACAAACCCCAGCACTCCAATGAACTGAAACACCATTTCTTTTGGACTGTCACCATGTAAATAAAGAGATTCAGATCTCTATTATTTAGTGTCCCACTAATCATGCACCATCTGCAATCTTCTCTAGCAAATACATGTGTGTCTGTGTATCCTTAACTTGATCACTGTTTGAAAATACAGGATGTTGGATGAAGAACAATTCCACCCCACCATATATAAAAGCTTTAGCACCGGTGCCTCGTTTTGAGATCTGTTGTTAAGACAGTTTCTCATCTAGTGTGTAAAGCAGTCTCTGTAAATTACACGGTTTGCAAAACAAAAAGGGCATATGGTGCTGTGTCCATGTCTTTGGAAACACCCAGGGGTGCCCTGCCAGCACAGATGCCGTGCCCTCCTCGGGAAGGTGATGAGTTTGACCNTGATCACTGTTTGAAAATACAGGATGTTGGATGAAGAACAATTCCACCCCACCAGATATAAAAGCTTTAGCACCGGTGCCTCGTTTTGAGATCTGTTGTTAAGACAGTTTCTCATCTAGTGTGTAAAGCAGTCTCTGTAAATTACACGGTTTGCAAAACAAAAAGGGCATATGGTGCTGTGTCCATGTCTTTGGAAACACCCAGAGGTGCCCTGCCAGCACAGATGCCGTGCCCTCCTCGGGAAGGTGATGAGTTTGACCACAAATATAGTTACACTCATTGCTCCTCGCTTCCTCTTAACAAAGGCTTTGCCTAGCCACGCCCTTGTGCTGATGCCTTGAGAGGCTGCCTGGAACAGAGGCCAGACAGAGTTAAAGGAATAAAGTAGGTATTTATTAAAATCTTGTACACCCTGGGCAGTACAAGAGCCCGGCTGTGGCTACACCCAAGATAGACAGCGGGTCACACATTTTCACACTTCTATAAGTTTTGGTCCATTTACATATTGGGGTTAATTGTCCAGTTACAGCTTGAGGTTATGAAGTCCCATCCCCCCAGATTGCTCCCTTCAATTCGCTGTTTCTTATACTTTTTGGGCCTGAAGCTGCAACAGTGTCCTTGGTTCTTGGGCTGGAAAAGGATTGTTTTGTCTAAATAAACTGTGAAGAGAACTTGCTAACACTTTATATGAGGTTCAGAGTGACACACCAATGCCGTACAGAATCGGGATAATATGAAAGCTAAAACTTAAGGCATCAGTGCTACCACACTTGTGGAAGGTGGCCAGGAAAAGTCACTGGAAACTCTGTATCATCACAGACAAATTTCCTGAAGAATAGCAAAATTAGTGCCCAAGTTACTTGGGCTTAGAGGGGCTAAGAGTCAGTGTTGGAGGTTCAGAGAGCTGCATGGCTGATCCCCTTGGCCCCTGAGCAGGAGTTGTCCAAGCTCATCTTACTCTGCAGATGCCTGGGGAGAGAAAAGGAGGTGCTGGTGCTCTGCAGGGAGCAGCTCAGCTCGTCCCTGCCTGCTCTTGCACCTCACAGACAGGGCCAGGGTGAACACAGGTTCTCCTGCATCATCCAGAGATCCCTGCATGGCTGAAAACTGCAGGCAGCTTTCAGGAAGCCTGAAAGGGAGCACAGACAATGCCAGGTGGGAGCACAGAGCATCGCTGCCTGAGATTCACGTTAGCAGCTACTGGTGCTGCGTGCCCTGCCTCCCCACAGACTGTGACTGTGGCTCTCCAGGACCTCGCCAGAGGTCAATTCCTACCTCTGCATGTGAACAGACCAGATCCTGGGGACAGAGCCTGCCCTCCTGGGTTTGCTGTGTGTCAGTGTCCCAAGCCCAGGGGATGTCAAGCTAGCATATGACTTCATTTTCCTCTGAGAGCATCTCAGCAAACCTCCAGCTCTATCCTGAAGGATCACATAGAAACAAGGGGAAAATGAACACAGACTGATGCATGGAACATTTCCACCCCCCCCCTCCCCAAAAAAAAAAAAAAAAAAAAAAAAAAAAAAAAAAAAAAAAAAACCTTTTCTACTAGCTGTACNAAAAACAAGACAGAAGCAATCTGTTTCTTTTCCTGGAAGGAGTTATTGGCATATGCTTGAGTTGGGACCACAGAGGCACTCTCTTGACTGAGTACATACCTTTGCTCTAGGTAAAGTCCTCTGTCACTCTGATGCCAGGATGGGGGAAAGCATATGCAATTAACACATGGAGCAATCAGGCTGTATTTAATCTGAGAGCTTTGAAATGTGGCTGCTGAAAATAGGGTCTGACCAACATATGGGCTCATGAATCTTTCCTGACAGCCCTGCAGTTACAAAAGCAAGAAGTGGAGCCTCCTGGTTACAAATTGGCCATGAATAAATTTAGGTTGACAATTAGATGGTTTCTAATAATCAGAGGATTAGTTTCTGGGAACTTTCAGACAGGAGAGGGAGTGGGCTGTGAACTTCTGTCCTTCCCAGTAGAGCAGCATAGGAGAAGAGAGGAGGGAACTGAACAGCATGGAGAGTTCATCCTGTCCATGCCCCCAGGGATGGCTTTGTACCATCTGCTAATGGTACAGAGCAATAGCCCTGGAGCCTAACTTCTCTAAGTTTTGAGTGGAGTGGCCAGAAAGGAAGGTCAGATGGCCAGGGTCTAGCCTGTCAGGCATGTTCTCCTTCCGAGGACCATGAAGACACCGAATTTCCTGTCTGAGCAGTGACCACCCAGGGCTGCTGGCCAGTGCCTGGTGACCTTGGGCACTCTCATCCTGTGCCATGGCACTGGGACTTCCTTCTGACCACAATCTCAAATTTTCTATAGGATTCTAGACATTATTTTGCAGCATGGAGAGTGTGGATGCTTTTCAGTCTCCTGTTGGAATAATTGTCCTGTGGCACAATTGCCTGTGTTGCCATTTGAATGCAACTCTGCCTCTCACTCTAGACCTGCCACACTGCCAGCAGAGACCTGGCATATCCAGTATGAACATCCCTCCTTCCAAAGTCACATTCAGGTGTCCAGGAGTTGAGGAAGCCTGCTCACATCTGGGATGAGGATCTGCATGCATCACCAACAGCAGCAGCTTGTCAGCCTCTCCCTGGACCTTGAGAAATGCTTCAAGCAAGCAAAAATGATGCCACTTCAGCTAGTCAGACTTAATTTATTTCATTATGCCGTGAACTCTGATTTTTTTTTTTGCATTATCCACAGAGATTTCCAGGATGAGCTAAGACTCACATGTGCAATGTGAATGAGACAAGCACTAGAAATAAAAGATAAACAAGGAAGAAACCCCTCCCTGTAAAGTTATTCAGGGATTCCAGGGAGGAAAAGAAGGAAAAAGCCTCAAGCCTATTTTCCATCTCTTCTTCAGAACATTTTTACATAGTGCCTGGCTGTAGCAATAACACAGCTAGCAATGGCCTCTTCATTTGTAAATAGGAAGCTCAAACAGTGGCTATAAAATGTCTTGACTGGTGCATTCTTGTGAAAAATATTCAGATGTTTTGGTCTCCCACTGTGTGTCTTGAGGTAAAGCTCCAGCAGATCTCAGAGAGAGTATTCTTTCATGCTATTTAAATATGCACACCTTTACTTTTTTGAAGTGTCTCTCATTTTCATCAGAGCAGAGCTTCCTGATGAGATCCTGCCACATAAACCTTTATCAGGGCACAGTGCTCTGAAACACCACCCGTGCTCTGCCAGCCACCCAAAGTGGATGGGAGGGAAGAGCTCGGCTCTGCTCTGAGGAGGGCACTGAGCAGCAGGTCAGGGCCTCTCCTCACTGTGTGTGAGGAACAGTTACACAACTAAATAATCCTGAAAAATACCCTCCAACCAGGGCCCACCAGGGAAATGTTAAAAAGTACTTCCTCTGCAACAAGAACTGGGTCAATGCACTTTGGGAAGGAGGAAGTGGCTCTGTGCTGGTGGCAATGGCATAATTTTTGTGTTGGTGGCCAGCACAAGTCGCTGACTGCAGGTGGGAGACTTCTCTAGTTTGGGTGTCTGAAAGCTTATGGAGGATGTGGAGAGTTTGCCAGAAAGACTTGCCTGGAGCCTACTCAGTTTTATCATCACTGAAAGGGAGGTGAGGAAAATATGGACAACTTTTTGTTTATCTAAAACAAGAACATAATCCAGGGACAGCTGCACAAAGTGAAGGTTGGGCCACATTCCCACTTAAGGACACTTTCATGACCTGAAAGTTGCACAGCTCCCAGGAATGAAGCTTGTACAGGGAAAAGGGTATGAGTACACCACAGGGCCTGTGTCAAGCAGGGATGAGGACAACCAGGGGTGTCGTGTTTAAACTGGTAAAAGCTGATCTTTCTGCTTAAGTGAAGGAAACCCCAGTACAAACTCAAAAGTACCTGAGTGTGACAACAGTATATGCAACTTCAAACTCAAAAAAAACATTAAAAATTCCCAAATTAAGCCCCCAAACAAACCAACCCGGCCCCCCTCTTCCCTCACCCTCCCCTTCCCCCCCCGGAATTACAGAATGGAATAAAAAAAAGCTGAAGACCTGAAATGAGTAGACCACACAGTCATCCCTGTAATTTGCTCCACTTACCACTTCCTTGCAAGCTGTACTTACTCCTATACCAATAATGTGAATAGAAATTAGCACCCCTTCATCTCGATAAAAGGCAGGCACGTGGAGCTTTCAGAGATGCTTTATCAGTGTGCATAGGAGAAAAGCAGAGAAACCCTACAGGGCTGGAAACATTTCAGGGGCACTGTAATTGAAGCAAAACAAAATAGAGCCATAAATTAGACCAGATTCATCACAAGTCCATCAGTAAATGCAGAAATTTCTCTTTTAAGTCTACTACATCTCAATGAAAAAAATTGAAACACATTCAGATGCCAAACACAGTAACAGACATGCTAGTCAAGAACCAAAAGCATGCAAATACAGCATTTTTCAAGAGGAAGAAATACGCATCACCAGCAAATCAGCTGGCCCAGGACTGCGACTGGTTCATGGCAATTGCATATTTTATACCTTCTAACTACAGATTAACCAAGGGTCCAATCCTGCTCCTGGAATTGCTCACATCTCCCAGACTTTGCTGCCCAGAGATTAGGACTGGGTTTGCCAAGTACTGGTATTTGTTTAGGAAATACAGCAATTATCTGCTGATCTCAGGGATGGGGTAGATGCCCTGCTCCGCCCCCAGCAAGCCCACTACGCGTTCTGCATGACGTGATGTGGGAAAACAAACATAGAGACTTCCCTTTAAGCTCTTTCTAAACAGCAGACTTCATTCCTTTATGCTCCGCTCCACAAAGTAAAGTAACAAGCATATCAACAGTCCAGCAAAGTACACCTTAGTCGACTCTAAAGGCAAAATGAAGAATTGGCTAAGCACGTCCACCGCTCTCAAGTGTTTGTGGCATCCCTTTTGTTTGGCACCATTCCTTCACGGGAAGGCAGCACAGTTGCCTGGCCTTAGGAACAATTTTATGAAGAGCTGACGTTGCCATCGTGTGGCAACCTTCAGAAATAAACTGCACTCCGGCAGTTCTTCGTCTGCCCCGCAGCTTTCCAGAAAGGAAGAACCCGCCCAGAGGGCTGGACAATGCCCGTGGACTGAAAGGAAGGGGGCTTGCCCACGACACAGACCTGCAGGTTTCAGAGAGGTTTCGTGAGTTGCTGAAAGGAGCACCAGATGCCGCTGACATGGAACACCGAGTCAGAAAAGCACAGTGCAGGTACCAAAACCTGATGTGTTCTGTTATTGCTCTTCTCCCCTTTCAGGCAAATTGCAAAAACCAGTACTTTGACAGAAGTCCTGCTTGTCAGGTGTGGTGTTAGAGCCCAACTTCCTTTTAAGAAGACCCTCTCTCCCCAGCAGTGCCTAAATCTTTAATGTCCCACTCTCGTGGAGCAGTGCTAGGGCAGACACGATGCTCCACATGTGTACATAATGCTACCAGGTTGCCCTTCAGGACAATCCCAGACCCCAAGGATTACTGTACACCTTGTATTGTGGAAGTTTCAGCATCTGCTGAGTGGTAGGAATGAAAACACTGGATAAATTGCTGCAGTCATAGGCAAAGATGTTCTGGGGAAGAGAGTACCTTTAAAAACGAGTACATGGTGTAGAAAAAGTGTTTCTGAGCTCCGTATGATTGAAGGCACATCTATTTTCTGTACAGGCACTTCTACCATTTTTTCCCTCAGTCTTATATAACCAAGCTTAACAGTAGTACATAAAAAAAATCAAGAACCATAAGGGACAAATCTTTCACCTCAAAGGACCTTCAGGCTGATAGAACTTCGAAGTTACTTTCAGCTTAAGGGTTTCAGAGTAGGTGGATTTAATCACTTCAAAATCCAATCTAAAATCAAGGCCTCCAGACACTTGAACACAGCTTTTAGCCCCAATTTGCACAATTTCTGATTTTTTTTCCCCTTGGCAGTTATATCCTTTCCTATCAACCATGTGCTTGAACTCTATTTCCAAGGGTATATAAATAGCTCGAGACAACAATGTATACTTTTAAGTGTTTTGGTATGCCTAATGCTGGCTGAAATAAGCAGCAGCAACCATGTAAATAGTTAAGGCACACATTTTTAACATATGCTCATCAGTGTATTTGACAACACATATTTGAGTATGTATATGACAATATAAAATTCTCACAACCTTCATTCTTTAAAATATATACTTCCTCCTTCAATTTATATTTGACTGACAAAGTAATTTGCTTTTAAATTATGAGATACCTCAGACTTACAAGATTTCTCCATTCAATGTGAAGAAAATGTATTTTCTGCCAAGAGGAAACACAGGAAAGTACATGGATGCTGACACTGAGATTTGTAAACATTATTTTATAAAGCAAAGACTAAACTGAGCAGTCCACTGTTTCAGATGAACTCATTTTTGGGTCATACTCCCTTCTACTTGATGGTTTTGATTAAACAGTGGAAATTATATGCTACATAGTTTAAGGAATTGGAGTTAATCTCAGGTCTTGACACAAAATCTTACCCTAAACATTCCAAAAAGCAAGCATACTGAAATACTTGCCAACAATTTAAACATCTTGTTAATACATCACAAATTACTGTAACTGTGCTTACGGGGCAACTATGGCGTTTGACATCTGAAGCATCCAAGTATTCCAGGTCACTCCTTAAAAAATTGTGGAAGTTTTTTAGAAAGTAATTTAGTTTGAACAGAAATTTGTCAAGTCTTTCAAACACTGACATTCTTGTACTCTAACCAGAACACATCCTTTCAGCATATGCCTGAATTTATACAGAACTATTAGTGTAATTATCTTCATGTATTTTACACCCAAGACTGTGCAAGTAATTTTGTACATTCCCAGCCAATTCCCATAGCAGACTGCTTTTAAATGTCAGGATCTGACCTACTTCAAATAACTGGGAATGTAATTTCAACTGGATTTGGGTATAGAGTACTGGGCATAGCATGGCAAAAGCATTTCTGCATATTCCTGGGGAATACTAGAATCCAGCATTTGGACATTAAAAAATGAGACACACAACAACTCTTGGTCAGAAATAAAAACAAACATATGATTACAATTTAAATCAAATGTTTGTAATTTTAAAATCAGAACAAGGACACATAGTTATACATAATGAGAAGTTCTTTTTATTTCTGTGCCTTCTGTGCCTTCGGTGCTGGTGCCTTCTCCGGCTTCTTAGCCTTGGGTGCCTTCTCTGGCTTTTTGCCCTTTGCTGCCTTCCCTGACTTCTTGCCTTTTTTCAAAGCCAGCTTCTGGAGCTTCTTCATTTCATGCTTGATGATTCTGTTTCTCTGTTTAAAAAAAAAAGAAAGTGTTTACAATTTATCAAAAGGAAAAGAGCAAGACTTCAATTATTGTACCTTAATTCTAAGCTTTCAGATTGTTCCTCTTTTCATTATCACCCTTTACTATGCATTATATTTGAAATGTCAAATTCCACCTAAAATTCTTCCAGTCTACCAAGTGGACATTATAATTCTGTCTGGTAGCTCAGGCATCTCAATATTTTATGTGTAATGGTTTTCATTAGAGGGTGAAATACTAAGCAACCAATCCAGAATATTTTATTTTATCAGCAGGCAATTCTTTCCTCAGCTCTCACTTGGGAGGACGGACACATGGATTACACAAGTTCAAGTCTGACCAACTACAGAAGAGAAAGTGGTGACATACAAAGAGGCATGGAAAATTCAAGGCATTCACACCCCATAACCCAACCCAGCTGTGCAAGTAAGGCTACTCACACTGGATGTGACTCTAAAGTGAAAGGCACAAGCACTAATCCCCTAGAGAAGCAGCACTCCAACACTTACCATCTTCTTCGCTTTCATCACCTTGTAGCGATCAAAGTCAGTCATTTTGGCTTTCTGCGTGGAAAGAATCACTCATGAAATTCTGATATGTGCAAGCAGTAAAACTCAGCATTCCAAAGCTTTCCAAAAGTAACTGATCATCTCCAAATGAGGTTTAGCTGCACTTCTGGAACTAGCTCACAATTTAAGGCCTTTGCACCATCCCAGGATGCAGGAAAAGAGACTGTTACAGAAATAACTGAACAAAACCATATTCACTGTTAAAATACAAGAAGTTTAAGCTGATAAGTTAAAAACCTATACCTATCTATCTTAAATCCTAGCTTGCTATTAAAAATGTGCAGCCTTTAGACTGTACCTAATTTCACACAGCAGGAGCTGTACATGTACTCCTCACCCAGTGAAACACTGTTACCTTTTCTCGGGCTTCAATCTTCTTTGCCCATCTTGTCGCTGACCATTTTTCGTTTATATTTTCCTTCTCCCAGGCAAGACGCACACACTTCTGACGAGCACTGCATTGGAACAGTCACAAAATCTTATTCAGTCTTTATTAAAAAAAGGTTCTCCTGGATGCTGGCCTCCCAAATTTCATTCAAGGGAAGATGACTCTACAACATTACTTCAGACACCTTACTTCAAGTCAGTGTCACATGCATCTCTGTGGCTGAATTAACTTTCTGTTGAATAAATGGTTTGCTAGAACTGACAGAATCAGAGAGTGGATCAGGTTGGAAGGGACCACAGTGGGGTCACCTGGTCCAACCTCCCTGCTCGAGCAGGGCCATCCCAGAGCACATGGCACAGGACTGTGTCCAGGGGGTTCCTGAGTATCTCCAGTGAGGGAGACTCCACAACCTCTCAGGGCAGTCTGTTCCAGTGCAGCACTCCAGGTGCTCCAGGAGATCCACATCCCTGTGTCCTGAGGAGCCCAGAAGTGGACACAGCACTCCAGGTGTGACCCCACCAGGGCAGGATCACCTCCCTCGCTCTGCTGGCTGTGCTCTCCCTAATGACCCCAGGATACCATTGGCCTTTTAAGTTGGCCTCAAGCCTGTACAGGTGTTTGGGATTATTGCTCCCCAGGTGCAGGACCCTGCAACCTGCCCTTGTTCAACTTCCAAAGTTTCCTCTCTGCCAGTCTCTCCAACCTGTTGAGATCCTTTTGTATGGCAGCACTGTGGGATATCAGCCACTGCTCCCAGCTTTGTTCACAAACCAACTCGCTGAGGAGGCATCTGCCCCTTCACCCAAGTCACTGATGAGTAAGTTAAGCAGTTCTGGGCCCAGTACTGAACCCTGGGGGACACCACAGGTGACAGGCCTCCAGCCAGAGCCCGTGCCACTGCTCATGGGCCTCTGGGATCTGCTCCCAGTCCCCCTCACTGTTCAAATGAGCAGCACTTCAGGATCAGACACACTGCCCTTTTTTGAGTCTCAATTACAGAAATTCATGCACTAACTGGGCTAAAAGAACAGAACGAGTTCAGCCTCCTGCCATTCCAGTGCAGCTCTGAAGCAAGGAACCCATGAAATGCCTGAAGGTGACTTAAGCAGTAGGAAAAGCAAAGCTGCTGCAGCATTTACATTGCTTTCCCCCACACCATCTCAGCTTCAATGCCTCAACTGCTGTGAGACTTCCTTTGTTCCTGAACAGCAGCTATCAGCCAACATTGGCCAAGAAAACCTAAATGCATTCAACCATGATATCACAGTCTGCCAAATTTTTACTGTTAATTCACTACTGTTTGAACTTTCTAGGCTTAGCAAGGATCAGTCATCACGTCACAGCATGGGGTTTTTTTACACAGGGTGAGAAAGATGCCAACTCACCTGTGTGGGAACTTCAGGACAAAGTCAGTCAGCTGCATGCACTTGAAGGGCATGGCCTGCCTCCTGACACCACTGCAGGGGCCATCCACCAGTGCCTGAAAAAAGGAAACAAACGTGGGGGTTTGCAGCAGTTTTTTCCATTGCATTTGACTTAAACAGCTGCCTCCTAATAATGTGTGAACAGAATCTTGACAACACTGACCCAAAAGTGAAACACGTATTATGCAGACAAAAGCAGAGATTGTTAGGTCTTGCCTGTACAACCCAAGCTTTACAGAAATAATTTTAAAGACCTGTCTTTGACAAAAAACAAAATGGAATTTAAAAAAAAAAAAAAAAAGGCACACAAAACTAAGATGTGCCCAGGAAGAGCCCCATAGCCAAATANCCCGTTTTTTACAAAAAACAAAAAGGAAAATAAAAAAAAAAAAAAAAAGGCACACAAAACTAAGATGTGCCCAGGAAGAGTCCCATAGCCCAAATATTCACTTTTCACATACATTAATGCCATTCCATTCATAAGCTTTAGACTCCAACTGATATCCCTTGTCCACTTCTACACCAAGGAAACACAGCAGACAAGGGAATGTACCACTTGCTGGCGGGAAAAAGCATGCTCCTACATGTTTCAAATACACCAGCTGTTGAATTCTATCCTTTTATCAATTACTTTTTCGATAACAAAATTTCTGTAAGTCAATACACACAGCCTTAGCATACCAGCTTGTGTTAAGGCAGAAATACAGGAGCAGCACTCACAACTTACCCTGTTTTGGTCAATAACATCCACGATGGCCACCAGTTTGCCAGCATGTGGCCCGAAGGAGATGAAGGCAACTCTGCCGATCTCCACGAAGCGCTTGAACACCTGGGAGAGCAGGCAGCAATGGACAGAGAGATGAGAACACACCCAAGGTCATTTTCAGATTCAAGGCTCTGAGAGCCTTTAAAAGAGCTCCCCGAAAAAAACACAGAGCGGTTTGGGTTGGACAGAGCCCCCAAAGATCACCCAGTCCCAGCCGCCCTGCCGTGGGCAGGGACTCCTTCCACTTCACCAGGCTGCTCAGAGCTCCATCCAACCAGGTCTTTAACACTGCCAGGGATGGGGCACCCACAATTTCTCTGGACAGCCTGTTCCAGTGCTTCAACACCCCCACAGTAAAGAAATTTTCCTACTTCGTAATCTAAAGCCCTTTCGGTTTGGAGCCATTCCCCCTGCCCCATTACCACACGCTCCTGTAAACAGCC
>VYXF01006932.1:999189-1040569 GCA_013397295.1 Polioptila caerulea
ACTGAGGGAGACTGTATACTTAAGGACAAGAGGGTACTATTAAAACAGCAAAACAGAGTGATTCACAGGGGGAATTTGATTCTTTCAACAGATACTGGGCCTATCTGAGTACATCTGGAAGCCCAGATGGTTTTTGAGCAAATTTACTTGTTCTTTAGCTGCCAGCTCTACAGAGACTAACTTCCAAGTGTATTCCATTTGTGTAAAACCACATCTGAATGGCCCTGCCACTCACAAAGCAAATGTTTTGTAGGACAAGTAAATATTCCAGAATACAATTTTCCGCAGAAATTTGGCAACTGAAGAAAACATTTCAATGCTCTCATCCAACTGTCTGGATTTTTTTTTTTCACCTGCAAGTGCAGTTACAGATCCATCACACAAAATATCTCATGCCAGCCTCTGTAATGTTGATGCACTCTGAAGTAAATTTTATACTTTATCAGATAAAATTTTGATGCCTTATTGCTACTCCACTAAGACTCACAAGACTTTCAATAGAGAAGGGACAAAGCCCTATTGATCCACTTGAAAAATCACTTATTTTTTTTTTTATTTAGAAAGATATTTAGCTCCCTTCAAATCATCTGTCAGCCTATGAAAAAGAAAACAAAACCCCAACCCCACAACCAAACATAAATAAGAAGGTGATACAGAAACAAAAGACTGAAATAAAAAACATCATTTATGGGTGAAAATACTGGCCCACTGTTCTCCTATCTATCCCCTGATCAATACTGGGAATAGAGGAAGCTGAGATAATCCTGTGATTCAGGGGAGTGTGAGGTTTGGTGAAGAATGCCTGGGCTTTCAAGGAAGCTGCATGGAGGCAGCAGCACTTGTAGGAAAGCTCTGGGGTCAGTGTGTTCTACAGAGGCAGCTGCCAGGTGGATCCCAGTGCTGCTGCAGGCCAGTGGAAAGGCTGACCAAGGCACCAGAGCAGCTCCAGCAGTGTGCTCCTGAGCCCACACAGGAAAGGTGTTTTGCTGGCCTGGAGACAGACTGGCTCCTGTTCCTCTCGGCCTGGAGAGGAGGGCTTAACGTGTTAATGGCATGTTCAGACCTGAGACTGTATCCACTCAGGTGAAATAATACACCCATGTCAAATCAGTATGGTGAGACCAAAAATATGTGGGGTATACAGGCAGGGTTGCAGTATGAGAACCTGCAAAAAGCATTTCTTCAAAAGTTAGAAAAGGACACTGAAGACTCCAGTGTCTCCTGGAGGCAACTATGAGATATTTAAATTCAGGTTCAGTTAATAAAGTGTGAAAGCATTTTTTTCCACCTCCAAAGCAAATCTTATGTACCAGACCAGAGGCATTTTGGGGTTTCCATTTTACCAAAAGATACAGCTCAAAAGTCCTGCCTGAGAGGTGTTGACAGTTTATTACACTTCTTTGTGATGGGGATCAATCCATTTGGAACAGCAATAAAAACAATTCTATCACAGCTCGTCCTTTCAGTTCTTGTCATTATCCAGTGCTTGTTCCAGTTTCAGAAATTAGATTACTTCAGGGCTTTCAGTGTCAGCACTGCACACAAGGAAAGCTACCATGTTCCCACCTCCCACAGTTGCTACTGGCTTGTTTCATTTTATCTTAAACAACTGCCACTGTGATCAAATCCATCACTACTTGAGCTCACCAATTAGCACAGAGTTAATGAACAAAAGAAATAATACAAACCTGGCAGGAAAAGGCAAGTAATCCCTTATAAAGCAAAGTGACACATCTCCCCATGTTTTCTCTGCTGCACACCAGACAAATTAGGTTTACAGATACAATTACCAAAGTAGTACAAAAACACTCCAATTCACCATATCACAGATTCTCTTTGCACCTCTCCTGGTCCTGAAGTCATTTTTGCTGCCTTTGTTTTTGAAAAAGGAGGGGCAAAATAAAGTTCTGCTCAGCAGCACTACGAAATTTCTGGTTTTGTCTTCAGGGAGGTCCGTTCATTCCGGGGTAAATACGCGCTCAACGCGAGGGGTGTCCTTCGGGCGGCGCGATCCAACGCACGCGTAGGCGAGGAAGAGGAGACACAGCAGCGCCGTGGCTGTGAGGAAGACGAGGAGCCCAGCAAACAGAGAAGGTTTCAGAGGCAGCTGGATCAGCTTGCCTTCTGCTGGAATCATGTTCGTGAGGCTCAGCATGTAACCGAGTGACCACGCTATACTGCTGTTACCAACCTGAAAATAAAGAGGGAAGAGTCCTATTCCCATGGAATTTTCAGTCAAGAATAGGCTCCAAAAGCTCAACTGCTACTAATGGCAACTGTCCTTTAAATTAGCAGGGAGAAATCTTTAGTGGAATGCACAAAGATACAGAACCATTTTCAATCACCCTTTTTCTGTAGTTCCAGAGGATGGTAATAGAATTGTCACTGTGCTAAGGAAGTGAGACTCAGGTATTGGATGGGTACAAAGGTGTGTGGTCTATATGCAGACAGCCAGTTATGCAATTTTCTGTGCAAGAAACACATTTTAAACAAACAAATAAAAAAACCTCATGACTACTATGCCAGTTCCTAAAATAAGCCCCTCACCTTAGCCAAATCCCAGGATGTCATTCAAGTTCAAGCAAACAAAAAAACCCCACAGAGTCTCACCAACATGGACAAAGAGGAAGCCAGGATAAAGTCCCCAAAGCAGCAACTCTATTTATCATCTTTTGTTCCATGTTTGGTTTTGTGCCTGCAAATGAACCAAAACTAAGCGCTTCCATTTAAAAAATAAATGAAAAACTACTTCAAAATGGATGAAGCAAAATAGCAAAGGGAGTATGATTGTATTTGCTCCATGGTCCTCCTGCTTTGCTGTCTTTCCCCACTTCTAGTTTGAGCAACTGTCCTTTTCATTAAGTCATTGTCCTGGCACTTGATAAGCACAGGATCAAAAGGTAAAGTGTCCTTTGTCTTCCTCTCATCATGAGGTTTAAAACTTTTAATTTTTGCAAATCATCTAGCTCTGGATCTCACCCAGAGCTTAGCATTAGGCCAAGGTTCTTTTCATCAGTTGTGTTCACTAATTAAAAAGAAATATATACTCCTAGCATAGACAAAAAAAAACCACCCTCCAGTCATAGTGAGATTGTGCTGTTATCTCTGGGGTAGCTTAGCTGATCAGCCAACATTAGATCTTACTATTTTTGTAGGGGCAGATCTAATTAAGAGAATGTAGTTTTGCCTTTTGGAGTTTCATGATTACCCTAGTGTAAAATCTAGGCAACAAAGGTATTAATTTTAAATAAGCCTTCTGGGGATTTGTTTTGCTCAGTATTTTTATAGTCTTGGCTAAATACAGGAAAATGCTGCTGTTTCTGGCTGCTCCTATCTGCTGGGGACAATACAATATGTATTTAAATATCAAGACAAATCGACACCCCACCTCCATGCCCAGTCCAGATTAAGATCTCAAAGTAAACTCTGTTTTCCTGGTGGAACAGGAAAATGCTGTTTTCCTGGTGGAACAGCTAAACATTGGACATTCCTCCAGAGCTGCTAATGATTGTCCACCAGAGGTCAAAATAAGGCAAGAAAATCCTACTTGATTCCTTAGCGCACAAGTAACAGATATGACTGCTCAGAAAACATTGCTCTTGATTTCTCATTCACAGCTTGCCAGCATCCCCTGCATCTAAGGGGATTTAAGAATACACCATGAAGATCTACAGCCTATTCTTTTTGTTGGTTTTGCATGCAAGTGCTGAAGCATTTCCAAACTATATGGACATTAGGAGACAGTCTGGGATAGAGTTTTAAAGGAAGGCTTTGTGCAGTAGCAGAGAGGAAAATAAATGCCTCTGTTGCACAGATATTGTAAGTATTCTCTCTCTGTCAACTGAAAGGCAATGCCCCATCAAAATACATTCTTATTATTCCAGAGAGCCAGATTATGGCACAGATGGATGAGCTGGGTGAGAATGAAAACTGTCCTAGTCACTTCATCACCACTCACGGACTACAAACCGCTTTGCCAGCTCCTCCAAGGCTCTGCCAGGAGGCAGCCAAGCAGAGCTCTGCTCTCCAGCTCAGCAGGGTTAGCTCAAATTGACCTTGACTGGTGAGGTGCTTTAGGCAGATCACTGCCTAGAGCACAACACTGGGGAAATGTTTAAAACACAAGTGTTTAATCTTTGCTTAAAGCCCTGGAAAAGAATCTATGTAGCATCTCCAAGTAATGCTGTAACCCCTGAAAACAGGCTGAGGTTGCTCCTGAGGTTTGAAATGTGGCTTTGTCTTATGCCAAATGTTTGACAGTCTTTTACTAAGGCTGTTTACAACCATTACATTTTTGCAGGCTGCTGCATCTTCTGTCTCCCCCTCAACCTCTTGGGATTAAAATGACAGTAAGAGGAAGGTATTATTACTCACCTCCTTTTGAAAATGTATCTGTGGCCAAGTTTCTGCATTGAAGTTGTAACCATGTACAAGCAAGTAATAAATGAAATTGGCTGAGAAACAGTAGGATCTAGCATATATTTCTTCAAATTTAGGCAGCATAAACGGGAGCTGAAGGCAAAAGGTTTTTTTAAAAAAAAAACAAAACACGTCAATTATGGAAAAAGCAAATGCTTTGGGGTTTTGTAACTAAAAAATATTTGGGTTCTAATTAGAAGTTAGTATTAACATTTTTCAGAAACACCAAGTAAAGGTGTAGAGAACTAGATCGGGATTCAGAAAAAGAAATACTCTAAAAGTGATGTAGCTTATGTACTAAACAATGAAAATAAACATAAAACTACACATTGAAGATTGAGGATGTTACGGTTTCTAAAATTTCCATGTCATCTCTACAGCATGGTTAGAACTGTGACATGAAATTTTGAAACCTATTTCAAGTATTAAGCATGACAGAAATACTACATGGTTTGAAGCACAGTGGAAAAACAAATGCTGGGTTGATACAGACCTTCTGAAAGGTTCTGAAAATATAGCCAGTCCAAATTATTTTTATATCCCTCTTTTAGAGGTTTAAAATGGAAAAGAAAAATCCCTACAACACCAAAAAACCAACCAACCAACCCACCCACTTTCCTGTGCCCAGCTCTGTGAACAGAAAAACCACATACTTGAATTGAAGTCATCTAGGGAAAAGTGCCCAGATAAATTCAAAGCATTAATTGTATAGTAGAATCCAGAGAAAGCCTATAGAGAAGGAGTGGATGACAGGTTACTTTCAGAGCTACAGAAACCAAAAGCAAGCAAGCTCAAAAAGAAACACACTGTGTTTGCAAACCTACCACAAAATTCCCTTTAGCTTTTGGCTGCTGTATTCCATTAAATGGACAGTCCTCTCTGTCTCTGCAAGCAGTGAAGTTAAACAATAAAGAAACCATCTCCTGGCACAGACCTGGGTCTCCCGTTCCATGGAAATTCACAAGCTGGTTTGGGTGGTAGTTTGCTGGTCTCAGAGATTGTGTACAAAGGCTGCCAAAGAAGTACTTCATCGTTAATGCTGCTTTATAGTTTTGAGGGTAACAGGGATTATCCACATTGGCACTGGCGTTTGATTTCTGGGGGGAAAAAGAATCAAACAAAAACAAACAAGAAACCCCAAACAATAAATAGTAGTCAAAAGCAAGAAAGACCTAATTTGGCATGAGCTACAGGAATTTTTTTAAACTGCAGATGCATGTATTTTTGTTCACTGACACGACTGGTCAGCACAACACTGCTGATCACTATAATTCATAGAAACTCCTTTCTCCAGAAGTCATAGGCAAGATCAGCAAAATATTTACAAGGCCTTTTTGTCAAATGGCACAGAACTCTCACTAATTTTTAACAGATACAAAGTTCTTTCTATGAAACCTAAGTGTGTTTGGCCACAACAAAGCACAATTGAGCTTCTACTGGGGCCTCCAGACTCCAGCAAAGGGAAGAGAACACAAGCCTACGACCCTGCTCTGAAAATTACTGAACACTTGCAAGAGCAACATAGCAAAGAGTCTTAAGCAGACCTGGAGCAGCAATGCTAAAAGCCTCTTCTCAGCTTCATCTCTCCCATAGCACTGGTAGCTGTGAGTGTAGACATTGTAGTTGTAACCATACAACTTCACTTGCAAGGTGCTATTGAAATGCTCCTCAGGGTCCTCAGGGATAAATGAAATTTGAGTGGAAGCTCCTCCAAGGTCCAGGGCACCCATAGTCTCTTTTCTGTAAGGATGGACCCATGTCCTCCAAAGGTTTCTCTACAAGTAAAATTAAAAACAAGGCAAATTAGAAATATCATCTTCTTGTTCTCCCCCTCAAGCTTTTCTACTCTTTACTTCTTGAAACTTCCCCCCTTCTTTGTCCTGCACTCTTTCAAAAAAAAAAAAAAAAGTAACTATGAGAAAATCATGCAGATGTTTTTACTTGAGGGATGTACTTTCAGAGAGTGAAATGATCTTTAAAGATGGGAAAACGAATGCAGCATCGTGTTCAACTCAATAGGGCAGCACAATGATCATAGCATAGGACTAGCCAGAGCAATGTCTATCCTAGAATGTAGGGAATTGAAGTTCAGACAGCCACGAGAACTTGAACAAATCTGGATGGAAATGGTATCAAGATTTGCTTGTTTCAAGGCAAGAAGAAATATTAAATGAATAGAATACTAAGAGATCACAAACAGAGTGAAAAGAGAGTGAAAATAGAGTGAAAAAGTCAGATGAAAACGCCATCAAAGTCCAAAGAACAAGGACCCCTAATCTGCACTTTTCCTCCACTGAAACTGCAGTCTGATCCATTCAGGTGGCATTTTCCCCTATTGCCCAAAATATTCCCCAAATTCTGTATTTGATCTGCATAGTCATAGTGCCAAATATAGATTTTCTATGATTATCTACGTCAATATTTACCCAATGAGTATGATGAGAGGAGTGTATATACAAGAAGGGAAACAATGGGGTTTATGGGCTAGCAAATATACTCACAATAAAATTCTACAATGGAAAATTCCTATAAACAATCCCTAAGAGAATTTGACTCTTTGCCCATTGTCACAACAAATGTCAGAATTTCTCTCATCTGCCAGTGATATTCCACACGTATTTCTTCACAGAACTCTCTAGACTAAATTGGTTTCACAGCATCTTGCAGTCCATTTTTATGAATTTGCCATATGGAATTTGATATTTGGATTATTAAAATACATGTGACACCACCTTGAAGTTCATGATGCCACTTTTGTTCCATGAAATGCACACAAAGAGAAAAACTCCTACAGAATGGGTGGCTCCAATCCTCGTTTTCTCAACGTTGCAAGTCATGAGCTATCACTCGCAGCTCCAAGGAGTAATTCCTTCTTATTGAATGGCCATGATCTGATCGGAGCCATTCAGCCAGGACAGCTAGCAATATTCAGCAGTACTGGCTGAAATTCATCCCAGCCTAGTAAGGCAATCTGGCAGAAGCGCTGTCAATGCTGAGGGCAGCAAAACTCCTGCAACGAATGCAGATGAGTGATTGCGGATCGCCTTGGTACAGCTTTTACTCTGAATGAAATCACACTGAACACCTGTACCTAAAAAGGGATCTTCCAACACATCTGACTCCCTCTCTGCTATGAGGCTCCTGCCTGACCCTATTCCAAGTCTGAGAACAGCATGAGTGTGTTTATATTGGTATCACTCGATCTGCACAAGCAGTTGGGTGTCGCAGCCTACTGCTCATAGCCTGCAGCTTTTCAGCAGTCTTGGAATGAGCTGTGTAGGAAGGGTTTCTGGCTCAGCCTGAGGCACGTCTGACCACCTTCAGGGCTTCAAACAGTCTTGTCTGCTTAAGACAAGTGAGCCAACGCTGCCAAACAATTTGGAGACCCCTAAGCCTTTCACCAGTAGGGCAGCAGGGAGAGCAAATAAGCAGCAGAAAAGATCTTTTCGTTGGCACCACTGTCAAGACACTCAACACCTGTCACACTTAACCTACCAATACATTTAAGAGCAATCTAACTTTCTGGGTTTAGGTAAGGCACCCAATGTAATTTAGAGAAGAGCTCTTTTTTGTGGATCAAGAATTTTACTTTTGCCATATCCCAGTCCCATGACAACATATTCTTTGATTGCATTTGCCCTATTACTGCCACAAAAAGACCTTGTTAGAGACTTCAGGGGAAAACAGAAGTTGCAACTATGACACTTTAACAGGCATGTCCTCTCAAACTTCTCATTTATAAGAGAGAAACAGTGAAAAGAAAATCATGCAGTTTTTTCCACACACCTCTAAGAAATTGCCCATTAAATAGTTGGCCGTTATCCATCCATACACCCCTTCCTCTGGCCCAGTTATGATCTGCGCACCCCTAAATTCAAAAGGTTGGGCTCTGAAGTAGTTTTGAATGCTTGCAAGGACTTCATTGGCTGCCGATTCATTTTGCAACCTAAGCAATTCACAAAACACGAGACACTGAGCATCTGGAAAGGCAATTTCATGTTTACTGTTCACTGACTAGCAATGCAAGAAAACTCCTACGGTCACCTAATTAATGAAATAGACATTATTTCCCCAAAGGGGAAGCTTATGAGAGGGAACAGCCAGTATCCAGCATTGTTTCAGCAAGCAACTCCCTCAGTACGTACCAACTTCACTCTGTATCATACAAGTTCATGGGTGGGTTTTTTTCTCCTTATATATACACCTTTATTCTTAGTGAATTGAGTGTTTATGTGACAGCTTCTGGTTAAAACAGTCCTGGAATCTCTATTCCTGCTCTGTTTAGCCACAGAACAAATATAATAAAGCCAGTTTGTGCCAGGGCTAAAGCCAGAGACAGACCCCAAAAGCCACATCACATCAGATCACATCCACACTCAGAATGCAGTGTGTAGCTTCAATCTGCCTTTGCTGCCCATGGGTGTGCACAAACATTATCTGTTAACATAATATTGTATTTTGTGACAGATGTGAAAGAGAAAATTAAACTCTTGCCTTCTCCAGAATAAAGCAAGTTTCTTTTCAGTACAGCATAACAGAGGGGTTTTATGCAGACACGCTTTCCCTATAAAAAAAAGTTAATTAAATTAAATTGGCTGGGCTCCATTTCCTTTTGAGATGGCCAATTTCCAGTGGGTAAAAATGCATCCAGTACATTTTTCACATTCTGTCTTCACAGACTGCTTTGCTAGTATGCATACAGAGTAGTTCAAGTTTCTGCCGTACCTCAGCAGTCTCATGCCAGCTGTAGCCCCCAGATAAACAGAAGTGTTTTTATGCAGATGAACTGGTATTCTCTCCTTGACTTTATTCAGACAGTCATCAAGAGGCTTGGCAAGAGCTCCAGGGCTACTCTCATAGCTGGATATACCAGGGCCTAAAAGAGAACAAGGAGATAGATTTCATCCTGCTTTGCCAACTACAAATTAGCCCAATTAGCAAACAGGTGTTAAGAGAAAGACATTTCCCCCTTCCCCCAACTGCAAACAAGGGTAGGATGGCTGAAATCTAGGAGTGCTTATGGAATAAACAGTGTGGTGCCTGTGCATTTCAAAATGCACAGAAATGGCTCTTGATTTCATAGAGATACAAGTCTGCTCTGCTGCATGAACTAGTAAACAGCTTTCCAAATTTCCAAAGCCTTTAAAGAGCAGGAATGAGAGTTACACCATGCTGCATAAGTCATAACTATTTGAACTATGAACATCAAAGTCCTGCCTTGCTCAACACTTCAAGGACCATCAGGATCACAGCTTGTTCAGGTTCAACTTGGGTGTAAATAAAACACTCCTTACTAAAATTCCCTAGCCATGGAGGTTGCACAGGGAGCAATCCAGGCACTCCCATGAAGCCACTGCCTCACAGAGAACAACTGCCAGAGCTCCCTCTGCCTCTGTAACAGCCATGTCTTGCAGAACCTGGTCCCAAGCTAAGCAAAAGGTGGCTCTTACTGAGTTGAAATGAGAAACCATTTATGTCCAGTCACATTGCATTGATAGAAGAAAAAACAGGTAAGCCTTTACAGATTCCACACTCCAAAACTCCTTTTTTGACTGGATGAATTTAAACATACACATTACCCTGTCATCATTGGATGTTCACAGCCCTGGTTTTGAAATAAGACTTTCTGAAAATCTTAAGTCTAGCACAAACAGGCCTGAAGCTGGAAGGAAAGTTGCTACCAGATGAAAGAAGAGCAGCAACATCCCCAGTAGCTGCCATTGCCTCTCATTCCTTTGTAGCTGCAACTTCCCATCTTCCAGTTTTCAGACAGAGCAGGTCACAAGGCAGTGACCATTTTCTTCTGGACAAATGCCTGTTTTGGCAAAGCTTAGAGCCTTACCAGGACAGATTAACTGCGCTGTAAAGAAAGGATTTAGATTTGGGGCTGGTTCCTACACAAAAGGGCAGAGGTACTTGAAGGCAGAAATGAAATCATAAAATCACCACAGAATTCACAGAGTACTTATCATTTGGCCTTCAAGTTCAGTAGGAATGAGAAAATCTGCCTCTCATTATGGCCCAGAACCATCCTCCAACTTAAATGCTTAAGGCTATGGTTAGAGGTTCACTAAAGAAACACTGACAGATGTGCTCATCACCATCACCAACAGCTTAGCTGGGGACATCTCCCATGAACCAGCCCTCTGTCTCCTCCAGTGCAGACTAGAAGACTGAACCCTGGTGATTTTATACACTCAGGCATGAGGAGTCCTTGGCTGATCATGGCTAAGGCCATGAACGTAGAGAGTTCACAGCAATTTTGGACTCCTCTATTTTGTAATTTATTTGTATTGCCCAGAGGTAAAACAAAATCTAAACCAATTCAATCAAATTCACAAAGCACTGATGTTTGGTTTTTTTTGAGACAAAGAATAACGCAGTTTCTCTGTGCATTTTTCTCTCACCAGAATTCCTAAAGGCAAACATTCCTAATGAGTCAAGGCATGCCTTAGCAGAGTGTACCCCTCACCTCAGCAGGTTGGCCACCATTCCAGCAGTTTGTAAGGACATTTCATCGTTAGAGACACGACAATGCATTACTTCTGTTCATGTTACACTTCCTTTCCTTTCCTTGTTCTAGAATTTCTAAGAATGTCCACACATATGTTTAACACTGAAGATAGAAATGCTTTGCCTTCCACTCCCTGTTACTCATGGGCCCCTGTGGCTACACCTCCAGCATCTATGTCCAGACACAAAGAGGGACGCAAGACTTGGCAAGATCATGACTGAGAGAGAAGGAAAACATTCTCTTTGAACACCACAGTTATTAAAAGAGAACAAAAAACCTGATTTCCCTCCCCTACCTGGCCATCTGTCTCTTCACAAAATGTGTGGCATTTTCATAACTTTGAAAGCTGAGTCAGATGTCAGTGAAGCTGACTCAAGTTTCTATGAAGGAATCCACAAGCACCTATCCTTACTGGAGTGCAATCAGAGGTCAGCCTAGTCTGTCTGTCTGCGAGGAATCAATTCTAAACTTCAGACAAAAGACAGGGCAGGTAGCCAGTGGTACCTGTGGAACATCTTCTAGCTGTGCATAGACATAGGTCTTACTGAGACAGAGGCCACACCTACATATTTGATAAAACTATGACACCCCATCAGAAATAGTTCTGCCAGTTTTTCTACTCAGTAATTTTATTAGCTACTTCCTAGTTCTGTAGTGTGCAGAAGCTTAAATAACAACTAATATCCAACAAGAGCTAGATTCCTATTCTTGTAAAACTCTTTTTATTCCAAGCTATTTTAATAAATATATAAGACTTTTATTCTGAAAGAAACACAAGGACTGAACATTTACAAGTCCTGACTCTCTTCAGATTGAATTCTGTCTGCACCAATCACACACTGCCATGGAGTAAATCAAATTTTGCTACAATTTCCTTTCCCTGGTGCAATGATTAGAGCACCTTATTGTATCAGTAGCAAAAGAACTAATGCTGACAGATACAGACATAGTCTTGACAGCCTTCCCTCTGCAGCACTGAAAAGGAAACAGAGTGGGAAAAGAAAATAAAAATAAAAAATAAACAGTACAAGGAACTTTCCTTCGAGCTCACCTTTCACATTGCACTTGAAGGTTTGGCTCACCACTCCTGTGTTGTTTTCTTTTTCTGCTGGCCACTCATAGACGTAGACTGTAGTCCGAGAGGATCCAGCATCCAGGACTATTCCATACTGGGGATTAAGGAAGAATACATAAGATGAAGAAACAAACAGTGACAGCTTCAATGCCCATGTGCAGCTGCACTTCACTGCACCACCAGACATTTAGAAAATGCATGCACAGTGTATTATTTACAAGAGAGATTAATTCTTGTGTAAGGCTTTTCGGCATGAATCCAACAGCCAAGCACAGAATGAATCTGGCTGCAGACCAAGGAACATACTACATATATTCAATAATTAATTCAGTGGGGATGGAGAATGCTCATCTGCTTTCAGTATCAGGTACAAAACCCACACTGACAAATAGATTATGCTGTGTTAGGACCTGATTTTGGAGCAGGTTCATTTCCCTTTATCCCAGTCCACTCCCCGAACACTGAAGGGTTTGATATCTCAGCACAGGCTTTAGATTCAAGGATGCACAAGGGATCCATAAAGCTATGAGCAAAGAGGTAAAGTACCTAACAATCAACAGAAGAATGATGTAACAGGTTTGGTTCTTTCTTAATTGCCCCATAAACCTCTCCCTTTGAGTGGTTTAGTCCACCTGAGAGTTTGCCTCTGAGAACAGGCTGTGCCAGAGTATGAGACAACACAGAGGGAAAGAGAATCAATATTACCCCATGATTATTTATTAAATAAATGAGAGATATTTAAATGACTTGCCCCAGATCCCTTGGACTCTGAGATTAAAGAACAGGTTTCTCCATCCTGTCCCACTGCTCACTAGACCAATCTTTCACCCTTTCCCATATTTTATGGCAGGAGAAAACTGTAGTAACTGGGAAGGCATAAAGGGAAACAAAATGTGATTTTGGTATCCTCTTTATGATCCCTGAAAGTATGTTTAGCTCTTCCAAAGTCACCAAATTAGTAGGAGTCACATGGTATTTTCTGTCAGCTTTTTTCTTTTGAAACAGACAGATGCCCAGGAGCCTGACAATACTGAAAAATGAGAGCCTCCATCTGTCTGCAAAGCAGCAAGAGTCCCTGTAGGAGGCTGATAAATTTCATCCCACTGCCTCTCTGGGGGACCAACAAGTCCAGCTAGGAAGGATCACTGCTTCAGTGGCAAACCATTCAGCTCCCACATCTGATTATTCCCAGCTTCTACTGGAACCCTAAAAACTCCTGGCCCCCAAAGAATACCAGCAATACCAGTCCAGTCTGTTTCATAGAGGACTGATAGATAATGAAAATTTCATTGATATTTTTGCAGACAATATTTACCCTGATCCACTAAAAAATTAAAGGCTCCATAGATACTATCAAACCACTACATTTTGTTTCAGTGACTACTTTAGCAAAGATAATTTCAGTGTATTTCGTCTCCTTGGGAGAGATGAGCACCCTGGAGGTGCATAACACAGCAATGGTCAATTTGCTTAAGGACTACTAATCAAGTCTAGTCTCAGTCAGCTTAAAGTGCCAAACATAAGCTTTTAACTTGGCTGCTTTTAGAGCTAATTATCATGCCCAAGGAGAGCTGGAAGATAATGGAAGTGTTTTTACCTCAGTTAACTGTGGACTTTTGGAACTACTTCCTCCTTCCTCTGCATTTCCCAGCCTCCTTCTGGAAGTACAAGATTTCCATCCCAAAGAGTAGTGGTACACTTATCTGAATCAATGTGTGACTGACAATTTTTAAATTTTTTTTTTTCTCCCCCTCCTCCTCCTCTATGTTTCCTATATAGCCTCTTCCTTCCTTAAAAGAGATGCTCATTTTTGCAAAGGTCTCTTGAGCCCATTTCAAGGTGACTCACGGAGCTCCTCAGGACTTGTGTAAGTTCACAAGGTGTAGGTCACAAAAGTGGATCTATGCTTAGTGCACGCTTCAATTCAGCTGCAATTGTTAATCGAGTACAACACCCACAAACAATGCAAAACACTTCCTAAGAGCCAAAAGAGACATGAAAAATTTAGGTATTGAAAACTGTTTGCAGCTCGAGGAGCAAATTAAAGAAATACAATCGTAAGTGGGGTTTTTCTTCTCTAGGGCTCCCAAAACAGCAATAGACAAACAGATTTTTTTCTTTTTTTGACTGGTACAAAGGCTTACTGCATTCAGTACTATCATTGTTTACAATTGTAGACTTCTGCACTGAGGACATTTGTGTTTTCTTCATCACTCTTCTCACTTCATGGTGTGTAACAGTGAGTTGTGAGTTCTTTCAGTGCCCCAGCCTCATGCAATGGGCAGGCCCTTCCTTCACTAATCACTGGCTCAGTCTTCAGGTAATACAACCATCGAAAATATTCAATTTTGCAACAACAGTTTAAAACATCAGTGGCATAGCATATAATTTATCTCTTATGCCACAATGGATGCTCTCAACATACATCTTTGGAAAGCTTTTACACCACAGGTAACACAAACATTAGTAACAGAAAAACAAGGCCGTTTACAAAAAATAAATCTGCTTTCATCATGTTGTTGCCATAATTAATTTCAATCAACCATTAAGTTCAGGTCACTGTCATTTCCAGGCTCCATCACATCAGCCAGGTACTGGAGGGTCCACTGGCATACTCAGGGTCCTTCATTCCACCTGCATTAGCAGGCTTACAGCCCAAAGTTGAATCCAAACCAAGGCACACCCAGGAGAGGAAACACCATCCTTCCTACAGAAACAGCCATGAAGCTGCTGTGATTCAGTAAGCAAAGCTTCCCACTTAAAACCAGCTCCAGACAGTCCAGGTGGCTCCAATGCTTCCTCAAAGAGTAAGGTAAACAGTTTTATCATTCTGATGTGAAACTGAATTAATGACAAACACAAGAGGTGTGTAGGCTGTCTTTTAGATAGCAACTTCAGCCTTGTCCTGGCTTCAGCTGGGATACACGTCAGTCCAGTCTTGCCTTGCATGAAAATTGGTGGGATGTGAGGCTGCTGCAAGCAACCATTTGGGGGTCAACAGAGCACTGTGGCCCCATGCACACACCCCCTGCCACACCACACAAACACATAAAATGTGTAGCAGAATTACAGTTTTGTCCCATTGCCTGACTCACACACCACCAAGTGATTCAGACAAAGCCGAAGGTGTTTATAACCCCATGAAGTGCACCGAGGCATTAGCCTATCATTATCAGTATGTGAACTAGCCAGTTAAATACACATGCAGATGGAAAGGCAGAAGGGGCTGCAAAGAAAAATCTGACAAGAGGATCATGGGAAAAAAGCCAGAACTACATGCCAGGCTGCACAGCTTCTTAGAAGGGTATTTCCTACAGCTTTTCCTCAGCTGTGTACCTCTCTCAATGAAGAACAAGCATACATGTTCCACAGCAGAAGGCAAAGCCTGATCTTCAGAGTATTTAAGTTTGTCTTTTGCAGTTTGCTCTGCCCCCCTTAATGAAGGTAAGTTTGCTTCTGCTAATATCCAGCAAGTCCCAACAAGTGGTAAAGGATCAAGTGCATACTTAGAGTTCAAATGCTTTTGGTATACAGGAACAATTTGCAAAGATGTCAGCATAAGCTTCCCAGCTCTGCTTGGGGGCAGAGTTTAAACTCCAGGTATTTCCCACTTCAAAATTGTTTTAAAATAACTTCCAATCCCTAGCAAAACTAAAAAAAAAAAGAGTGAGATATTCTCCCCATTTGGCCTTTCAGTATTGAAGAAGACATTGTGTGATAGCCACCACAGAGAGGGAATCAAGAAATACTTTTCCTGCTTTGCCACTGACTCTTGACCAATTCACTTTTTCTCTCAGCTTCAGTTTTCCCACAATGATACGATTAAACATTAATTTATGGCTGCAAGCTCATTTGAATCACTCCATAAAAATGAGTTTAGAAAGGCACATTATTAAATATCAGTTCAAAACATTGTTCTCCTACCTGAGGTATCCTATGACTTACCTTAAGCCCCGGGGAGAGGATCTGTTGCTGATTTATCTGAATCACTGCAATAGCAATGACAAGGACTATGCTTAGAAGAAGGAACACTTGGGCAACAACACTCGGGGTCCTGGTGAGCATCCTGGAACTACAAAACAGAAAACACTTAGGGAATTTGAAAGGATTTGGCAATTCGGTCTTAAAGCCTGAAGCCCCGAATGAGTTAAAACTCATAATAATTTCATCAACTGGATTACTTAGTGGAAATTCCACCTCCTCCTCAAGAACTGCCTGGTGTTTTGCAACCACTGTCTTTTTACTTTCTGGGAGGGCTGTGTCTGTATTGGCATACTGGCAACGCCAGATTTCACCCCCAGCGGCCCAGTTGTCCAGTTGCCCACGTGCAGGTGCCCGCTGCCCTGCTCCCTGGCCTGAGGAACAGCGGGCTGTGGGCAGGCAGGCTGGGGCTGGGGCTGGCCCTATGCTCCCCTGCAGCACAGACACAGCCACAGACACAGCCACAGCCACACAGGCACCTGGGGCAGGCTGCTCCACTGAGCACAACTGGATGCTTCTGCCAGAGGTGCAAGGTCAGTGTCTGCAAGAGATGCTGGCTTCTTCGGCAAGGGAAAATAAAAAATAGAAAAGGAGGTTTTAAGAACATTAAAGGAGGCGTCTTTCTACTTGCTGCTGATGAAATGTGTGTGTGTGTATTCCTACCATTATCACTCCGCACTGCACATAAAATATAGAATATGCACTTTAACTCAGAGATTTTGTTATGAAAAGTTACTACATCTAAGTAAATCTAACACAGTTATGTTGGACAAGCCCCAAGGTGGAATGAAACATGCATACTAACAATAAGGCTATTTATATGTTCATATCCTCTAGAAAAGTTTCCTAGAATTCAAATGTGGTTTAGGTTTCCTGGAACTTCCACTCATCCTTTTCCATGTCCCTGACCAGACATCTCTTAACCCCAAGAGGCCATTCAGTACCTCTGAATACTGACAATCCACATATCAAAAATTCTTATGCTCCCCAGGGGTTGAAGAAGAAAGAGACAGCTGGAGGGATATGACAAGTTTAGAAGTGCCAGAGGAACAAAACAAGGAGAACTTGCCTGCCTTTTTTATTTCAGAAACCATTTGTTTTGGCACAGAAAAATCACTGTGGCCTGGTGTGATCTATCCTGAGTCACATCTCCTAATTCTTCCATACTGATTGCTGAACATACCAGTGGCTGCTCAGGGCTGTCCTGCTATTTCAGCAATCACCAGTGCCAACCTGTGCTGAGGACAGGAGCTTAAAGGTGGGCTCCAGTTCATGCCCACTGGGTCAGCCCCATTGCATCTGAAACACATGGTCTTGTCCTTAGCTCCAACCAGAGCCTGAGGGCTGAGGGAGAAAGCAGAAAAAATGCTTCTTACACAGCTTCCCTTTTCTAAACCCCATGGACTCTTCAGCCCGGGCACCCATGGTCCAACATCTATGTTCACATTCAAAACAGAAGAAAGAAATTTGTTTTGTTCTGGGACTAGCTTCACACTGGGCTTTGCCTACAGCTTCTTTGTCTTGCTATTTCTGTTGTGAAAACTATCTCAGATTGGCTTTTGAAAACTCTTTTCACACATCTTACTTCCAAAACATCATTTCTTACATTCATTAACTCCCTTTTCTAAATCCATATGGGCTCCTTGTTTACTGCCTGCTGCTCTTCCAATACTTTCTTTCTTGGCTTGGCAACAGCTTGATCATCTTAATCATCAGTCAGTTTAAAGAGAAAATTACCAGCCACATTGGTGAGCTATTTACTTCTCTTCCTATCTGAGGCATTGAAACATCATGTACACAGTGCACAAAGGATAAAATGAAATCTTTATTTCACTATTATAAAATATGTTAACACCTAAACTGTAACCTGCAGATAATGTCAGGACATACTAATTAGAAGTATTTAACAGATCAATTCCTTTTTGAAAGGAGAGACTAGATTCTTAACTAGACATTTATGAATAACCATCTGGATAAAATACTTTAGGGGGACATTTTCTTTAGCTTTCTTGTACATGACTATATCTATATAATATTATAAAGTGACTGGAAGAGGACTATCTAAACTATCTTACAACCTAATATATACCAGTCACTCCTGGTTCAAAGCACTGATGTTCAGTGCTGGAAAAAAAAACAAGTCACCATCAAAGAAAAACACATAGGACAAATGTGTCTTTGAAAAACCAAAGCACTAGAAACTGAAAAACAAAGCAATAATACACTTAAATCTTGAATGATTAAATATTTTCTGCTCCTATTTCTGGAAAATGGAAATCTTGGTTGTTGAATTTCCCATGTGTTTCCCTGGTGCTGGGATTTGTCTTCATCAGAGGTGATTTTTCTCTTTTCAAAAATCTTCTTTGAGAGGGAGCATGTAAGCTAAGGGCAGGTCTGTTAAGACATTCCTCATACGATCTTGTCCCGGCAGCAATCAGGACAATTTCATCAGAGATAATCTGCAAATCCTGATTTACACAACAGCCTCTGTATCAAAAGGGCACCTTGCAGTCTGTGACCCCTTGAAGTCATCACACAGCTGACACCTCTGCTGATCCTTAGGTGGATCAGGAGCACAGGGCTGTGTTTACCTGTGGCAACACTCAGATCTGAGTCTCACACACCAGACCAGGCAATACAAAAGTCACATTTGCCCATTCAGTGAAATCTGTAGAGATATCAGAGAGGAGTTCATTCACTCCACAGTTTAAACAGAGTTCTAAGGTAAGGAGCTCTTGCTATCATTGTGCACATGTTGGCAAAAAGATGAATAAAAGATTTTAATTGAGTATCAAAATCGAGTTGCATCCCATTATTAGATCATCACCCTGAAGCAAAAACCAGCATAAATACATATTTTTCACACCCAGTTAATTACTCTTGGCAACACATGAGCACACAGGAAGGATCACTTTCTTCACCTTACCTGCAAGCACAAAGAATTCCTGCCTGCAAAGGAAAACACACTTCGCTTCTTTATGCCACCAACATTTTAACTAAGTTAAATGCACACCAGTAAAAATGACTGTGCTGAAATTCCTTTCCCCAAGTAACTTGAAACACCAAACCCACTTCTTTTACGTACTGACCTGTTTTTTCATAGGGTGGGCAGGCATGCACCTTTCTTCACACTATAACCTGAGAGATACAAACATGTTACCATTTATTTCAGACGAGGTCGACGGGTGAATGTTTTAAGTGCTGCGGGGAAAAAACCCAAACACAAATGCCATAGCACCAAAACTCCAACATCCACAGCACTTTAAACTCCATGATGAAAACCTGCGAGGAGGCTTCCCACGCCTCCCTTCGGAGGACAAATTGAGTAAAAACAAGCACATGGCCACAAAATCGCGAGTGAGGCTTTCCCTCAGCTCACCGCCGTCCCGCACGAGAAAGCTTCACATGATGATTGTGATTTGCGAGAAAACGCCAAATTATCCCCCCAGAATAACGCCGGAGGGACGGAGCGACACCCCGGCCGCCGCGCACCCCCCGTCCCAGCCCCCGGGCCGGGGATCCCGGCCCCCAGCGCATCCCAAGGTACCTCCGCCAGCCGGGGCGCGGAGCGGCTGCCGGCGCCGCTCTCCCGGGGGGAGCCCTGGAGAGCCCCCGCCTTGCTGCCCGCCCTCTGCTCCTGGCTTTCCAAACAGATGGAACACAAACAAACCAAAAGTCAACTAGCAGGTTAAAAAGGAAAAAGGAAAAAGAAAAACAAAACCGATCCGGGCGAACTGACTGAAGCGGAGGGAGGAGATCTGCGGCGGGTGGGCGCACCCGAGGCGCCACGGCAGCGGGAGATGCGGCGGGGGCTGTGCCCGGCGGGGGCTATGCCCGGCAGATGCCGGGGAGCGGGGCCGGCAGGGCCCCCAGTTTCCGCCGCAGAGCCCCGGTGGCACGGCCGTGCCTCCCTCCCTTCCCCTCCTCCGGCGGCTCCCCGGAAACGCCGCTCGGGGTTGGACGGCGGCCGGTGCGGCAGGGTGTTGCTGGCCGCCCCTAAATCCCACTCGCCAGCTCCCTCCCGAAGCGAGGGCAGAAAGGGGGGTGTCTAGAGGTGGGTGGAAGAACCCCTGCGTCTTCTAAAAGGAACAGGTGCTTTCTCGGTTAGGCATTTCTCAGACCCCAGAAATCAGCGGTCCCTCCACTCTTAGGGCTACGTTTCCATCCAGGTGCCACTGATTTTGTAGTTTTACTGGAGTTGTTGCCAAACCTAGGCTGCTCAGTGGACCTAGCACAATCCCAGAAGCAGCGTCAGATCCTGCCCTGTCCAACCTTGTGATCAACTACAGCCAAGGATCATCCGACAGCCTGCAGGACGGGTTTGCCAGGGATACGAGCCCCGGAATCACAGTGACACATTTCATCTGCTTTGCCACCATTTGCTCATTGTTCTGGGATTCGGAGTCACATAATTTAAAAACTCAATGCACCTCTTTGATTCCTTTTCTCACAAAGATCTTGAAGAATAACACCGTCTTTAGTTTTTTAATAAAGGAGAACAAGAAACCAGCTGCAGCCTTGTGAACCATCTGTAAGCATCTTTTCATAATCTACTCATTTTGGGAGTGGAGGCAATTTTCTCTTTTTGATGACAACACATTATTAAAGCTGATTTAATGATGATCTTGGAAGATCAGTTCAGTTATTTCTAGCACATGAAGACAAAGCCTCTCATCCCTCCTGATTGCCTGTCTGTTGCATGTAATTTATTTCTTTTGTATTATTTCCATTCACGTGGCATATTTTTCTTCTCCCATCCAAATGTATTTAGGGCCCTTGATCCGACTGACACTGCATTGGTCAGTCACTTGAATCTACTCAGGTGTCCATTTAAAATGACAAGTGAGCTGGATTGCTTACCCCACAGAAAAGCTTATTATTTTTATACAATCAAACGTGAACATTTTGAAATAGAAAGTAAAATGTCAACCAGTCCTACATCAGTGACTAAAATTTAATGCTTGCAAAGACAGCAAGCCCTTCTATAAAAACAGACATACAAGATTGTTTCCTTTCTGCACCATTTCCAAGAGCTGGGCTGTTGCACAAGCTGCTCTTCTTGTGACTATTATTGCCATGCTAAAATCATGATAGCAGCATAAGTGACGTGGGCTATAAAATCCCCCACCTGGTTTGAAGTCCAGGGCACTGCTCCAAAATCAAATGGACTAGAAAGAAGATTCCCCTCCAGGCATGCCCAATGTGGCTGTGTTTCATTGCTGCTTCTGCTTCAACGCAGGGGACCCACATTAGATCCACTACTTTATCTTCTTGTTTTCCTAAGCCTTCTTTTTTGGCTTTTCTTCAGTTTCTTCCTCAGCCTATAAAAGGCCTCACCTATAAAAGGGTCCACCCTTTTATAGTTCTTCTGATCCTCCATCCCTTCCTCACTCCCAAGGCACAGATTAAGCTGGGTGCCATTTTCCCAGCCTGTAGCACACACACCTCTCCTCTCCATCATTTTCTTTGCTGCAGCACCTTTTCCTTCTCCCCCTTCAAATATCCTCGTTCAAATGCACTTAGTGTAACTAACTGTATTGATTTGTTTTGCTTGGACAGAGTCTACCCCAGGTATCCATTTAAAAATGACAAATGAGCTGGATTGCCAGGAGTCTCAAGGAAAAATTTATTGCTTTTGCTGCCATTAAGCATGAATATGTGGAATAAAATACAATGACTGATATTGGCAGATACCAGTGTCTATGTCAAGTCTCTAGAAACTAAAATATTATGGACATGAATAAAGTACTTGTTATACATTTATGGTATCATGTTTACACAGGACCCACAGCAGATACTGCCCAATTTCCCTATAGAGTGGCAGCAGCAACATCAGGAGAGGGGATGGATGATTGATTATACATCCCAAAACACCATGGAACTGCCTCTGTTCCGTGTGTACTGCTCGTGCAGCACTGGATGAGGGAATATCAAGAGGCCTCAATGTATCCTCTGACAAGACAGCAAAGGTTGAAATGGTGAGAAATCTTGATATAAAAAATGGAGGCAAGAAGACACTGGTGCCTTCAACAAGAGAAGTTTGCTTTCTTGCATGGTACTTTGCCAGTTCATAGGGATAAGACCCATCCCTCATTTCTGTGCATTCTTTGCAAGGTCCAGTAAACAGAAGGTTTCTCCTCTTCATCCTAAGCTTTTTGCACCATCTGTATTGCTTTTTGGGCAGCCTTTTCCATCATTTGTGATGTCAGCAGATTAGTGTGATGCCCTTCAACTCAGCTTATCACTTCCATTGATCTTCCTGGATACTTTCCTTCTGGGACTTTTCCTCAGTGTTGACAGAGAGCCTACATTCACAATTTCTGCTCCCAAAGACTCCTACCTTCATGTTCACCTCTTCACCTCAGGATCAGCTGTGACAAATTGCAATGCAGGCAGAGCTGTCTAAGGGATTTGGAGCCCTCTGGGCCATTATGAGTCGAGACATTAAAATTAGGTCTTTTTTGTGACTAACATGTTATTCCAAGGCAAAAAGCACTTCTTCTATTTGTTTCAGACAAACATTCTACATGTTATGCATCCAAAGCATTGCAACAAACTGGTGAAGGGTCTGGAGCACAAGTCCTGTGAGGGAGCTGGGGTTGTTTAGTCCAGAGAAAAAGAGGGTGAGACCTTATTGCTCTCTAGAAGTACCTGAAAGGAGGGTGTAGCCAGGTGGGGGCTGGTCTCTTCTCCCGAGGAACAAGTGATAGGACAAGAGGAAATGATCTCAGGTTGTGCCAGGGGAGGTTTAGATTGGATAACAGGAAAAATTCCTTTATTGAAAGGGCTGTCAAGCACTGGAACAGGCTGCACAGGGAAGTGGTCACCATCCCTAGAGTATTTAAAAGACCTGTACATGTGGTGCTTAGGAACATGTTTCAGTGGTGGATGTGGCACTGCTGGGTTAACAGTAGGACACAATGATATTAAAGGGGTTTCCAACTATAGCAGCATACTGTGTGAATTGTCAAATTTAGGAAGATAGCTCTCCAGGCTTTCAAGCAAGGAAGTCACAAACCACATGTGGACTCTGCATTTAGAAGAATGTTAGATGCAATTCTTTTCAGAGATCATTAATACAGTTTTTTTGTTTTACACCATTGCAAAATTGATTTTTAATAGTCTTAAAGCATCTGCTGCCCTATAGTTTTCTGTCATTACTGAAAAACACCACCACCATGCCCCCATAAAGACCCCATAAAGTAAAACAATTGCTCCATGAGAAATTTAGTTTGTGTAGTACTCATACATTCTCATACATTGCTCATGAGATATTTTCAATTTTTTGAGCAATGGCTAGATACAGACATTGTCTTGTCTCTTTCAGCATTTCATTGATGGCTTCTTTGAAATACCTTAGACAGCTATTTGTTGGTTTATGCTTTTATTTCTTTTACTGGAGCACTAAAGCTAATGATGTGTCAGATTTAGTTTCTGAATCTTCTGTCTCATACATATGACTCTGTACTGTAGTAACAGTTTTCTGGTCCGCATCAGCATGGGAGGCCTGGAAACAAATAAAAATTTCATTCTGAGGCTGCAGCAAAATATTTTCTAATTTATTTATTTCCCTCCCTGAGGCTTAGAGCTTTATACCTTGCCTCTCTAGTCCTAAGAATCAAGAGCTGCTTCGGTCAATTAAAAACCCTCAGGAGCAGCCTTCATCACATGGTTATGAGCCAGCACAAGTTGTAGGCACGTAATTAGGGCAGCAGATTGCTGGGGCAGCAGAAAAAGACAGCCCCTTTGTCTGTTCTGCTATGCCTGACTTTTAGCAAGCCAAGCGAGCTGCCGCGGCAGGAGAGGGTGTGTGCCAGCAGTGCTGTGCTGCTGAAAGGAGCGGGGCTTTCCAGGAGTAGCAGCGGCTGCTCCCATTCCTCCCTCCCTGCCCTTCAGCTGCAAGCCGAGCTCATGGAGCTCCTCAGCAAACTCGTCCCGGGTTTTTTTTAGCCATGCCTGCGAATTTATATGTTGTGTCTCGACTTCTATATCCCGTTGTCATAAAACCAGACACAGGGATCTGACAAAGAAATGTCATCCTCTTACAAGAAATTCACTATTGGACTCGAAGACATGCACCACCTGCAATGACTGGGGATAAGTTTACAGAAACTACTCCTTAGGATTTAATCCTTTAAAAATTGCTGCCTGAAAAACTGCTCAACATGGAAGATTTCTGGGCAGTTGACAACTCTAAATGAATGTTTCACTTTCCATGGCTGAGAAGCAATTGCTGACAAATTTTCAAAAAGTGTGAAGTAGTCCTTGTAGCAACATTNTAATTGCTGACAAATTGCTGATTCTGGAGAAGAGATTCACCCCCTGTGTTTTCAAAAAGTATGAAGTAGTCCTTGTAGCAACATTTCTGTCACGTTTTTGTGCTCTTCCAGGAATGGATCAAATCAACTGAATAATTCTAAAATTCCTACCTAAAACCGTTTCCATTGCAACTCCATACAGGTCAGGTTAACTCATCAAGTAGATCTGAGGAGGAAAAAAGTTCTATTACAGGTCTTTCCAAGTTCACCTGGTACTGCTATTCACTTGCTGCTTTATTTCCCTAACTCTGAGCTAATATAATGAGTTCTTTTTTTTGCTTTTCATTCACTAACATAAAACTGTAGTTGTTTGGGACTGTTCACAGGCGCAGAAATGCAACTGTAACCATTAAAGTCAGTTGTATGGAACAAGAAGCCTGTGGGAGAAAACAAGCAGCACATGGAAGTGTGGAATGATCCCTATAATAGTGATTCTAACAACCATTCCTAATTTGCAGACTCACCCTTATGTGGTTCCTGCTCAAAAATGGCCTGCACTAAACAGCTTGTTTTCTCACTAACTGAACAAATAGACACTTAATTAAATGCCTGGTTTGATTCTAACAGATTGAAAAGCTTTTTCTTATCCAGTATGGGGGAGGAGAACTTGCTAAATGGAGTGCAAGGCCGGGTTTGGTGGAGGGCATGATGTGCACATTGATTGGGATGTTGCTACAACCTTGACTGTGTTTCATTATCTTTGTTTGCTTTTGCAGCCACAAGTACAGTCTCATCTCTCGACTTCATGGGATAATAGTAAATAATGCACCTGGCGTGAAAAAATGCACCCAGTTTTTGGTATATCTATGAATGTTTCTTTTTTTTTCATTCCTTTTTTCTCCATTGTGGTGCTCTGAGTGTTTATGACCTGCAGCAGGGCATATCACACAAAGCATTTTAGTATTGACTGACGGCTTTGTGAAGCTTCCAGGGAGCGCCTCGGGCGGCTTCGTGCCTTGACTCAGCCCTGGGTGAAAGAGAGCGCCACAAACAATCTAGCATCTAAACAACAGAGGTCCTGCCTGCAGCTCGAGTCTGTTTTGGTGGTCCTGGGCAGTCTGCCCTGCCAGACACAGGATTTGTTGTGCATGCACAGCAAAGCCAAACACGTTAAAGGCAGCTGTTGCATTGGCCAGCCCTCGTGAGAGTCCTGTCTTGGTCAAACATGAAGTTACTTGCTTGGCTGTATCAGTCCTATAAGCACAAAATAAGAAGGGTGATAATTCCATATGGATGCCTTGAAAGTTGGTGTCAGTTTGCCCAGGTGTTTGTTTCTTTGCGTCCCCCAGCCAGGTTTCCCAATGGTATCCTGTCCCACCATTCTTGTTCCAAAGCCAGATCCACTGTTTGGCCCCTCAGCACGGCAGTCATCCTGCACCATCTTACCTCTCCTGCTTTGCTCCTCACTCAGCCTTCTTCAGCTCTTCCCATTGGTTTTGCTGTTCTGGTTTTCCTCCTCGAATGACTCACAGAGGTAAGACCTCTCTCCAAAGTGTTCCTACCTACCAGTGGTAGCAGATTCCTTTAATTAAACTCAGGACCAAAAAATCCTCTCCTTAAAAAAGCATATGCATACACTGAATAATCTATGCCAACAGACAGGGCACTCTTCTCTGATCTTCCCCCAGTCATGGTCTGTCCAGAGAGCTCTCTAAGGGAGGGATTATCTCTGAAGTGGCAGAGGCGTGGTGCCAAGAGCAGTGGAGCCCTCATTTGGCCAGGGTACAGGGTAGAACTGTGACAAAATACATGAATCATCATAAACCTGAAAGGGGGCTCCATGAAACCACACATGCTTTCAGTCCAGCTGACTTCAATTAAGATCCACGAGCACAAAAGCTGATCTCCCCGGGGTCGCTCCACATCAGAGCAAACAATTATCACCCACAGGAAAACAAATCACTTCTCTATGGTTTCCAATCTATTTAATTTGCCAGGAACAGATTAGCTTCATTTTGCACTCTGTATATACAGCTTTTTACATAAACCTGTATATGCAAGGTTTTACATGGGAGTGGCTGCCAGACAGGCATTTTCATTTTGACTCCTATCTGCTGAGCAAGGTTAGCTGTATTTTAAGAGTGTGCCTCTGCCTACTTTAATACTGTATTTTTCAGTTTGCTTTCTTCAACACAGCAATTTAACCCCACTTTCCAAGACTAATACAAAAGAACTAGCAGATGTACAATATCAGACAGAAGGTGGATGTGCCTTCTTTTTAAGCATCAGTAGGAGCAGATGTCGATGAGAAGGCTGTTGGGACAAGGATACCACACGTGGATAATTCCTCTGAAATATCCTCTCAATTGCTGCCATCTCACGCCTTAGAGACTCTTTGAGCCAGATGTTATACCTGGTCTAATAGCACCTCATGGACCTCTCTGCCTCTGAATGTATTTGATGGCTTTTTGAGCAAATGCTTGTGCAGCAGGCAAATCCACAAGGTGCCTTAAAGGTTCCTTTTTCGTAAAGGTTCCAATGGAATTTGAATGCCAGAAGGGATCTGGTTTAATCAGCTTGGCTCTCTCAGCAAGCTCCAGACTTGCATAGAGAAACATGTCCAAAAAAAATTTTTTTTTAATTATCTGAGACATGCTTAATTCTGTCATAAACTTAGATGCCTATCCAGTTTTAGAACTGTTGGGACTTTTTTAAGGGTATATTTATATTTGCCTACTGCTTATGACAGGGTTATTAGTTTTAGTGTAGAGATGAAAAATGAAAACATGAATTACTCTAATGTCACTGCTTTAAAAAACATACTCTAATGTCACGGCTTTAAATTCTTAAATCTGTTTGTGAAAGCCCAAGACTAGAACAGCCTGTACACTAATAATTTGATATTGAACTTTAAACCCCCCCATCATGGATTATCTGAAGGAGCCTAGTCAAAGAACACTGGACTCCAACAACATCACAAACAAAATCTCAGCGTGTATGTGTGGCCTTTGCTGTGCATGAAAGGTTTCTTCATGGGGTGTATACAAAAGAGCTTAATTGGAGTGTGATGGGGTACAGAGGCTTTTTGCTGGCTCCCTGCACAAGCTGGGTTTCATCAGTTCTGAACTGTCTCATAATCAGCTTAATTACATGGATCACTTTTACAGCCATACCTGGGCAGAGCTTTCTGACCCAAACGTGAATTTCAAACTTCACATCTTTTTAGGAGTCTGACTGTCAGCACTTGCCCTGGGCCTGATCTGTGACCCACATGCCACCTCCTGCAGGTCCCTCTGACCACTCCTTCACATTTCCAGCAGACTTTAATACACACAAGGTATAGCTTTGTGAGACTTTTGGACAATAAAGCACATGAGAAAACCACGTGAATTCAGGGCTCCCAGGGTCAGAACTTAACAACCAACAAGAGTTAAAAGTCTCAGCCTATACACTCTGAGAAACATAAGATTCACTTTTGCATTGAACTACATACGTTTGCATGACTCTGCACAGACTTTTAGAACAACCTGATCTTATGAGGAAATTGCATCTGGTCCTGAATACAGTTATAAGAAAAATCTAGCATGAGAACTAGACTGTTTGTGCCACCTTCTACTGGTAACAAACACACAAACTAACAAACAAACAGACAAAAGGAAGTTCAAACATCCAAGCAAACCTGCAATATTTCCATCCTGCTCTCCTTCAGAAAAGGGGCTTGCTGCTGTCACCTGTGAAGGGTCGAATATTAAGAAGCATGACAACACCTACTGCTGTCATATGTGCCCGCAGAGATCATCCACATTAATGCCACTATTCACCAAAGGTGACAGACTGGAAACTAAGGGACTGATCAAATGAGAAACTCTCCTGAGTTGCCAGGCTCCCAGTGAAGTACATTGTGTCAGACTCAGAGGCAGCTTGCAGAAATGAGGCCAGTGGCAGCTCTCCACTGCTGACACAAAACGCATGTTTATTGAAGAAGCAAGTGGGAAAAGAAGTAGTACAGCATGCCCAGGGCAAAGAAAAGCATGTTTGTGCTCAGCACATGAGACAGATCACCAAATAATTGTTCTGTGAAGATCTGACCTCTGTACTGCTGCCAAGGGCATAGAAACATGGTATTATGAGAAGCAGCTCTCATTAAGGCCCTCATATTTCTGTAAGACAAAAATGACAGAAAATGCACTGTAAATTTGTTGATCTCAGTTATTTCAGCTGTTTTCACTCCACTTCCCAATAATACTTGTCTCACCCCTTTTACCTGGAGACATCCCAGTACACTTTCCAAGTCAGTAGCAGTTTTGCCTCATTTAGATCCAGGTACATGAAACAGAAAACCCAGACATGAAAGAATGTAATATTTTCTAAAGCTTTTGTTAGAGTTGTTTACAGTTATCCCTGTTTCCCAGAGCAAATGCAGTTGATTTTTAGGAACTGACAGCCCACTGACAAATTGGTCATACGGGATATTCATTCTTTTGAAGTCAAATTCTCTATTGATTCAACTCTACTGGCTTTATTGAATTCTGTAGTCATAAATTTTACAAAGCTAAACTTCACAGACAAAATCCTCTCATTCTATGCAGATTTTTTCATACACAGAAGGTAACAGTGGGAACCAATTAGTTTATGCAACAAATTCATATAACTCTTTTTCTTTACTGAGAGTTAAAAGTGCCTCTGGATACACTCTCTCCCTAAGGCTGGAAATGAGACACAAAAGAAGAGTCTCATGTATTCTTTTTTTCACTTGTAATAAAAATGACATCAAGATCTCTTCATAAAATGAAAATTTCATTACTGACTACTGACTCTGCTTTCTGCAGAGACTTTTAGAAACCTCTTCACCTAAAAGTGTTTTTTAAAATCAGTCTGCTGCTAGGAGGTGAACATTTGTCAATAGGATTGGCAGTTTTTGATCAAAATTTTAATTCCAAATTAAAAATATCCTTTTCAGCAAAAATGACATTAAATCAGTCCACAGACACAATGGTGAAAATGGAAGAATGGGCTGAGTTCAACAGGAAAGACTGATAGTGCTTCCCCAGCCTTCCCCTCACAATAGCTAATTGCCTGTTGGTCCCAACATTGTTGTGGGAAATGGAAAGTGTTTTTGTCAATCCTCACCGAAGGAGACAATAGCTGGATGTGGGTCTCTCATGCCATGGAAGAGGGCTTTTAACAGACATAATTTTTGGCAAAAAGGATCAAACACCTGCCGTCTGCTTAGCACCAAAGGGTGATTTTCCTTTGCTAGTTCCCAAAAAATACCTTGATAGCCATTTGGAGGAAAGGAGGACAAGCTGCCCATCCTGAAAGGTGGTTCTCTGTGACACAAAGTTAGGCTCTTCCTTCCTGGAGACAAACAGGAACTAAGACTTACTCTTCTGTATTTTCCTCTCTGTTTTCTCTGGCTGTCATTTCTGAGGAGGATGTCATGGAGTTGCCTGTCTGGGGGCACTTCTCTGCCTCCATGCACAATCTAGAGAGCGACAGGGACTAGCTGATGGCTGTGCTCTTAAAAAGGAGATAAATGTGTGGGTGATACCTATTTTCTCTGCTAGGTCTGGACTTCTACCTTTAACCACCGACTTAGTAAAGGCAGTAAAGCTTTCACCACAGTATCTTGTCTTTGGGTACAGGTAGTAAGGAAATAGCTATGGCAAAACCACATTTCCTTCCCAGGGTTTGTGGTCAAGGCTCTTGGGTTAGATTGGTTTTGCCAGCTAATCCCACCCTGAAAGGCAATATAACATGATCTGAGCAAAGAGGAAAAAACACCTATTTTTAAAAAAGTGAACAAGATTTTGTCTCATAAAAAATACAAGCATTTCTTCCCAGGGTCCTTTTATGAATGCATTAGCTTTATATCTAGACCTTCAGTACGAGACTACGTGCAGCCAGGACAGAGCTGTGCCTCTGTGAACACCTGGGGGACCAGTTATTTCATAGCCTTTGTGAACTGGAAGAAGAGTTCTAAAATGGTAGCTCCAGCTTGCTTAGAATACAGCCAAGCTATCTACAACGCTGCCTGCATTGTCACCTGCCAGGCTGGGGATGGGCATGAGGGGACAAAAAAGATTAATGCATTCGGAGGGGGGAGGACAAACACAAGTAAAATGGTGAGCCAAGCTAAGAAAAACAAAGAATTTGCTTCTTTCCAGGTAGTTTCCTTGCTGGTTTTAGAATGTAATTTAGACTAAGATGTCAGGGTCAGTTTAAAAAAGTATCTTTCATATGTTCCTAACAGGTGAAAGATCTGCCATGTCTTGCATTGAATCACTGGTGGGCTCTGATTCACCTGGTAAAACCTGCTCTCAGATGCAGAAATACTGAGAAACTCATGAGAACATATTCAGATACAAAAAGGATCCCAGAACACTTTCCCACATTTCTTGGAAGCTTCTGTTAACTTCATGCCAGTGGCACTTCAAAATATAAAACCTACCCCTTCCAGGGAGAAAGAGAAGATTAAAATCAGAACAGGGCCTGTTATGCAATGCAGAATTGCATTAGCACAGAGACAACTACTTAAGGTTTGGCAGCTCGTGATTAATACCAAGCTTAGTCCACCTCCCAGGAAAGATATTTTCCAATTGATTTCTATGGGTTCTGGCTAAGGCCCACACTGCACATGCTGTGGATTGATCCTGTTATCCTAGGCTCTCAGAAGTAGTAAACAAATAGGAATGAACCTAGCAGGGGGGAAAGGCCCCAGTTTTTCCCTAATCACGTGGACCAATTCTATGGGACTAAGTAACTTCCTGGTATCCTTTAATTTGATGTCTTTTTTACAGTTTTGAGAGTAGCCCTGTGACACATTTGAAACATCCATTCTTCTCATGCCCTCATGGCTTAGTAACCATAAGTAACAACTTTGTTGCATTGAGGTGCAGTAAAAATACACAAAAGCTGCAATTTCTCTGATTACACACCCCTACTGTCAAAATAACGAAAAGACCAAAGTCTTCTGTAGGAAAAAAAAAAAAAAAAGGAAAGCAGCTAAATTTTAAATTTTCTGTATTGCTGGTGCTCACTTAAATTTCCTCCTGACAGCAATTCAATGGTAACAGAATTGAGTGTTATGCTCCACAGGAAAAGATAACAAAGAATCGATGTCTAAACAATTTCAGGATCATCTCTGAATTTGATGTCCAGCAGATTAGTTTATATCATAATGGTTCCTCCGTCCTATTTTAAGCATCCTAGAGAAGAACATGTTGTAACACAGTTAAAATGCTTCCTTATTGGACAGAAATCAATATCCAACAAGGCAGCAATGACCTCTCCCAAATTTTGTTAATGCCCACCATGGAAGAACTTAAAATATTAATCCCAGGGAACACACTGCAAAATTGAGCTAGTTTTAAATAATCCAGCATGGTAAAAGGACCTTCTAACAATTCATTGAGAGAAAATAAGATTACCTCTTCCTGGAAAGAGCTTGGGAAAAGGAGATTGCCTGTTCTTCCTTTCTTCACACAGACTGACTGGTTCTGGGTGGCTGTGCCTGTTTGGCTTGGTCTTGAGACAAGGCAACTCTCAACTCCTCTTGGAAATATAAGAGAATAGTTCATATAAATCTCATACATATATGCACACATACACACACACTTGCATTTATATATCTGTATATCTCTCTCTATATATATATATATAATCCATCGGGTGTGCATCGGGTATCCTCACCTGTGTTTTTGGAGTAGGGCTCCTAGGACAGTGGTGTGCTTGATTCCATGCATGGCACATAAATCTTCATTGTAGTGGCTGGACCCACTAACAGCACAGCTACAAACACCTGAAATGATGGCCAATACTGAGAAGCAGGTACTGACAAGCTGAGTATTGCACACAGCTCTCTTGGATTGAATAATCTTTGACTTGATTATTTCATCCTTCATTATGCTCATTCTTCTTAACATTTTGCTAAAGTCCACTTTGCTTCTACTTGCAACTTTCTGATCCTTACATTAATGACCCTCATCAGCTGGTGGTTTTTTTAATTCAGAGCAGCTCCAGCTACCTCTGTTACACTCTGCATTCTAACTTTCCTCTATTCTCATGTCCCTGGGGTTCATTCAGTGCACTCCTCTTGCCTCCAATACAGCAAAACACAGTGTCTTTCACTATTTGGAAAAATCCCTCTCTTTTCCTAATGCACCTGAGTGGGGCACCAGCTGACTATCAGACAGTTTCCCCGTCTCTGCAAAAGCCAATACAGGAAAGAAAAATGAAGGTCAGGTGGAAGAGAGGGACCTGGTCTGAGTCAAGCATAAAAAAGCTCACAACAGCTTGAAGAAGAATGGTAGAAATTATCTGCTTTTTTGATGTAACAGACCAAAAACTATTGATCTTGCATGGCCTTTGCACAGCAAAGTGCTCACAAGGGGGATGTTTCTCATCCCTCTCCTTTTCTAAACTAGAATGGATGGTGGTTTCTCCTGCAAACATTGCAGGAATAAAAATGGGATTCTCCTGTCCTGATCAGCCAAGTACATTTTTAACTGTGGCAGCAGAAAAAACTAAATGCTGGAGAAAGTATTGAACAAATTGCAACTTAGGGAGCTTCACAATCGCTCTTGTTTATTACTGACTGTTTTAAATGATCCAGTGGATCACTGGAATCACTGATGGAATGGGGAATAAAAGGGATGATTGTGTCACATGCTTGAGGGATAAAAGGTACATAGATTTACCTACTTGGTGTTCCAGGACAGGCACTGAGAAATGTTGTACTGCCTAATTTAGAAACAGACAGCTTCTGATCTTTTTTTCTCAGTTGCAGGGGTGATTAAATTCTGAGCTGATTAAACTGCATTGTAATTACCTTGCTTGTTTTAATGTCTCCTCTAAAAATTGTACCTCTGTATTAGTCATACTGGTGAGTGCTTATAAAATGCTTCTCTTTTTGCTGCTGCTGTTCAGAGGGAACTCCTGGGGGTTCCAACACTTGCAACCTTTGCTTCTCAGACCCATTTCTGCTGGGAGCAAGATGACCCTGGGCAGCAGAGGAGCTGCAAGCACCAGAATGGAGAAACTCATGGAAAACCTGAAGAGAAGGAAGTTAGCAACCAAATAAAATTCTCCTGTTCAGTTGGTGAATCTGGAAACAGCAAGAGAAGAATATTGTCTCCATGAGGAGGCAACTGTGCATGTCCTGGTGGAAGGTCAGCTTGTGGCTTTGGCTGCCTGGCCCATGCAGCTGCAGGGCTCGTGGGGTTGTTTGGATGGCTCCACTGGCTGTCACACCCTGTGCCTGGAGCAGGATGTCTGAGCAAGGAGGACCATGGCTTGTCCCTGTCCTCCTCCTTGCCATCCTTGGCCCAGCCGATGACCACAGGGCTGGGAGGGCGGAGGGGGAGAATACCAGCCACTTCCAGTGTGTCAGCCCCGCTCTCCTCTCACAGGGAAGTAAGAGTGTTTTCACACTCTCCTCTGCTTATATCTTTGTTTGCATTTCCTCTGCGAGTCATCCCACACAAAACCAGCTCTTTCTCAGGCAACACCACCCTGCCTTCAGTGGGAGTTTGATTGGAAATGGAATAACAATCCACATTTAAGTTATTGCTGTGGGAAAACAACTTCATAAGAGTTTGGTTATAATCACATTTTCATATTGGCAAGCTATTTAAAGCATAAAAGAAAAAGTCTCTCTTCTGCTCAGCTGTGGTGTCTTAGGCTGTGTTCCAGGCAAGAAGTGCCTGATAAAGGCTCTGTATTTTTCCATTAATTAAGATGCTTTAATTAATTGGGACAGCTAATTTGCATTAGCTCTAGGAATAGGTATAGCCCTCAAGAGAGCAAAGAACAATGGCTGCAGTTAATTCAGAATAGATGAGGGAAAGCTCTGCTTTAGGAGAGGCATTCAACCCTACAGACCAAGGCATCACTGGATACACAGCTGGTCATTTAAATGCACCAGGTTTTATCTTATTTTGTTGGGTTTTTTTTACAGGCAATGCTTTTTTGTCCTTTCAGGAGTTACAGTCACGGAGGGTTTTTTTCTCCATGATGTGATCACAGCTAGGTTTTTGCCTGGACAAAAAAGATGCTTTTGACAACCCTGTATTGCCTTCATGTGACACAAGAACTAGAAAGAATACCTGGGCTGTGTCTTTCTGGTGGCACACTGCATTTCGCCCAGCCCTGAGGCCTGAGCAGTTCTTTCCATTACTGCCTTTCTTTCACCACGCTGATGGACCACATGTGAAAACCAAACGCTCTCATGGCACATACTGGGCTCACCCAGCTTGTTAAAGCAGGGAACAGGGGTGGAAGATGAGATCAGAAGCCTCTGAAGGAGCAGGAGATCCAGGGCTAATTCCATAGATGACTCCTGATTCAGAATGGGCAAAGAGCCTCTCCAAAGAGGCAAGCTGGACTAGGCACACAGAAAACAATAAGAGGTATTTGCTTTTTCATTTGCACAAGCACACTTCTCTCAGGAACAGAGGTGAGAGGGGAAAACAAAGTGCAAATTTTGATCAGCCATTGTGATTATTCGAGCAATAGCCTTGCATTTTAAACTCACTGGCGTGTTTATTGCTGCAGGAAGAACTTGTTCTGCAGAACTGGTAGGTCTGTCTGCAGGTGCAGACAAATCTATAGATGATTGTTCTCTACACTGAAACATGCCAGTAGTCTGGCCTGTAGAAGGATTTTGATGCTAGATACTAAAAAGAAAGTGTTCATTTTAAAGCGAAATGTTCTAGCTAACTAAAACCTGATGAGGATAGAGTCCTCATCACTGGCACAGCAGCAGCCTCCAAGCCCAACAAAATACCAGTATTTTAGAAATAGCAGCAACTTCTTCTCCTTGTACAAATGGCAGCAGTTGGACATGGTTTAAAAGGCCACAGCATGCTTGCTTTTTTCCCACCCTGACATGACTCTTTCACATCCAATATGAAGCAGGATCCCAAGCCAGTGACTTGGATTTCTTGAGACTATGATTCTTTTTTTCCCTAGGAAATACCACTTTGAGATCCACAGACACATCACCCTGTCTTAACAGAAGCATAGGTTCTGCAGGACACACAGATAAAACATAAGACAGCAGATTCAAATATTTTTTAAGGTTTCTGCAGATCAGCTGATCCAGTTTTCTCCAGGGAGCACATCAGAAGAAGAACTTGAAAACACGCTTGCAAAAGTCTCCATGGTGATAACCACCCTAGATTCAAATAAGGGCATTGCATTCCCCACTTTTCACCCTGTAAAATATCGTAAACTCCTATTAGCCCTAAATAAGGTACCTCACTCACTACCTGAAGGACCCCAAAGAGCTGGCCAGCATCAGCATGAAACTAACAATTTTCAACAGATTTTTCAGTTCATCATTTTTCCAGAAAACCTGGATTTGCTTGTGTGTTTCTTTGCTGATCGGGGAGTGGCATTTTTAGCTCTTTTGTTTAAAAATAGTAATCTATTTAAAAACCTGATTGCTACTAAATACACCAGGAAGGCTTCTTCAAGTAAACAATCAAACAATTACAATGGAAGATATTAAAATAAGTTTTCTGCAACATGATGGGATTGATTTGAGAGGGTTGCAGGAAGCTGGAGCCTGCTGTTCTGTGACAAATGATTTCCCTGAGAAAACTCAGTATGGGAAACATAATCACATAATGGAATTGATCTTGAAATATCACTAGCTCCTGGGTTTGGAAATCAGCAGCCCCCAGTGACCTTGTATTTAACATCTTTATTCATGAACTAGGAAGAGAAAAGGTAAACACATAAAGGATAAACCAGCAGACAAGAAGGGCAATGTCAGGCCTGTTTAGTCCATGGGGAACTCAAATGGAAAGAGATCTGATTAGAGAAGTGAATTAGGATGTTACAGGCTACCTCAGAAAACAAGTCTAATGAGTCATTTAAGGGCAGGCCAGAATGGACATCTGCAGAAAGATAGAAGCAAGACAAGCAGAAGGCAAAAGCAGAACTTATTTAAGTGAATGGGGGTTACATCAGAAGTACACTTGGTGCCCATCTGACCGTAAGTGCTCTAGAAGCCCTTTGTTTCTCAAACAATGCTGCACTTAAACATCAGCTCAGATCACCAAAACAAACAAAAAAACCCAGAGTGGAAGTGCAAACTGCACTCTCCCACCCCCTTCATCTCGAAAAATGTTGTGTTTATGTCACACCATCACAGGCTGTTCCCTGGAGCCACTGGTAACACTGGTAACTTTGGGACAACTCTCATGGTGGCAAGCAGGTAGGAAAACCTGCTCTCTCCACGAAAACCAGTGTGCTCGGGGCCCAAGGGACTGGCAGTGGCTGTGGCTCCAGGAAGGATTGATTTCATTCAGGAGTGACCATGAGGACCAGGAAATACCAGGACACTGCTCCCTAGGACACAGAAAACTGTGCCCACAAGATGAGCAAAACCAGGAAGGCTACATGGTGGAAACCTCAGGCTTGAATACCGTGGCCAAAACTGAAGGGGCAACTCTTGCACTTGAAGCAACTACAAAATCTTTGTTCAGTGCTAAATAACACCACAGGGTGTTTGTTCATCAGGAGGAAGCACCAGCTTCTCCCATGTATAGCAAAATGAGATGGTCAAAGAGGCTGCAGCCTTCTCAAGCAGCAGCTTTTCAGCTTTCCATCTACGTCCCTGCCTCCCTGTGCAAAAACGGCGCTGGCAAACAAATGCAGACCAGGGTGAGTGGTACTCACGGCTTTCCATCATCCTCCTTACTGAAGGATGGGAAGAAGCTGCTGCCCAGCTACGTACAGGCGGTAGGAAAATCCAGAGAGGGGCACAATGAGTGATGGCTGCTCGGTTTGGCTTTTCCCGCCGACGGTGCCCAGCCTCACAGGCTCCTCGTATTCCCCGTGGAGCGAGAGTGGCACCTGGTGGTCACATCGCCCTCGCACTAGCCAGACGCATTATTTTACTGCTATTTTTTTGAATGTTTGGTAGAGTGAAAATGACGGAGGAGCACTTGGTATAAAGCAGTCATGATTAACGAGATCAGTGACAACCGCTGGCTGCAATTAGTCCTGTAACTCATTATTTTCCAGCGCCCCTTGTCATTCAAGAAGTGCCAATTCAAAACTGTTTTTTCAACATACCCACTGCACGAGCCTCCCTGCCCACTCACTATGCTCCTGTGAGTGGAAAGGAAGGAATGAGGACCTGTCCTAGCTTGCTGAAAACATGTTTGGTTTTTTTTTTTTCCTGGCTTCCTTAAAAAAAAATAAATAAAAAAGAAAGAAATAACAATTTCAAGCCCTTCTGCAATGCAGGCAGAAATAAAATAAGTCTGTTTCCAATAAGCTACCAAATGCACATCCCTAGAGATGCTCAGGGCCACATGTGCCTTGGAAGAAAATATTGTTATTCTCCTTCTGTCTGTCATTGAGACATTCTGTGCTTTGGCAGGACATGACTTCTGTATATCCCTGCACTCTGCAAACCCTGTGAATAATAGATGTGCTCTGAGGCAGAACTTCTGCCAAGGCTGCTCCTGACATCGTTAACTTGTCTGGCAAGCTGAATTTTTGGTGCGGAAGGGCTCTTTCTGAGAGATGAACAGAAAAACAAGCCCATACAAAGCACTGAACCTAAGACAACTTGTTTCCATTGAATTCAGATCTTGTGGCTGAGTGATTCTTGTATGACTGAAGGGTGAGTGCTTCATTAGAAATCAGATTTTGATGGATTGTCTGTCCCTTTACTTCTGACAAACCAACTCCTATTGGAAGTTTTTATGTAGCTAAGCCCTTCTCTATTTCCTGGGCAGTGTCTTTGCTGTCTAAGAGCAGCTTACTCAAACTGCTGCCTTTCCTTGCCTGAGACTTATTTTTTCCCCAGCTGTATCTTTCCTAGAATTCACAGGAAGACACAGTCTCAGAGATCAGTACCTGTCTGCAGGCTTGGTAGAAGTTGCCCAATGTGTTCAGCAGTCACCAGAATGGGCAGTGAAGGATGCACACACTGGTGTGAGTACACAGTGTGACAGCATGAGCTGCACTTCCTTAGGAAAACAGACTACAAGGGACTACATGAAACTAAATCCATCCCTCCATAGCTGTTGTTCTGGAAAGAAATTACAACAGCAAAAACAGGGCAATTACACAGCAACTGCCACAGTGTAGAAGCCACCAGGGCTGGCTTTGCTCTGTGCCTTCATGGGTCACCTTCCCAAGCACTGTAACTGCACTCAGAGAGGGATGTCCACCTGTCCGGCACTGCTCCACACAGGCAGCAACTGGAGAAAAGGTGACTTTATGTGAAAACTGCTATCCATTTTAATGAAGAGTGGGATCTGCAGGTACAGCCTGAGAATGGCTTTTTTAACATGAAAGGCCTTAAAGGTAACAGAAATGGTACATGATCTGTCTCAGATATCCCAGAAGGTTCTTCTGGTGAAGAAAACAACAAAGAGCCAGCACCCTTCCCACTAGCAAGTTTTTTGTCCTGTTCTACTCCAGGGGTTGCATCCCTGATGCAAGGACAGAGGCTGTGGAAAAAGAGCAAAATTAGGGGAGAGAGGTAGGTGGTAGGCAAAGTGCTCCATCACTGGGAACAAGTGCTAAGAATACAGTCATTAAAAGACAACAATAGAAGTTCAAGATGAAATGAAAAACAGCTTTGAGAGAAAAAAATATTTACTCTTTCTTGTTTCTCCTTGAGATGTGCCCTTAGATGGCAGAGGAATATTAATATTCTTATGCCAGTATCTCCAGAGATACAGGCCTTGCTGCTCTCTTCCCCTCTTGGTTTTGCATTGTATCATCATCATCAAATCATAGAATGGTTTGGGCTGGACAAGACCTAAAAGATTCTTTAGACTCAATCCTGTGCCATGAGCAGGGACATCTTCCTCTACACCAGGTTTCTCCAAGCCCCATCCAACCCGACATTGAACAATCCCAGGGACGGGGCATCCACAGTTTCTCTAAGCAACCTATTCCAGTGTTTCACCACCNCAAGACCTAAAAGATTCTTTAGACTCAATCCCCGGCCATGAGCAGAGACATCTTCCTCTACACCAGGTTGCTCCAAGCCCCATCCAACTCGACATTGAACAATCCCAGGGACGGGGCATCCACAGTTTCTCTAAGCAACCTATTCCAGTGTTTCACCACCCTAACAGTAAAGAATTTCTTACTAATTTCTAATCTAAAGCTAACTCTAACCCAAATCCCCCTTGTCCTGTCACTACACACCCTTGGTATAAAGTTTCTCTCCATCTTTCTTGTCAACTCTCTTCAGGTACTGGAAGACCACAATAAGCTGAACAATCCAAATTCTTTTAGCATTTTCTCATACAAGAGGCACTCTGTTCCTCTAATCATCTTAGTGGTCCTTCTCTGGACTTGCTCCAACAAGTGAGGAAGGGAGGAAAATCCTGCAAACCCCCTAGCCCCAGTCAAGTTCCGTGCAGCTGAGTTGGACCAGGTCTTGCCACCGGTTCAATGATCTGCTTACACAGAGGAGCAGAGCAATTGCAAACCACAGCGTGAGCTCAAACTGCTGTTGTCCCACCAATGCAATGCTCAGGGTCAACCTCTTTTTCTGACACACAGGGATTTTTCTGGTTTAGCTTATGTCATGCTAAAATGAGTTTAAAACAAATGAAAAAACAGTGTCGCCTTTATTCCACAACAAAAGCATGCACACAGGCCACCAGCCCAGTGGAAGGACTGAATTGGGTTTACCAGTAATTGTTACATTTCTGCCCAGAATCACTCGGTGGGGATCTGTACCGTGTTTTGTGAGGCCTGTGCAGAACTAGGAGGAACAGTACACCCAGGCCTGTTTTGACACCCATGTCACATGCTCCTGCAACTGTTCCAGCACTGCTCTTGCAAACAGGAAAACACTAGTGCCTTTCTCCATCCCAACATCTCATAGCTGGCCTCAGAGTTCAAGAAGTTCAGTGATGTTGCTTCTGGGAAAGGATGTGGCTATGAGACACATTCCTGCATCGTGGCTGGAGCCATGTGATGTCCTCTGCAGGCTGAAGGTTTGCAGCATAGAAATGGTTACAGACACAGCAGTACAAAAGGAGAAGTACGAACTTTGTGTGAAATACACTGCAGGGTTCAATGGTAAAGCCATAGGGTTAATACAGGACTGGAAAACATCATCTGGAACTGACTTTATTTGATATTTTTTCTGTGTTGGAAGAGAATAAAAGGAGAAATAAACAAGAGTGCCCACAACTTACAGAAGATAAAAGGATGGGAATAAAGCAAATGAATATTAACCTGTAAATAATGCTAAGTATTAAAGATAATTTTTTTAAAAAAACAGAAGCACATAGTAAAAATAGCTCTAAATAGCAAAGCTGCCTAAAGACAGCAGAATACAGACTTCTCATCTGCTGGTCTGCATTTGATAGTCATAACTTTCATGGTAAAAAAGGCTCAAGTACTTGACAGACTTGGGAGAAAACCTGTCTGATATTTGGTGAGACACCAGTTCCTGCCAGAGGCAGATGGCAATAAGAACTGCTCCTCTGGAAGGAGCAATCACTTCTGTGGTGGAAGAAGATAATGCACCCTGAGACAGCAGGGCACAGAAACATCACTCTGACAAGCCCTCTTGACACAGCAAACTCAGAGGTTTCATTATCAAGGGATTGAGAAAATCTCCTGTAACCATTTGTGTCATATCAGTGAATATTCAGTCATATCTGAATGAGAGAACTCTCCCATTCAAAAGAGCTTTACAAGGAGGGAAGTTAAACACTATGTCCTAGGGAAAAAAGATTTGGAATGTCCTTCCACAAAGTTAGTCAGGGTCAAGGCACGCAGAGATTTTTCTTGTTCCCACTATTAAGTGGTTCCCACTGTACATTCATACACAAGATAAAAACACTGGGTGCCAAGTACAGTCTCTGCAGAACAACACAGAATTTTTCTGTTGAAACAAGATGTATTTGGCAAGATTTATTAACCAGTTGCTGAAGTCACATATGCAAGTACCTGTAGACCTCAGATGGCACTGACCACATAGTGACATGTCAGAACTACACTGAGTGTGCAGAAGCCAGGGAGAGCTCAGGGCTGCCCCAGGATGGCCCCAAAACTCACACTGGCACCAGGCAGAACCAAAAAAAAAAAAAAAAAAAAAAAAAAAAACGGGGGAAAAAGACCAAACAACAAACC
>VYXF01006932.1:1045229-1055474 GCA_013397295.1 Polioptila caerulea
GGAGGCCCCAGCACGGGTCAGGCGGCGGGGTGCTCGTGCAGACGGTGGTGCCGGGTTCGGTACCGTGGGGCCCAGTGACAGGACGAGGAGCGATGGACGGAAGCTAAAACGGAGGAAGTTTGGCCTCAGCATGAGGAGTAACTTCTTTACGTAGAGGGAGGCAGAGCACGGGGCAGGCTGCCCACGGAGGGTGTGGGGGCTCCCTCTCTGGAGCCATTCCGAACCCTCCCGGACGCGTTCCTGTGTCACCTGCTCGAGGTGACCCTGCCTTGGCAGGGGGGGTGGACAGATGATCCCGGGAGGTCCCTTCCAACCCTGGCTGTCCTGTGCTCCTTGACCCAGGCCCCGCTGCCCACAGCCGAAGGGATGTTTGTGGCAGTCCCACTGCGGTGGGGTTGTCTGACAGGGCTGAACCTTCCAGGCTACACACCCATGGCCCGGTGTGTAAAGCACTACGGACTTCGAAACAAAAAGCAGCAGGAAGGAATTCTTTACCGCATGGGTGGTGAGGCACTGGAGCAGGTTGCCCAGAGAAGCTGTGGATGCCCCATCCCTGGAAATGTTCAAGGCCAGGTTGGATGGGGCTCTGAGCAAACCAGTCTAGTGGGGGGTGTCCCTGGCAGAGGTGAGGAGCTCTCCCTGCGCTGTGTGATGGGCAGATGGGAGCTTTCACCCGGCTCTGCACGTCTGCAGCTGACACCTTCACACTCCCTACGGGGCAGTTCTCTCCCTGCCAAGGTTATTAAATACCACTGTATCAGCTTGGCTTTAGCGTAGGCTTGGAAACACGAGCNCTTGGGACTATCAACCTGGCAGCTGAGGCCTGCTCCTGTAAAGCATGAGGAACTTACAGCTATACCTCCACTGAATGTGCTGAGAGCCCAGCACCTTGCAGGATCAGACCTTCAAGGCAGGAAGAAAGGCACTAGTAGTGTGTGTTTATCTTTGAATAAAAGCAAGCTTCAGCTCTCCCAGCTCTCAGGTCGATTTCCAGGTTAGCCAGTAAGCACCTCTTGTCCCACTGCAGGTTCGCTGCCTTCTCTAGCTGGCCTTTGGCCGATTGCTATGTTCCCTGCCGACACCGGGTGGCTTCGCTCCCTTGCTTCCGGCTGGAAAATCTCTGATGCTAGGGAGTGAGGGACTGCAGGAAGGTTAGAGCTGATTCCTATTAATTGCTCTGTGGTAGTGCCACTTGGACTTAAAAAAAGGAGAAACAGCCTGTGACCGGAGTGCTTTGGATCCTAAACTAAAGTAAATACTTTAGTTAAACCTTAGCTACACTTCCCTCTGATTTTAATTTTAAAGCTTTGTTAATCTTCAGCCAGAAGCTGTTAAGAAATGGGGTGTGTAACAAGTACAGAAAGGGTATTACACTGGTACTTAGAAGGACCAAAGACCAATCTCTTGACCCAAGAAAGTATCTACTGTGTTTTTTCCCATCTTCCCAGCAGTGCCTGACACAGTTGCACACGTGGTGTAACTTAGAGTTTCCCACTTCCAGAACCAGAGCGACCTGTGCTGTTTCTGTGCCATCTCTATTGCTGTTTTTGGGTGGTGCCTGATGATTTTATACAGCTCCTTGCAGCTCCTCAGTGCAGGTTAGGTCCAAGACAATATAACTGGAGGCATAAAATAATTTTTTTTTGGTGTGTTTTTGGTTTTTGGTTTTTTGGGTTTTTTTTGGGGGGGAGGGTGGTGTTGGGGTTTGTTGGTTTTTTTAGTGACACTACAGTGAGAGTACTTGATTCTATCCAGGTATTTCCTTGGGGCTGCCCTGCAATCACTTGTCCTCATCTATAACTTCAGTCTGTGACTTGACTGGACTTTTGTGCAAATAACTTGGTGCCTCTAAGTAAACCTTTTTCTAGTGAAATTGGTTAAATTAGGGGACATTTTATGGGGCGGGAAGATGACTCTGCTGGTGGAGTAAACTGTATGGCTTTGCCCGGCTGCTGTCACTTATGCACACACACAGAAATTGATTTGTGTTCTGAAAAGTGCTGTTTATCTGTGTGTTAGCTTCCAACTGTTCCATTTTTTTGCAACCTTTTTCCTGTATCTATTAGGATATATTACAAGAGAGTGATGTGTCTCAGAGGGAATATTAATATGTACATGTGTATATTTCAAATCAAAATCTTAGCTTCAGGAGGGTGATTGTAAGAAATACACAAAGCTGTGAGGCTGCATAGGTTTAGGTTTTATTTTTGTTGTTGTTAAGCAAGTAGTCTTCCTTAAAGCTTGGTATTTTGGATTATGGGGGGTGGTTGTTCTCTTCTGTACTGCTAGGGAAGAATCCACAAATTGGCTAATAAGTAGGAGAGGATACTGAGTATGTTGATTCAGGTGAGGGATTACATTGATAATATTCAATAACCCATTATTCTCTTTTTCATATCTACTAGTATTTGATATTGCTTGTAAGAAAAAGTGATACTTGTTTTCTAAAAGAATGTTTCTACTTGCAAAAACCTGAATAAGCTCACTGAAGGAGACATATTCCTTGACTTAAAAATGCCCAAGAATGTTCCAGATGACTGATGAGATGGCACAAAGCATTGTAAAACACAAGGGATGGTATTTTATAATTGGGTAGCCTTATTGGTGCATGAGGACAGGACCCAAAGCTCACCATCTTGTAGACTTCTTTTACTATTTTCCTGGATCCTGCACAGTAGCATTTAAGTCTTATCACAAAAGCTTGCAAAGGATTTGGCACGAGGTAGGCAGCACCTGTCTGTTCTTCCTTCTGTGTCTCCAACTGGCTACATGTACTACTGTCCTTTGCCTGCCCCTTCATGTCAAGAATAGCCAACAGCCCTTATTTGAAGTGGAAATTGATTCTCTGCATTGCTTTCATTTGCAGGATTTTAAGCTCGAGTTTGGCCATCATCAAGGCAGGACAAGTTCTGTCTGGCATGGAGGTACAGCTACCATTGCTCAGAGCCCCGGAGACGAAGTGTGGGGAATAGTGTGGAAAATGAACACTTGCAATTTAAGTTCGCTGGATAAGTAGGTGACTTAACTTTTGCTGTCTTCTACTACTTTAGAGAGCAACTGAAAATTAGTTAGTTTTTGGTAAAGAGCTGTGTGGAAGCTATGGTGTTGGAATCAACAAGATGCTTTCAATTTTAGTATGTGAATTCTATTTCACAGTATGTGTATTGACTTCTGACACTTCTGTGATTAAAATAGCTTTGTTTTCAAGCTAAAGCTACTTTTAAGGGTATTTTAACAATCTGTGGATCTTGATTTGAAGTCAACAGGTCATGCGCCTTTTTATTTTGTGACCTGTCTTCACAGTTTCCTGTCTCTTAAAAGATTCTAAAATCTGTATTTGTCCTATGGTGTTTTCCCCATTACTTTAGGGAGAATTTCCTTTGAGACTGACATCAATGTCTGTCTGTATACATCTCTAGACTCCAGTTGCACCAGAAAAGGAAGGGATGAGGACAAGACTGCAAAAGAGAGATCTTTCATACAGGCAAAGGGACCTTTAGAGGAAGTTACTTAACATGTCTTCTCTTCTAAGGGTGTAAACTTTTGTGAGCTTGAGGAACATCCAAGCAGGGAGCTGGGCTGTTACTGTTTCCCCCTTCGAGTGGGAGAGCCTGACTACACCTTTACAATGCATGGTGGAGAATGTTCTACCTGTGCCTGGTAAATATGAGACTTTCAAGGAGCCCTGAGCAAGTTGCTCCCAGGCTGAAGACTAAAAGACCACCTGGTAAACAAAGCAAGGAATAGCGTGACTTCTTGCAGGGTCTAAAACAGGACTTAGAATGTAGTCTCCAAAACTGCCTGCTGCCGTGTGCTTGGTGCAGCTTTTGAGATGTGCCTGCACAGCATGGTGCTTCTGGTACACAAGGATTGTTTGTTCAGGGCAATTCATCACTGACATTTCCAGTAGAAATCTGGGCTAGGGAAAAGAAGGGAGCGGGGTACCCAGTGAAAGCACTACCTCAATACTGTTCTCCTGCCTCTGGTGCTGTTGCAATTTCACTGTGTAAACATGTCCTTAAAACTCTGGCTGTGAAACCTGGTTCTAATGTGCTTTTTGTTGCCTCTGGTGAACCTGAAATTCAATGGAAACTGTTGCCCAAGCTCTGTTAGCACCTTATGGTAAAGGCTACTCTGAGCACTCTTGTCCTGGCTGGGGGTGTTGGCCTCAAGCAAGAGGGCATGGGCATCTAGTTGGCATGCTTGTGCTTCACAGGGACAGCTTCACATGTCCCTGCTTTACCACCTCCGGAGTTCTTCTGCTCTTGCTTACAGTAGCACTTAATATCCTGACCTCTTTCTGCTGACCTTTACTTAAAACTCCTGATTTACCATGCTTTCCTGAAGTATAAACATCCTAAGTGTGGTGATCCTGTCTGACAGCATCTGCTTCTGCCTTTCCCCTCCATGGGGACAGTATTTTGTACTTTGACTTCCATAAGGGTTTACACTCTGTTTGCAGTTGACATAGTGTAGGATTGCAGACCCCTGGTGTTTGTTTGACAGGGGATAAATTTCAATGCTTGCTAAGGTACTAGAGACTTGAGTGCTGTAACACCACCAAAATCTGTAGCATGGACACTAGCACGACAGATTACTTTTTCCCAGTTGCCTCATTGATGCCATGGAGGTGAACTGGAAATGGGATATGTTCTTGGCTTTTATAATCATAATCAGCAGTGCTCTTCTAAGAGTCGCTCCTAACCCACTCAAATGAGCTTGCAGGTGCTCCTGCTGAAAGTCTTGGGATCCTTCAGCTGTGTGCAAGCTGATACATTTGCAGGTTCTCCACCAAGTTATTTCTTGAAATTACCATGAATTAAAAAAAAAAACCAAACAAACCACCTTTTTTTTTTCACCCCTCCTAATCTAAAGTAAGGTAAATTAGTTGGTAAAAAAAAGGGTAAAGTAGTCTGTGCTTTGTTACCCAGAAGCAGAGGAGGCAATGTGTAATTGAGGCTGTAATTAGTTGAAATACTAACAAAACAATGTAATATATAAAAAACAAATATGGGAGGGGAACCTTTTGCTTAGATGGCAGAACTCCTCGGCTTCAAATTCATTGTTTTTTGCTGTCTCACAGTCACTTCTATGGGGTTTTTTGTCCTATGTACTTCACAAATCTGTCAGTTACAGACTAAATCATTATTTTGCCTCATAGAGTCTAGCAGTGGATGTTACTAAACAGTTTTCTTGCCCTCACACAACCATGTGACTTATTCTGTAGTCTGCTGGCCTTGAATCTGCACTTAGCTTCCAGTCTGTACTTGCACTTAAACCAGTTACTCATCTAATGTGGCCCACATTATGTACCTTAAATAACCTGAAATGGTAGCAAGTCCTTGGGAAAAAAAAGATGAGTTGTCAAATTTATATTGGACAAGCAGGGTTGAAACCATGTTATGACTCATAGCTAAAGTACATCTAAAGTTAATTGTGCTGTAAAGTCTCTAGTATTGCTTAATCTTCTCATTTACTTCTTACTGTTTCCTCAGATTTTTTTTGGCGGCTAAATGCCAGTGATTGAGGACAATACGTAGCCTTGGTTTTGAGTTTTTGGTTTTTGAAGCATGATTTTGCTAATTAAAAAAAACCCAAAATGTTTTTTGCTCTGTCCTAGCTTATTACTGCTGTGTATGTCTTGTGCAAGTTAAAAGCTGTCTTGGATTGTTCATTGGAAAGTGCACTGCACAAGTTGTTCAAGTTTCCCCTTATTAAAATGTAACACAATGGGTAAGATAAAACTTTGCAATTGTTTCTTTATCTGAGTGGCAGTTAAGAAACATGTCTGGCTCATTAATTCTGATGATCTTGATTGTGGTTCTCTTTCAGACTACCTGTCTTCCACAGTAATTAGTTTAGGAGAATTCTCTTTCTGACTTTGCAGTCACAAGTCATCATTTCTTACAGAGCTGAAATGATAAAAGTGAATACTGCTGCTGCTCTAGAAACATATTTTTTTATATGAAACAAGTTTGCACAAAAAGCACTGAAATATCTTTTGCTTTATTTGGGTTTTTTTAAGCATATGAAAGCACAGACCAGTGTCCTGCCTTGAATTCTATTATAATAAATTCATATGTTTAATTGCATGGTTGGTTTGAAAGATGGATCAGTTAATTGACATGAAAGGAATATATATCTTTTACAGGCAAGAGGGAGTTGAGGAGGGCTTTTATGTCCCCATAGAAGTTAATGTCCACACTCAAGCAGGAAAGGTACTGACCTGTCGAAGCTACCAGATGAGGGACTATGTCTCTGGTCCCCCTTCTCCACAGTATAAAAAGGTAAGTGTTGCATCACTTTAATTTTGGAAGAGTGTACAGAAGTTTATAATGCAGTACGTCTGTGCTGTTTAATAAGTACTTTAATTACAGAGGATGGAAGGCATGACTACTGTAAAGGTAAGTCCTTGTGCAATGTACTGCTGTAATGATACTCATGGGAGATTGCTAGCTCTTACAGGCTTATTAAATCAGTTTGGGGGTTTTGATTTAGTTATTCCTTACAGGAAGCCCCTATTAAACTTGTGAATTAGCTCCAATTGGCACAAGGGTATCTGGAGGATGTTGTTCACATATATGCAGCAAATCTCTGTTTGAAAAATTAATGTACTCCACTGAAAGGACAGAGGGATGCTTCTGTGGGGAAAATAAAGCACCTGGCTTGTAGTTTCCAGGACGTGGATTATCCTTACTGTCTCAGGACGTACTTGCTATCACTTAATACAGGAGTACACCTGTTGCCTTTTACCAGACACATCAGCAGTGCATCACAGCACTCCAGTAGCACTGCAGAGCGCTGCAGGGTTCCCTTGATGGCTGGTGAGGCAGACGTGTTTCAGCACTGCCTGTAGAGACACACGACCCAGTCACGCAGCAGGCCTGACCTGCTTAGCCTGTGAGATCTGTGCAGGCCCAGGCTGGGCTGCTGTGGCTGTGTCTGAGTGGGGCAGCGTTAGAGCTGCTACACAGACATTATTGCAGCTGGCTTTTCCTACCTGAAGTAAAGAAACCAGGAGTGAGCCTGTTAAATCCCAAGTGTGCCACCTTCTCCAAACTGAGGAACTCACACCTATGAATTGACTTCCAAGAGCACAGCTAAGGCCAGCTGCTGTGGGACTGCTGAAGAGAGGGCTTGCTTAGAAAGCAGGCTCTGCTTTTCCACAAACCTCTTCCTTGCCAATCCACCTCGTGGCAAGGAGATCTTTAGGGCTTTTCAGGGAGTTAATACATAGTCTGCTGCTGTGTGTCGGCTCTCATTGGTATGCTGTAAGTGCAGACCTCCACTATTGACAACTTTATCAGTCCCTCCTGGTCCTGTCAGGAGTAGCTGATAGTTCTGTTCTTCTCCTCTGCCCCCAGCTATTTTTTTTTTTTTTTTTTGCTTAAGTTAACCAGGCAGGAAAGCTAAAAACTTAAAAGAAGACTGCATCAGCATACAGTGATTGAACTACATCCATCTACTGTTACGTACGTTTTGTGGCAAAATTCATTCTTTCTAGACACCTCATCCTTGAAATGCATGCTGTTAAATACATGAAAGCATATCTGGAATGTTCATTTCTATATGCAAGCTTGCTTGCTGGTGTCCCTTCAAGCTGTGTTCCTACAACTTCCTCTTTACTTCTCACTGTTGCATCTTTTCTTCTGCACTGATACTTCAGTTTGTTTTCTGTATGGAAGGAAAGCTGCAGTAACAAACTAAGGAATCTATGCTTTTTCACTGAGTTAGGTATCTGTTTCTGTTATTCCTGTCTAGACATTCGTTGTCCTTTGGACAGCTTAGTTTTAAAAATAACTACTTTTTAAATCTTTAGCCAACTTTAGTGTCACACCTGAGTGAGAAGCAGCATATATTATTGAATTTATCATCTTGTCTGGAAGAAAGAATGGAATAACTGAATAACAGGTTAACTACAGAGTCTTGTGCACTTCAGTAGCACATCAGAATCTCAGGGGTAGTTAAAAGCTTTTTCAGAGTAGTTTTGTTCACGCTGTTCTGGTCTTCAGTGGTCTCCTAGAAGCCTTTGGCTAACCTTAGGTACAAATAGCGCTATTTGAGATAAATTCTCTGGGTAACTTAAATGGTTCTTCCTACTCAAGTGATTGTTTGGAGGAGTCTGTCCTTTCTATTACTGAAGGCTTTTTTTTTTTCCCTTTTAATTACAGGTTATCTGCATGGGTGCAAAACAGAATGGCTTGCCAACTGATTATCAGGAGAAATTAGAAGCTATTGAAACTAATAACTATGCAGGACCGGTGCCAATCATGGAAGAGATTGAAGCTGCTATTAAAGCAGAGAAAATAAATTCTGCATAGAATACCTCTGCATTTGCTTGGCCATTCACCTTGATTTAGATACCTCTCCTCACTGTGCTGATCAGCAGTTTCTTTATTTATCAAGAAAAGATGAGTTTGCTGTACATCTACAGTAAACCATTAGACATAACTTGCAGTCTGCAGACACACTGACATTGGTAACTTCTTTTTGTATGTGTAGATTGAGTACATGCTGCAAGTTCATTGCAGATTTAGAAATTGTCTTTCTGTAATGGTCATGCCGTGCTGCATGCAAATTCGTGCTTCATTTCCAGTTTACTGACCTTTTTAAAAGAAAAAAGCCATCTTCATGAGTTTTGGCCCTCTGAGGAATAAGGGCTGCAGGATAAGATCATCTGTTTGTACAAGTTACATGTATACATTACTACATTTGTTAGATGCAAAGTAAACTCAAAGCTCTAAGGCTAAACCTTTTTCTCTGCTACTTCTCTTAATGGTTTAAAGCCCAACCTATCTGATGCTATGGAGTTCCTCTTCCTGTTTTATAGTTAACAAAAAAAGTAGCGTTTTTTAACTCCTTCCATGTTTTAAAGCGTAAGTCCAAAAGCCAGCCCGGACCTGAAGACAACATTCAAGAAAGCATCTCACTCAAACCATCATAGTCCTCCTTTAAATGTCTAGTGATCATCATAGGTGAACTGGTTAGCTACAGCCAAGAGATTTTTAAGTAATTCATTCAAGTTTGATATTTCCAAGGGGTTTTTTAAATTATCTTTTTGACTGGCTTGTTTGCCTGTCTAGATCTTGGTCCAGTGAAATCAGAAAGTCTCCTTTGAACCCTAGCACATTTATTCTGTGGTTTTGTTTGTCTGTTAAAATGTTAAAGGACAGACTTGGCCTCTTGTATTTTTTTGTTGTTGTTTTTTCTCCTTACAACTTTGACAGTCCAATGCAAAACTGGAAGCTTTTGTAACATACAGAGTATTTATTTTCATGGTACTTTGCAACCCCTGCAGTTAGTCTATGGGGGATGAGGAAAAATTGACCACCTGGAAGATGTCAAATCACTGAGATTTGGCTTATCTTCTCTACAGTGTATTTTTTTCTCTTGATGTACAGAGAGGTGTAAGATATAATTGATGTCACTGTGTGACTGCTTAGATAAACAAATGATAAAATACCAGACTGACCATGTCTTCTCTGTATAAAATGTTTTCTGTAAACTTCTGCCAGGTATATGTAGCTGCTGTCCTGAAGTAATATGCCTGTTTCCAGAGCTGGGCACGATGACTGCTGTAAAACATGGTACTTTCTGTATATTAGCACTGTGTAGTTTGAGTAAATAAAATTGTGATTACCAAACCTCTGCCACACCTTTTCAGTGTGCACCCCTCAAGAATATCAGGGAATCACAGATTGTTAAGGTTGGAAGGGACTTCTGGAGACGATCCAGTCCAACACCCTGCCAAGGCAGGGTCACCTTGAGCAGGTGACACAGGAACACGTCCAGGTGGGTTTGAAACATCTCCAGAGAGGGAGACTCCACGACCTCCCTGTGCAAATTGTCTTGCTTATATAAATGAAAACTGATGATGTGGGAATGCAGCTGAAGCCTCCACTGGTTGTTTGAATTTTTTAAGGGATGTAATGTCAGTAGGGAAAGCAAAACTATGTGTGAAACACTCCTCTGCATCCACACCACTTCTTTTACCTTACTCTTACCTTGCACCTTTAGGCTTTCCAACCTTAAAATGGGTGAAGAAAACAGAACTAATACCCTGGCAGTATCCTTGCGAGAGGGGGGCTTGACTGAGGGCAATGGTCGCTGCCCAGGGACCCCTGGCACCTCTCGGGGGAGGAGGGGTGGGAATGCAATGCTGGCCAAGGGGAAGCCTTGGGCCATTCCTGGGCGGGGAGGAGCCGCTTCCCGCTTGGGAGGAGACCGTGTGTGGGGCGGGAGGGG
>VYXF01006932.1:1059385-1145863 GCA_013397295.1 Polioptila caerulea
AAAAAAAAAAAAGCCAACAACACAACAAAAGTCCTAGTGAATCAGAATCATTTGTCAAGTTTCTTCATACAGCTGATACACTTTGGTATGGATACATGTAGCAGGAAGTCTTTCTGTTTCAACACCATTTAAAGTGTTCAGCTCTTCAACTGGTATGGATTTTCTTAGTCTGTGAATGGTGGAAATTTCCATTTTTTCTTACTAAAAAGGACTGATGAAAAGTACTAAGTACTCCAGTACTGGATGATGTGAAGTTTTGCATTAAATTTAATATTTTCATTGAAAATATCACTGAATACGTCATCATGCACAGAATTCATATTGCCAGTCCTGACTTTCCTGCTTGGCATTTTTGTTCTTTCTCCTTTTCTCCCTGATGTTTAGCCTTACTTTAGATTCCTTTTTGCTTGGTTTCTTGTTTCTCCATTGTCCTGCAGATCGCCCTGTGTGAAAGGGAACGTGCTCTGTTCTGCAGCATTTGTATGCACACCCCTTCCAGTAGCAACCATGGTTTTTACTGACTTGGATGTAGTCAGATGCAGGGCAGACACCTCTGAGACCTTCTGGTCATTTCGTATTTTTCACGTTCTGTCCTGCTGCTGTATTTCTTCTTTCTTTTCTTACGCTCTTTGTAGATGGAACTGAAATAGTGAAGAAAATACTTCTATTTGGTTTGTACACTTGACAGCATGTTGGTTCATTCTTATGGTTATCTGAATATTTGTCTCAGTTCTACTTACTAAGTAGGAAGAAAGAAAATGCTTTAGAATAATGTGGTCCTAGAATAGCCAAAGCTAGCAGAGAATGTTGGGTGGATGCAGTATCTTGAAAGAATAGGGTTAATATTTTTGTTGCATGTTTTAAGATGATGCTGTCTCTTTAACTGAAGCCTACAAAAGTTTAAGACTAAATGATGTTTTCAACATGCTTGGTCTTCATTTACAGAATGAGCTTTCTTGAACAAAGAGATGTGCCAGTGTGGCTTCTAGGAAGCTGAGTGACTCAGAAATCAGCCACTTCCTTGGGTGGGTCATCTGAACTGGTTAATGAAAGGTTGATTTGTTTGAGTAGATGCAGTCACTTACTCATGTGGTTAGAAATTCAGATCGCTCGGTCACATTCCGTTTGTTTGAAACAGTTTTGCCATTTGGGGAGTTGGCTGTGACCCAGAACAGTTATGCTGGGGATTTGCCAGGTCTCAGCCCTTGGAGAGCCCAACTCTCTCAACCTTGCATGGTTGCACCCACACAAGTCAGCAACCATAAGTTGGGACCTATTGGGAAATGCGAGGAGCTCAGCTGGTTCGCCCTGCTGGTTTGAGTGTAGATAGTTAGTATCACTAAAATGCAGTAGCATAAACTGTGTCTTTCTCCAGCATCAAGCAGGAGAAGCTTCACTGATGCAGACAGCAGCTTCTGATATAGAAAACCCATAGAAATGAGATTGTTCCAGTAGCAGGTCACTTAGAATAATCTGTGAGCTGGCAGGGCTCTGTTACAGCCTGACAGGGGATTGCTGGGGAGCACTTGAAAAGGTTTGCCATCACTGCAAATGTCTTGGGGAATTGTGAGAATTTTGTAGCAGCAGAGTTGGCACATTTAAAGAATTGTTGAAGGGTTTTGTCTTTTGGTTTTGTTAATATGACTGTAGACAGAATCTAAGAACATTCTTCCAGATATCCCTTGACCTGCTGAAACAGCAGTATGTTTTAACTGTTACTGGGGGTTGCCAGTCATTTGTGTTGCTCATGCAGATTCTCATTGTCTGTGTGGAGGCGATTCAGTTGTGATCCTGGCAAAAAATTATCTTCCCACATGGGAAATCATCTGTGCCTAAATAGTACCTAAATGAACTTACTGTTGAATTGTAATTACAATATAACTTCATGCCTACTATATGGTGGGCACATTAACTACAATTACAAGAAGCCCTGCTTTAGTAACACAATAGAGAGCAGTCTGATCCTGATTCCTCTTGCTTTATGCCTCGTAGAGAAAAATAGGAATAAATGGACATCTAAAAAGAGTTCCCAAGAGGTTGTCTAGAGAACAAGGGCATACACTATGTATGTATTTGCAGACAAGGAGAGAGCACTCATGCTTGAGAGTATGGTTTCAAAATAACATCCCTCCTGGTGTTGGTGAACCTTGTGTCCTGAAGCTGAACTCTTTTCCTTAGTTTAGTTAGAACTGCCTCAGAGTTCACAAGGCCTTGCTTTCAGGAACAGGTATTATATTTGCAGCACTTTATACAGTCTCTTGTTGTAATAATGAAAAAGCTACTATAAATTAATTCCTCCTACAAAATTAATTGCTATGAAGTATAATTTTATTCCGTTTATTTCCTTGTCCAGATTATGTTTGGACAGATGCCCTGCTTTGTCTACTGAAACATGAAAAGCTAATAAAAAATATTAAATTATGCACTAGGAACAGGCAGTTAATAAAGCATATGCCAGTGGTAGTGTTTGAGGCAAGCTAGAGTAAAATACTGGTACAGAAAGGAAAATAAAATCTGCCTGTTGCAGATATTTTATTTTTCAAAACCTGAACAAATAAATTGAAGCACCTAAGGAAGAAACATTATTAAAAAGTTGGCCATGATACTACACAGAGTTTGGGAGTATTCTGTGATGTCTAATTGAAGGATGTGCACAGAATAAGGTTTAAACTGAGGTTCTGTACAATTGCTTTTTGCAGGCTCACTGATATGAAGGACAGATTTCTTGTTTGCCTGAAGTTAAATCCAAGCTGACCTGTCACTACAAATGGACAGTTTTTCAAAGATGAGGCTTGGTGGAGCAGCTCCTTGGTATCTCAACTATGGAAGGCCAACTTTGTGCTAATGTGGACATTTCTGTGAAAAAGCCTCCAGGAGCAAGCCCTCAGTCCTTCATTGCTTTGCTGAAGGTTCACCGCGAGCTCCTGGTCGGTAGGATCCGAAACACACAGTGTTTGATTGATAACTTGATTAAGAACGACTACTTCTCCACTGAAGATGCAGAGATTGTTGTCCAGTTTCCTACTCAAGCAGATAAGGTATCATTTTTTTTTTCTCTAGCCAGTTATGTTCAGTGTATCACCAGATTTTAAGGGTTTATCCAACACTTTTACATCTAGTGTGTTTTCCAGTCTTTGTTGTTTTGGAGTTTTCCCACCCCATTCTTCCTGGATGAGTGTCTCCAGCACATCCCTTTCCAGCAGGGCTGGCACTGCTGGTTATGCCTGTTGGCAGCTGTAAGAACTTTAGCAGGGTGATAATTGCTGTTCTGTCCCTCCCAGCTGCAGCTTTGTCCTCTGATAAAGAGGTGGCCACATGGTTGTTAGAGTATAGCAAGGAAAATCTGCTTTAGGATGTTGTGGGACAGATCATCCTGCTTTAGGAGAGACAGAAATGAAATGTTGTTTTAGAATTTAATGATTGTTGTCTGTATGAACACCTTCATTTCTCTTTAAAGGCCTATGTATGTTGTAAATGTTTCAGTGGAAAATTGATGTATCTTGGCATATTTGGGGCTTTAATTCATCTTTGGACATCAGTAGCAAAAATTATTTCCTTTCATTGGGGGAAAATTACCGTGTACACAGTTGATCTTTGCATCGTAACTTGAAACAGCTGAGGAGATTGTTTCCCAGACCAACCAATCAGGCAGCTTCAGAACCCTGTCACAGTTAGGGGCAAGCAAACCATTAAAAATTCAAAGACCTTGGACTTCACCAACAGTGCAGATTTTCATAAAATAATCATTCTTGCTGGCATGTTGAAATGGCAACACAGTGCTCAGACTGTGTGTAGGGTCAAAGCTGAATAAATGCACACTGTATGATCATCTCAATTTCTTATTGTTCAGCATAATATGCATGGCTGTTGTACCAAAGCTGAGGGGGAGGCCATGCATCAGGAGTCTGAGCAGAGACAGAGAGCAGGCCACAGTAGCGTAAGTGAAGTGGACTCTGTGGGAGCTTCTTTGGAAGGCATAAAATTGCTTTTTAGAGCATACAAATTGTCAGAAAAAGCTCCATGTGTTTGCTGTGCTGCATGTACATCACCCTGATGTACACTCACAAGAGACCACAGTCTCTGGAAACCCTTTGTCTGGTTTAGAACTGCATTCTTCATTCATTTCTAGCAAGGGGATCCTGACATTCAAAATGTGCCCCCGGATGACTGCTCTGTCTTGCAGAGGGTTTTGTACTAGGGCTGCCTTGTACTGGTGCTCAGAGCTCATCCTCTGCCTTGCCCATGGAGGTGACACTCTGTGCTGAACTGCTCCAGCCACTGCCTGGTAGCCTTTGGTTTTGGGAATAACTGCTGGCAGTGGGGCCATTGTACAGGGACACACCCTGGAGAACTGAGTTGCTGTGTGGGAAGGAAAAGTTGTAGGCTTTTAGCTCAGCATTAAGATCTGGGGAGGGATTCAGCCTACCCTGCTCTGGACCTGCCTGGATCCTGAGGTAAATGCAAATGTGACTGGAGTATTTACAAAACAGAGGGTGAATTTAGGGCACTGAGAAACCACCTCTATTTTCATTTTGAACAGCACAGGATTTAAAATACACTATCTAACCAAGCTGAGAAGATCCTTTGGGTTCCCTCTTGAGGAGTGGTATTAATCCATTTTGTCTCTAGTTAGTGTGATTGAGCTACCAGTTCAGACCTTAACTTGCAGAACCAACTCTCTCACCACATTCAAACACAAGCAGCAGTTGAGTTTTGCCATGGTTCCAGTTCAGAGATAGATTTTGATTTCACCTTTTTGAAGCACCAGTTTTGATTCTGGCCCCCTGTTTCAGTCCAGAAAGGATCCTGAGGCAGTTGACGAGAGTGATAAAATGCTGTGTATCAATGATCTTTCCTGTGGTGTTTCTTCAGGTTCGCAAAATTCTAGACTTGGTCCAAAGCAAGGGAGAAGAAGTTTCGGAATATTTCATCTACGTCCTGCAGAAAGTCACTGATGCTTACTATGAACTTCAGCCTTGGCTGGAGGAAATAGGTTACGAGCCTTCAGAGAATATTTGTAGTAAACCTGTGGTAAATACAGATCCAGGTAAAGTTGTGCATCTCTATCCCTTCCCTTAGAACTGCCCTGCTATGTAGGAAGCTCCAGGTGACAGGAGAGGAAGATTTTAGGCAGGCACAGCCAGGGAAAGTAATTATGTGCTTGCTAGCCAAATTAAAAGGCACACTGTACAACAGAAGGCTGATGTTGTTAAATACATCCTGTTTTGTTAAACTCAGGCTCTTTCTGCATTTGTTTGTGGGTATGTACCACAATGGCAGAACCACTTTGTGCCAGCTGTAGTAGTATCTTCTAGGCCTCTACGACAATTTATTAGCAATTATTTTAGCCATGGGCTAGCCAGTATTTCATGATGAGAACAGTCAAGCAATGAGGCAAGTTGCCCAGGGAGGCTGTGCAGTCTCCATGCTTAGGGGTTTTCAAAATCCTACTAAACAAAACCCTGAGTAACCTCATCTGATGTCAGAAATGATCCTGTTCTCAGCAGGAGGTAGGACTAGACCTTCTGAAATCCCTTCCAACTAGAATTATTCTGTCATCCTAAATGATGATTTTTAGCAACCCTAAAAATCAGAGCTAAAAAATTGCAGAAATTATTTCCTCTGGAGAGGTTTTTCCATACTACATAAATATAAGAATTACTTTGTCCCCATCTGAAGCAAAGTTTCTGTTGAAAAACACAAGCCAACATTGCACAATAACTGAGATTCCCTTTTTTTTAAATCATCTTGAAAAAATCTTTTGTGGTGCCTGGCACTTGGTTTCTAAAATGCATGGCTTCTATTTGCAATAATATAAACGACTAAAGAAGGTAGGAAAGAATAACCACCTACCTGACAGAACTGCAAGTAGAATATAAGTACAGTGAAATCAGTGACCAACAACTCCAACAAGCCTTTGCAGAGAGTTAAGCAGCATTAAACAAAGGGTCAAGGGCTTGGCTTTGAGTCTCAGCTGTAGGATAGCAGCCCCTTAAACCAATGCAGCATAAGTACTGGCTTTCAGGAAGTGGTGGCTCACCTGTGACCTTTTTTTAGCACCTGAATTTCCCAAGTGAGTGATGATGGCAGCACAAATAGAATTAATCTGCCAAAGAACCCTTTTCACATTAGAATTACTTTTGTTTATTACCCCCTCTGAGTTCCCAAAGAGATGGGTCATTGTATACATAGGTTTTTAAATAATAGTCTCTTTAATCTTAGTTCATTGTCTTTTTAGTTAGCAGGTATTGCCAGAAACTGAGACATGAACTGGGACGGGACTCCAAGTTTGTTATGTTGTATGCTCAGAAGGAGGAGATGCTGCTTGAAGAAATCTACTCCAACAGTATTATGGAGCTGGTCAGTTTTACCAATGAGAGTCTTGGCCAGGTGGGTCAATTAGAAGCCCTTTTTGATGATGCAGTTGGGCTAATTAATGAAGATGGAGAGACTGTGTATGTCTACGGTGATGCAGGAATTGGAAAATCCATCTTGCTGCAAAAGATACAAAGCCTTTGGGCCAGAAAAGAATTGGACTTAGGGGCCAAGTTTTTCTTCCGTTTTCGGTGTAGGATGTTTAGCTGCTTCAAGGAAGATGAGGCTATATGTTTGAAAGACCTGCTCTTCAAATATAATTGCTACCCAGACCAGGACCCTACAGAAGTGTTCCATCACATCTTGCAGTTCCCTCATACAGTTCTTTTCACTTTTGATGGCTTTGATGAGATCTATTCCAGCTTTGATCTCAGCAGTGTACCTGAGATGTGCTCACCCAATGAACCCATCCACCCCCTGGCACTGCTTGTAAGCCTCCTCAGAGGAAAGCTTCTTAAGGGATCCAAGAAAATTCTCACTGCCAGGACAGGAACTGAGATCCAAAAAAACATCATTAGGAAGAAGGTGTTGCTCCGTGGTTTCTCCAGGAATAACCTGAAGGAGTACACAGCTTTGTTTTTCAAAGATGAGCGGCAACGAGCGCTGGTATCAAACCAGCTGGAAGCTAACCCAAATCTCTGCAGTTTGTGTTCAGTGCCTTTATTTTGCTGGATTATCTTTAAATGCTTTGAGCACTTCCACTCCATGTTTGAAAGCCACGAGCTTCCAGACAGTTCTGTTACATTAACAGATGTATTTTTGCTCATGATTGAAGTCCACCTGAACCGATCTGTGAAAACAAGTTTGCTGAAGAGCAATATCAGGAGCCAAGCAGAGATGTTCAAATCAAGAAAGGAGAGTCTTCTAGCTTTGGGTAGAATGGCATACAAAGGGATGGAGAACTCTTCCTTTATCTTTGAGCAGGAGGAAGTCTCATCGGCAAGCCTCTCTGAAGAAGATTTGCAGTTGGGCTTTCTCAGGACAGTTAAAGGTTACAGTGGCTGTGACAGTCAGGCCACTTACGAGTTCTTGCACTTAACCCTTCAGTCTTTTTTCACAGCTTTGTTCTTGGTTATGGAGGAGAAGGTGGGTACCAAGGAGTTACTTGAATTTTTCAATGAATGTTCTTCCATGGAGACTGCCCAGCCTACTTGCCTTCGTATCCCCTGGTTGAAGAAACAACTAGCAGGGGAGGATCCCTTCCAAAATAAAGTACACTTTAATTTTACCAACATGTTTCTTTGTGGCCTGCTTTCTGGATCCAGGCAGAAGCTCTTCAGACATTTAGTTTCACCTGCGGTCATTAGGAGGAAGAGAAAAACACTCATCACATACCTCGGGGAGAGCATGAAATCCCACCTGAAAGGCTTCACTCGCTCCAGGCTTGAGAGCTACAATCAGGTGCAGGTGCAGCCCAACTTTGTGTGGATGCTGAGGTGCCTGTACGAGACGCAGAGTGAGAAGGTGGGCAGGATGGCAGCCCGCCGCATGCACGCCAACTACATCAAGCTGGCCTACTGCAACGCCTGCTCTGCCGACTGCAGCGCCATTTCCTTCGTCGTGCACCACTTCCAGAAGCGCCTGGCTCTGGATTTGGACAACAACAACATCAATGACTATGGAATAAAGCAGCTGCAACCTTGTTTCAGCAAGCTTGCAGTGATCAGGTAGGAGTCTCTGTATGTGAGCAGGTCCTTGCGTATTCTTTGTTTATTCCATAAACTGGTGGGCTGAAGGAATTGATCTTGCAAGCGGAGAAGGATGAGGATTAGTGCTGCTGGAAATTAAAGTTTGAGATCTTCTGAAATCTTTGTTCATTTAGTCACAGGAGCAGAGATAAGCTGTGAAACCAAAATGGAAAGAGTGGTAAGAAGTCCTTAGAAGCACAGACTGTTTAAAACTGTAGGTTTAGTTAGCTCCATCTCAAGTTGTTCTGTCTCAGAAGAGGATTTTTATGACAGAAGGTGCTTAAGGGAAAAAGGAAACATAGGGGCATCCTCCAATATCTGAAGATTGCCTGAGGCCATCTGCGCCCTTGGTCATAAAGGGTAAGGGAGGGTCTCCTGTTCAAAATAACCCTTGATCAGAAGCTCTGAATTTCTTGCTTTTGCATCCTGTCAAAATGCCCAGTTTTCATGGGACAAAAGCTATCGTGTACATCCATGGAAGGATGTAGTTGACACCTTCAGATGTGGTGTTTCCCTGAGGTGATATGAAGGGAGGATATAGCTTGGTGTGAACAGGGAGAACTTACTCCATCTCTTACATCACAGGCCAGATTCTTTCACCTCTGGCTCCTTGAGGTTGTACCACGTAGCTATATCTTATTTGTCCAAACATTTAGGTGCAGAAAATCAGGAACTTCATATATATCTTTTTTAAAGCTCCTTCAGCCTCTTAATTTTTTTTTTTTAACAACTGGATTTATTCCTCCTGTTTGGCTGTACCTTGCCTTGTTTTCCTCTAGGAATAAATCAAAGCCAGTGACTCTTGGTTTTTTCCCAGTAATTTGCAAATTGACTGACCTCCCAAGAGAAAGCAATAAGGAAACTCCCGGGAGAAATGTATAATAAGACAAAACAAAGACAAAACAAAGGCCCAAAAATCATTCTTTGTGCCTATCATGTGGTCATGCCTTACACAGTGTGATCCTAACACCATCCCCAGCACCAAAACAGTCGTTTAGGTTGCCCTTTTGTCTTTATGGATCTTCAGATCTTAGAACTTTTATTCCTAATGAACAATTTCTGCAGGTCAGGAAATGTTGTTTCCAACAGTTTAACCATCCCTTTCAAAGAAGCAGACTGTTCTGATCTGTAGAAATGGGCTGATCTCTCCTGTGTGCTGGTGCATTCCAAAGGGACCAGGCTGCTAAACTAGCAAAGGCTAAGGGAGGCTGTTGGTGATAAGGGACTCTCAGCAGGAAATCTTCAGCTATTGAGTTTGTGTGCAAACTAAATGTGGTCAAAATGTTTTCATAAGGACAGAAAACCCAGAAAATGTGATTCATGGCAATTGGAATGCTTCACTTGAACCTGTCCATTTAGTGAAGGTGAAAAAGTTTGAGAAGTTACAAAAAAAACCCTAAAAAACCCCCAAAAAACCAGCAACAACAAAAACCACACCACAAAACAACTGCGAGAAGCATTTTTATTCTGTGAATGACTGACATTGATTTGTTTCATGTCTGGCTGGGACAATAAAATTAGAAACATCTAGCACACCCATGGGAGCTCAGTTCTGTTTTCTGGCCAGGGCTTTTCACAACCTTTATTTGCCTGAATGTGTTGTGACTTTCAAGATGCCTGGCTTTCACTACGTTCTCAGAGAGAAGATTGCAAGACTAGTAGTTAGGACAGCTTGCTTTTGCTAGGGTGTTAAGCAGACTTTCTTCCTGCAATCACAGTAAGCACAGGAGGAGGGTGAGATGTTTATCTGGTGGCTGACTTCCTACATTTTATTGTTCTCAGTTCCGTGAACAGCTTCCAGAACATTACCTAGGAGATCTGGGGCTTTCTGATTTTAATCAGGTTTGGAGTGAGCCCCATGAAGCTGAGCTCACATTTCCCTTAACAGCTTTTAATATGTGGCATAAGGACCTGTTAAAATATCAGAGGAAAATGCATAGGCCTCCAGTCATTTGTTAACTCACGGGTTACGAACATTTGGAAGATGTATTGATTCAGACTTTTCATTCCCTTCTTTCCAGGCTCAGTGTAAATCAGGTCACAGATCACGGTGTAAAGATCTTGTATGAAGAACTCTCCAAGTACCGAATTGTGTCTTTCTTGGGGTATGTACCCAGCTGGGAGCAAAACACTCAGCAGTGATACTAGAAAATAAAATTCCAGTGCTGTCAGTTACTGACACAGCAGAGATGGAGTGGAAACTGCAGTTACCTCCTCATTTAAGCAAAGGAGCTTTTTGTGTCAGAAATGATTCTGTAAAAGTTCACTGGGACAAGGACCACAGCTTCCTCTCCCATCACACTCCCTCACAGCCTCCTGCTGGCATGAAACCCTTCTGTGACACAGTGTGGATTGCTGTCAGGTTACTGAACTGTTTGAACATGCTTATTTTTATACCAAAAGCCTTCTTTTTTATACCAAATTTTTGTACCAAAAGCTGTGGAAGGGATAGACTTGCAAGCAAGAGAGCATGTGCAATTACAGCCTGCTGTTTTCTCGACTGTAAACTGATTTATTTCAACTATGCAAAACAGATACAGCTTGGTAGAGACTGGTGTCAGGAACATGCAGTTTCAAGTGTAATGTTCATGATACCAATTTCTTTCAAGAGCTTAATTAGTTCTTAATGAAGTTGAAGCTGGAAGGCACGTTAGCTCTGACTTCCTGCTCTTGGTTAAGTAGCTACATAAAAATGACTTTTTGAAAGGTGAACATGAATACCAAGAATAGCTTTTTTTCCTCCAGTGCCCTACTGTAAGTACAACTGCTCAGGTATCTGCTCTTCAGTAATATTTGCAAGGGGATTTTATGACTTTTAAAAGACCAAAAGTACATTATGGTGTTTTGTCTTTTGACTTATCTTCTGGCAATATTATTTCTGTACTAGCACAGGAATAAAGGGTAGCTTTGTCTGCTTGTGGAGACCATTTATTTTAAAAATTATATAAATATTCATGATTTGCAGTCTGGTCTCCTTATATTTTATGTCTAGCCTATCACAATATGAATTATATATCAAAATAGAAATACAAGCAACTGTGAATATGTACAAAACCATACAGAAAAGATAGATGCTATGTGTGCATCATAAAACATTCAGGTTGTAAATATTTAACAGCAGTAATAACCTATTTTTACCAATGTGATTTTTCTTTAAGCTTATACAACAACCAAATCACTGATGTTGGAGCCAAATATGTTGCAAAACTAATTGAAGAGTGTTCAAGCCTGGAATATGTTAAGTATGTTGGATTTTTTTTCCTTTTCTACACTATCCTAATTAAGGTTAAGCAACTTGAAAGGGGAGAAATAGTAGAAAAAAAAAAGACAAAATTGTATTTAAAATAAAATATAGTTTAGGTTGCAGTTTTATATTTGTTTTGCAGTAGTCTAGCAGTGGATGGCAGCAGGTGAAACTCTCGAATACATAGTCTTTTCTGGAATACAGTAGTGAGTTAAAGGAGTGTCTGAGACCTGTTCTTTACTAAATCCAGTCAGAGCACCTGAGTAAGGCTTAAGTTGTGCATGGACCTTGCTGCTGCTTCCAGCAGCAAAATTCCTTGGATTTAGAACCAGGATTTTTAGTGTCTGATCTTTTATGGGCTACAGGGGTCAGGCTGTGCTGGTGTCATACCTCAACTCTGGAATTCCCCAAATTCACTTGGTGAGTTGTTCTCTTTAATTCCTGGAACTTCCCCAGATAAGAGTATCTGGCCATGCACATTGGTTGGACATAAAGGTAGATCATTAACGAATGGTTTAATTGTGACCATAGCAGAAACCAGCGGTAACTGCAGCAGTGTCAGCTTTTGGAGGGAATATAGGAACCATCAGCCTGGGACTCTCGGGTTCTGGTCCTTGTTCTGCCACTGACTTGGTCTGAAACCCCACTCCAGCCACATCCTTCCTACTTAAAATTTTTGCAGAATTTTGAAACCCAGGAGCACTTCAGTTCTTTCACTGCTTTGACAGTGCTTTGCTTGTTTAATGTAGCTTTCACAAAAAAAAGCCTTTTGAAAGATGGTTGCTTTCAAGCTACATAGTAACCCTAGAGATTATTTTGAGATAGAGTGCACATTCATGTGCCTGAAGTCAGCCACACAAGACAGTTTTATGTAAATGTAGTGGCTTGGGGGGGTTGGGGGTTTGGTCTGTTCTTCAAATCAATCTCTATGCAATTATCTCTCCCTTGAACTACAGCCACTTGATATCCACATAGGCCAAAAATAGAAAAGGCCTTGTGTAAAATGCCAGCTGGAGACTGACTGCTGCACTGACCTATGCCACTGCCTAGAGCCTGTGCTCTACAACAGAAAGACTTGAAATTATTGCAGTCTGTGCTTATCAGCTGCAGTCTCCTCTGCAAACACACAGACAGGAAATACTCTGTTCCATGTGGCATCATTAAGTATGCTGCATGTAATTCATGAGCTCTGTAGCAGTTGCTGATGCTATGAATTACATTGAAAACAAGGCTGGGGTCCTTGCCCTGAGGATCAGTTCCTAAAGCTCATTTCTAACATACTGAGCACCAAACCCAAGAGTCTACTGCAATACTTCTGATTTGGAGGACTGACAGGCAAAATATGCAAAAAACAACATAAAATTACGTCTTTTAGTCAAAGGTCAAGTACCTGCAGTATTTTTTCACTCTGGGTTAATCTTTGATAACTGCAGGTAGCCTCCAGAGTTAATTAGCCTTAAATACTTGTGTGGCTTTCTGAACTGGTGTTCTGATAGCTGCACACCTGTAAGTGATGCACCTCATCAATTTATGTGTTTTGTGCAGAATAGGAGCAAACAAAATAACGAGTGAAGGAGGGAAGTGCCTTGCACAGGCCATCCAGAAGAGCAAGACAATGTTTGAAATTGGGTAAGTTCACTGCTAAGGAGCAGAACATAGGGCTTGATCTTGGCCAGGCACCTGTAAATCCCTTAGGATTCCTTTTTTCATGTTTACCTTCTCTCCTCCTGTTATTCCTTCCCTCCCCAGCAGCATTAGAACAAATGAGTGTAGAGGCACAGCCACATTTTCCATGGAAAAGGAGAGCTGTTTTGTTGTTCTTCAGTTCACACAATGTTTGGTTTGGGTTTTGGCATCTGTTTTTTTCTTTTTCACTGTTCTAACAGAACCTTGAAGGAGAAACAAACGAACAAGAGGACAGTATGTAGAGCTAGCCACTTTCTTAATGGCAGCACAACTCCTCTAAAGATACTTGTTTTTTTAAGTCTGTGTGGTTTTATGACAATTGGCACTGCACCTACTTATTGAGTGTCATTGTTACAACTGTCAGACCTTGTGCATCACATCCTGATAAAGTTGTGAGCTGGGAGAATAAAAGGGAATTCACATTGTACTTTTTCTCTTAGGCTGTGCCTAACTGCAAAGTGCTATTATTGGAGAGAGGTCTGAATGTACTCCAAACCTTTTATTCCTGCCTTGTTTCTCAGGAAAGGTGCTAGGTTTGATTTATTTTATTTATTTTCCCCTCTTTCTGGCAAGTCCCAGTTTCTGTTTTCACTCTACAGAAGAACACATTTCTTAAAATGTAGTACTTGAATACATGGAATTAGAACCTCTGCTTGGCCATTGTGAAAATCACAGTAGTCATGAAACATGAAAATCGGCTTTGTACAATCAGATTTTTGGCCTTTAATTTTGTTGTTCTACGACATTTCACAAATACAGTGAGCAACCTGCACATCTCCATATAGCTGGGTCTGCTGTGCTGCACTTGCTGTAATTTCAGTGAAGGACTCCTATTTTCTCCTGTGGAGGAAATGATCACTCCAAATGGACTTAGGATAGCTTGGACAGAAACGTTTAAATAGCAAACTCCACTGGCTCTGAAGGACAAGGACGTCCTGGCGAACTTACTGGAAGTCCATGTGTTTAGATACCACAGAGCTCAATTGATTTCAAAAGAGCTGCCACCTAATTACCCATAAACTGAGTGTGGCTCTGACTCATCAAGCCAGGATCCCTGTAAAAAAACCAACATCTTAGACCTCAGCAGAGGTGTTTTCAAACCTCATAATGCAGGGTGAATTTTCCAAGTGGTTAGTCTGCATAGAAAGGATTTGACCAGAGACTCTTAGTAAATGTTGATCAAATCTCTCCAGCTTGTACCATGTTATCTTCTCTCACAAAATAACCCTTTGTGTAATCAAGTGTTGTTTTGCCACTGGAAATACTATTCCTTACCAGTGTGCAGCAAGGTGATTCCAAAAGCACTCCTGCTGCAGCAGGCTGTCTCCTAGAGCTGCCTCTGTGCTGTGGCCTGAGGGTGCTGTGAGTCCGCAGAGGTTCCTGGTGCGATGTGCAGGGAGTGGAACATACCTGCCTCAGAGGGGAGGGTACCTGCCAGGTTTCTCACAAGCCTGAAAGGCTGTGAAGTAGTCAAGAAGGAGGGGAGGGGAGAGAAACAGGGAGAATGCATTGCCAAGAGCAGGGCAGCACAACTGATATCTCCTGTTCTCTTCTCTTCACTAGGATGTGGGGTAATCAAGTTGGAGATGAAGGAGCAAAGGCATTTGCAGAGGCCCTGAGGAACCACCCCAGGTTAACAAACGTGAGGTAAAACACCAGCAGAGCCAGGCAGTTTGGTGACGTGCTGGCTTTTCCATCCTGCTGTGAAGCCATGACTCTTCCCCCAAGTGCTGGCTTGGAATGCCATCTGGTATTGCAGCCTTTGGTGTGCAACCAAGAGGTCCCTGGTGCAAGCAAGAGGCCAGACTCTGTCAAAAAGCCCTGTGCAGCCTTTAGGCAAGTTAAAAATATCACAGGACTGGCATCCTTTCCTCTATGTGCACCTCCTCCCCTCATGCTGCTCAGAGTTCTGGCATTTGTGAAGGCACATGGTCAGTGGGTGCCATTTTGATCTGGGAGCATTAGCAGAAGGAGGCATCAGCTGTCACAGAATCAGGTTCCCAGTGAGCTCATTATTAACAGTTTCTATTGAGAAAGTGCAGCAGCTCTTACCAAAGTACTTTTAGGCCATAATATGTTTGGGTAAGGGCTGGGACATTCTTACATTTGGACTCATCCTGTGCTCCACTGGAGCTGCACCATCACACATTCAGTGCTTGTGAGATGTCCTCACTGGAGTTCAGGCATGGATCTCAAAACAGCTTTCTGGAAGCCATAACACGGGCGAGGTTGGAAGCACAGCAGAAACTAGCAGTGTTAAACAGCCCATTCCCTGCTAGACTTTGAGATATTGGCTGGGGATTTAAAGATTTAAAGCTGTTTTGGAGTCCCTCCACAGAGCTGGAGCACTGGGTTCATGGTGACCCTTTCCATTCGTCTCCCAGTTCCACTGGCCTTCACGGTGAGGGAGCAGGCAAGGCTCCTTAGTTTCCCCACAAGGTGGCACATGGCACTAGTTTCCTCAGAAATACTCTGGGAGTTAGGGGATCTCTGGAGAGTTTATTGCTGCCACTTCAGATCCAGGGATTTCAGAGCCTGGTGCCTTGTCCTCTTTTCTGCAAGCGGGTAGTCAAGCTTAAAAATTAAAAGCTGAACAGGTGCAGTGACCTAGATATATTTAAACTTAAAAGCCATCTGAAATAGCCATCTTCCCATAATTGCAGAATCCATCCAGATGCATCAGACTTGAAAGAACACATTTTGAACTTGAATCAGAGCTCAGGGATTCTCAGACGAGAGCAAATATGCTGATGAATGTGTTTGCAGAAATAAAGAGGAGTAACTGTGCTGTCTCAAGCTCGGGTTTGCTGGCACTTGTGCAAGGTGAATCCTCTGATCTGCAGTGTACTTGCTCTTGGCTTCATTTCTTGTCTCCCACTGGCTAATCTTGCTCCATGGTTTGAATTCATAGCAAGCACCTGTGGTCACTTTATGTGAAGACCAAGGAAGATAATCCCTACTACATCAGTTTACTTTATTTGCCATTTTTAGGCCCAGTCATGATGAACGGAGAATATCCAGTTTAAGCTGAAGCTAGGAGGGACTCATGCTAATACATACTTGTGCCATTGCTCTACTTGGTTGCCCCTTCTACCTTTTTTGAGGCCTTGCATTATTTTGAGGGGGGAGATGCTTTTTGAACTCCAAAAGCCTAGAGCATATCTTTAACTGATGATTTTGCCAATGTCTATTCAAAGAATGAAGGGCAGACTAAGAAATGTTTGTGGTTTGTAATGGAAAGCATTTGCAAGCTCATCTCCCCATACACAACAGAAGGTGTTGTATTTGGAAAAAGAGTGAAGTATTTGTATGCCTGAAGGACTTAAAGGACAAAGTGCCCACTTTGTACAGGGATGACAAATGCATCCAAAAACCTGTGTACTGCTAAGCGCAACTCTTTGTCCTTGTTAAAAGCTTCAACTCCTAGAAGTACTGGGTGCAACTCTGCTGTCAGCCCCAAGAGCACAACTCACTGACAGCAGACCTTGTGGACTGTATGATAGACCTGCACTCAGGCTGCAGCCAAAACCCAAGCCACTTGTGAAAGTTGTAAGGGCCCCGTGGTTTGTGAAGTATGTCAGCCTTTGAAACACACAAATGCTGAGCTGTACAACTGGAAAGCAGATCATCCAGGATATTCCCTTGTATTTGGCAGTGGGAGAGCCAAGTGGTGCTGCTTCTTAGACATTTTTATCTTTATTTCACAGTCTCGCATTCAATGGCATCACGACAGAGGGAGGCAAAAGTATTGCTGAAGCCATGCAACACAACAACTCTGTGAGGATATTCTGGTAATTGACAGTGTGGTCTCTTTATCCTCTGCTTCCTTTTCCAGAACAAAATGCTGTTTTGTTTTCTTCAATCCCATCACACTTCCTACTCTTCCCTCCTCCTTCTCTCCCTGCCCTCATCCCCTATGCTTTCACTATCAGCATGCTATAAGATAGCCCTTTGGAAGAATGTGGATATGAGTAATGGATCAGCAGCACGTGTCCTTTAGGATACATTCCAATGACCCAGTGTCACACCTCGCTCTGCTCCTTCCATCTTGCTTTCCCCATCTTCTCTCCTTTCCATCATCTGAAGTCAAGTTTTTTGTCCTCAATGTTTGCACCTCTTCAGTGTTGTCCGTACCTTTTCCCACTATACCTCATCCAACTTTTAGACAGTAAAGCATCATGAGAAAGTATCACTAGAACATTACTCAGAGAAATAAAGATCTGATACTCTTGTCTCTTTTACCTCCAGGGCTTCTTTTCAATATCTCTTTGTTCAATATCTCTGTCCGGCCTTTACAAATTGCTCAGGGCAGGAACAGCACATCCCCCTTTGGCTGTCTAAAGCTAAGTCACAGAAAAGCTGCAAAAACAGGGGGCTGAAAAATAATGTCAGCATTCAAGTGAACGTTTTCTCTCCCACTTAGGTTGACTAAAAACGAGCTGGATGATGAGGCAGCAATGAGTTTTGCAGAGATGCTGAAGGTCAACAAGAAACTGGTGCATTTATGGTGAGTTACATTCCACAGTGGCACAGGCTCTTTGGCAGTCACTACATTAAAGCTTCACCTTCCAAGTCTATGTAGGTCACAGTAACAGCTTCTGTGCATGGTCTGGATGCAGCTGACTGCTTGTAGACAGTTCTAACGGGAAGTTAATAAGGGCTGTCTAGCATTTGGAACCTGCATTCATACAGGGAAAAGTCCAAGCTGTTTCTGGTAACTTTCAAACTAACGATTGATTTAGTCTCTTATTAGGGGAACAGTACCAGCCTCAAAATCAAAAGTTTAAAAAAAAACAAAAAAAAAAACCCAAGCAGACAGCTAGAATAGAATAAGGTTATTACAATTCTTTCTGTCTGTCATCATGCTATGAAAGTAACTCTTCAGCCAAGAACCCACATGACAGACAAACAGTTGCATTTGCCTGATACTTTATTTTCAGGCTAGCAGTACACTGATGCAAGACACTCACCTCAGAGGCATCAATCCCCAGAAAACCAGGGATTATTTCTGGCAATCACAGTGAGACTTTTTACACTTGTAAGAAAAAGCAGCACCAGCTTTTCTGATCCAGAGGTTGCCAATGGATGGGATTGGGCAGGTGTGAGCTGTAAAAAAAATAACCATCCATTCATTTCAAGTGATCAAGGGAACATCAGGCACGGAGTCCCTTTACATGCTTTATAAAGACTTGGCTGACCACACTCCAGCACACTCCCTGTATTAATCCTAGTCCCAGCCCCTTAGGAAGCCTGCTGGCTGTCATGGGTGCCAAGTATCCATAGCCTCTTTTGAAAGCAGCAGAAGCTGTGGTGCCCATCACCCTGAAAATGAAAAGGTGTGGGGGAAGTGCTTGATTTCTTTGTGCACAGCTGCAGATACAATTCACTGAGCAGTTTGGGTTACATTCACAATAAAACTTACCCCAGCCAAAGCAGGCATAGTAATCCAGATAAATGTCTTTGTCATGTCTTGGTATTTTTTAAGGGTGTCTGCCAGTGGACAAATTTATGTCCTACTTTGTTGATTACACCAGTGGATACCTCCAAAATGTGGTGACCTATATAGGTATTTGAACTTGAGGCAGAGTTAAAGACTTTTTCCAGTAGCTGAAAGACTCTACTGGATCCCTTTGCATTTTGATTCATATTCCAATTGCAGAAACTCCTTTAATGGGAATTCCTCCTTCCCTCCCTCCCTAAGAGATTGTTCAATACACTCCAATTTTCAGCCTCTTCTTGAATCCTGAGGGATTCATGCAACCAGTCACATGGAATGGTACAGCTATGGGGCTCACCATGGTAGACTGAAAGGTGAGTATTGAGTTAAGCTAGGCTGATGAGTATTTTTATACTCATGCAGATGAGTGGCCTTTGTTCATCTTTCTTTAGTGGGATGGTCTACAGTGGTTAATAAGAGATACCTACTTCTTAATCAGTTTCACTGCTTGAGGATTTTAGGTATGTTTTTTTTTAATTCCCTAAGCTCAGATGAGACATAATTTATAGCTGGTAAGTTGGCTTTAATGGGACTTGCACCTGCTCATACGAGAGTCAAAATCAGTGCTTTATTTTTCAAAGATCTTGTTGGTCTGATAAGCAAGACTGGAGGATTTGGCAGCTTCTAGATCATAACTGCTAAAACTCTAGGCCTACACAGAGTCTGTACTCAGAATTTTCTGTACATCACTTCAAAATATCTCACAGCCTTCTTAGTAAGAAGGCAGAGCTGAGAGGTTTTTCTGTCTCAGTCCAAATACTACAATCCCATACCACTAGTGAACAGTTCATAGCAGAAATTTGTCAGCTGTGTAATTAAAATTGCTCAGTATCTCCAGAATGCAACCACATGCAAGATTAAAATGGAAAAGATTAATACTCTGAGCTCTGTTTCTGAAAGTGCACGAGGGGCATTTGACCAATACTGTGTACCATTCTGGCAGATAAAATCACAGATTTTCTTGTGGCAGACAGCTTTGCTCCTTGATGTCAAGCTAAGCATAGGTTGTGCATGTGCTGCAAATTAGTTTGCATGTTAGACTGACTTGAAATGTTTTTTTTAGGCTTATCCAGAATCAAATTACAGCCAAAGGGGTAAAGTGCCTCAGCGAAGCTCTCAAGGAGAACACGACTATTCAAGAAATCTGGTAAAGGTCCCTTTCTCAAAGGCTCACTTTGTAAACTTTCTTTCCCTTTAAAACCCTACCGGCCTTATTAGTTCCCAGCCTAAAAAATCCAGAGCAAGTTTATGTGAGGCAGGGGTTGTAGTTCCAGCTGTGGATTTCAAACAGGTAAAGATCCACTGCCGTTGAAACATTTCCTTGGGTTTTATGAATGTCAGGCAGTTTTCTTGATTCACATCTGTTTGTACCACTGATTTGCAGAACGTGTGTGTTTGCAGAATCAGGGCCTGAATTTATAGACCAAGATTTGCGTATTGTTTTTATTTTTAAACTTCTGAACATGTTCATGCTTTTCCAGACCTAAATGCCAAACAAGCAGGAGATGGTTACCTTTATCAGCATTACTAGTCTGGTTTGCAGAATTTGTGCTTGGATTTTTTTGGGGCAGTTCTCCAAACATACTGGAAGTGCTAAGCTACAAGGAGATTAACTTTTTGTAGGATTTGTTTGTTTTAGATTAGGTGGGCATCACATAGTCACACATGTACACTTAAGGCAGAAACCCAAATACCACATTCCTTCCCTCACCTCAGGGAGCTCGGGAGTCAATAGAACTGAGCTGGTTTTAGCACTGCTGCTTTATTATTGAACATGAAATTTGGTTTTAAATAAATGTATTTGTTTTAGTGAAAGGACACTGAATTCTTGCTTAGAAAGACAATGACTCACTGTCTGACTAGTGTGTTCCCTGGAGATGTGGAAGAGGCACTTTTTTCAAAAGCCACTGTCAGCTTTCGTCTACAGAAGAGGCATCAATTCCCCCTCAGATCATTCTGAATCTTCAGACTGAAATCTGTCTTTTGATTCTGGCCTGAATGTTCAGAGGCATTCATTAACCCAAGTAATTTAGTAAATCTGAATGGTTTAATGGAATTCAACATTTCTGAGAGCAGCACTTAACCAGGCTGCTCATTTTCAGGGGTGTAAGTATCAATGTAGATTACCTTTATGTAGCCAGAATTGAAAATTTTGCTGTTGGTCATTTCACGTTAATAATGCCTGAGTACTTCACAGAATTTTCTTCCCATGTTGTCATGGAAGACACAAAATGCTCTGGAGACTTTAAATGTCTTCAAACCAGCCCACACACAGTAAGAACCTTTGTCCACTATGTGCTGCTTGCTGAAACGCAAACAGCTGGGTTTCCAATGCCAAGTGGAGCTTAGGTGTGTGTTCAGGTTTTATTCCCGAGGGAGAAGCCTTGTTCCTCGGATGTGCAGAGGGAACAGCAGTGCTGTATCTGGCCTAACACCCATTCCCAGCTGAGAAACGTGCAGCCCACGTGGCATTGCAAACCTCAGCGCCAAAGCCTTGGAAAAATAGAAGATGGGCAACAGTCACTACTTTACTTTCACTCACATCCCTTTTGTTGTACTCTTCCAGCTTGAACGGGAACCTGATAAGCCAAGAAGAGGCCAAAGCTTTTGAAAATGAAGAGCGGATCATTTGCTTTTGAATGAGGACTTTCCCGTTTTGCCAAGTTGGTGTTAACAAAGGTTACTCCTACACTTGGACTGCAGAGTTTATAAAGGCGTAAATCTACAGTGCTCGTGGCAGGAGAGGGATACACAATAAGCTGCCTTTTTATGAACACACTGCACTCCCTCAGCTCCATCCCTTACCCTGCCTGTTAATCCTTTTGGTGAGTGGGAAGTTGCCTGGGTAAATAATTAATGTTCATTCGGTGCTTTGAAGATGAAATGCAAAGTGTTAACAGACTAAATCCGCTGGCAGGTGTATGCATTTTGATAACTGAGTTTAGATCTTTTCTGTACAGTGATGTAAATAATCTCTTAACTTATTTATTTACGTAAATAAAGACTCACAAGTATGCCTATGCAAGAAAGGGTGCAAGATGCACAAACTCCACCAGCTCTGAGTATTACCTGCCTCAGAACTGAAAATGAATATATACACAGCTTTACCAGAAACTGTATCTAAAGGAGTTATTTTGTCCATGTTTTGAACATGATTCCTTCTTCCTGCATAGAAACTAGATCCCTATTTCTCCACTGACTACAGGCAGCATCGTAGATACTGCCCTTTTTTGTTGGTGGTTTTTTTTGGATGGGTAGAAATGGATGCATGAAGGCTCAGATTACTTTCAGTAATCTTTTTTTCCTATATGGAAGCCAATCCATTTCCTTTCATGCCACCAGAAGTCCTCACTGCCATCACAGTAAAACTGTAACACGGGCAGTAAACCACTTCTGCTTCCAATTTCCAGAGGGCTGCGTAGAAACGGCTGCCTCCCATTTCCACAGTGTTTGTTCTGGGGAGGGGGTCTGGAGAGAAATGTGAACAATTAATTAGCAGGCTGTTCATTGCCTTGGCTCCTGGCCTAGGCACCGTGCTGGTGGCACTACACCAATATCACGTTGCCCAGCATCAGTGGGGAGAAAGGACGATTGAAAATCAACTGCGTCAGGGAGAAATCCCTTCTCCCAGCAACAGGCAAGCACACAGGAGGATTGAGATTGGCCTGGAAAGCTTTTAGTCTACGCTTGAATCAGGGGGCAGAGCAAGGCAAGGGGCAGTAGTAATAATAAGGACCAGCAGGAAAACACTATCCTCCCCCAAATTATTATTGCTTAGGGAATGTAACTTTAGAGGCTTTAAAAGAAACCAGTTAGCAAAGGAGTGGGGTATTTGATTATTTTTTGTGGGAGCTTTATAAACTCAAACTCTGCCCCACAGTGTAGGGGGTAGAGTTTGAGTTTACAAACCTAAAATGGAAAAGTGTGAGCCATTTTCCTTCCTTCTCCCATGTTACCATCCCCCCCCAAACTTTGAGAAACAATTCTCCACTTGCTGACTAATCCACAAAACCTTGGTAGGCTGGAAGAAGAATCTCCAGTTAAAATGCCAAACCAATGAACCCTCCCCTCCCCATCTCCCAAATCTGCCCCATGAAGCAAAGAAAATGCTTGCTTTGCAGGACAGAGCTTCTCCATTTCCTATGTGATAGCAAACCTTTCCCAGCCCTCAATTCTGTCTACTCCCTTCAGCTCCCTAACATATTTTAAAATACTCATAAGGCTTCTCACAAATCCTGCAGTTATAAAGGAAAAAAGAGGAAGAGAACCAACTTAGTTATTTTTCAGTGGCTTTTCCTCTGTGCCCTTGGTATCAACACTGATTTTTCACAGGGAGACAGATGAGGTTTTCCAACCATGCCAGAGGGAGCTCAGCTAACTTGAATGATTTCTGCACCTGAGCCATTTGTTTACTGAAGCAAAAGGGCACACAGTTACAGATGGGCTGGATTTCAATTGCCAAAACATCTGCTAAAGCAAAGCCTTTAAAGACTTCTCAGTGACATTAACAAATCAGAGACTCATGCACCTTGTCAAAGTGTGTTTTGCCAGCCTACTCTGATGGAAGGGAGAAGATACTGGTGTAAGGAAGGGCCTTCACCAGAGGTGTAATTTGCCTGTGTTTGAGGAAGTGTGCTCCTACTTTGCTGTTATCACAGAATTATTTGCTCATTTACTAGGTAGAAAATGTGTTTAAAACTACAGTTCCTGTCCTCATTTCACTAATTGACTAAAATAGCTCTCCCCAAGCTTTCCAGTGCAGTCACATCTGCCCTTTTTTGGGCTAGAGCAGCCTTTGGCATTGTTTGTAGTGACAAGCTCAGCCCTGTTGCATATCTTGGTCCATACCTGGCTGTTACAAGCTGGGCATCCAGTGGGTGTTTTCAGGGACAGCAGTATTTCCAGGGCTGCAGCAGCAGCTAAATGCAGTCTCAGGGTAAGTGGTGGCAGGAGCAAGCCCAGCTCCACGTAGGACAGAGTTTGGCCCTGAACATGATTACAGTGCCAGAGACAGAGCCTGTCAGAGCCACTCCTTCCAGAAGTGCTTTTGGGCAGCAAACGCTTGTTTGGACTGGGCTGAAGGTCTGAGCACAGCTCACTCTGGGTTTGACAAAACCAAGGAGTTTCCTGGTGGCCTGCTCCCAGCTCACCCAGAGCAGGGGGTCTGCTTCACAGAGCATATCACAGCTCTGGGAGCCATGCTGGGCAAACTGGTTGCTGCTCTGGGAGCAGCCAGACATCCCTTGTTTATCTGCACAGCATTTCTGGCTGAAGCTCTTCCTAGTCTTACCAGCCTGTTTGTAAGGGGCATTGGAGCAACACTTCTGCAGCTTGCAGGGACACCTTGTTTACTCAGAGACAACTGTAACTTTTTAAAGACTTGTTTGTAATTTGCTGAAGCCTTCTGTGTACACTGTGTCATGTTTTTCCACTCGTCCACTGTGATAATAAACAGCTTTTTAAAAAACGAGCTGCCTGCAAGTGCTCGGGCTTTGCTGAAGCCCTGTCAAGCAGACACTTGGCTGGGTCAAGATGGGACAGTGACACCCCAACTAATTCTGGTTGCAGACAAGAGAGAGGAGCTGCCACAGCTGGAGAAGGCCTGTCACAGCTGCCACTGCCTGTGAGGGGCCCTTCAACAGCTGGTGTCAATCCAGCTAGGGGCAGCGAGGGAAGCACAGTGGTGCCTCAGAGATGTGCTGTAGCCCCTATAGTCCTCCTGCCTCACTGACTGCAGGAGCTCTTTGCATTCCACCTGGTGCTGCTGGGGCAAAGACTTGCTGGCTTGAGGTGTTGCCCCTTGTATTTGACTGGTGCAAGCTGTGTGTGTTTACTGGTGCCAGATGACACTGGAGCCCTCAAGGGAACCCTGCAGTGCAGTCCTGCTCCAGTCACACACTGCCAGGTCCTCAGGAAAGGGTGTTTGTCTGAGCCTGGTGTGGCTCACTTGGTGTCACACGTGTCTCCAGGTGCCAGGCTGCAGTTTATGCCTTTGTGTTTCAGCCACAGCCAGTGTAGGATCCCAATCCCACCATCCCACACCGAGGGAGCAGTACTGATGCCAAAATACAGCAAGACACCCATGCCTCCTTTTCTGTAGCTTCATTCTGCTCCCTTACCTTGTTTCAGAGGACAAAAACAGGACCCCACGGCAAAGCTGTACAAATGGCTGCAGTCAGGCTGCATCAGAGCCAGGTGAACAGCAGTGAGGGATGGATTTGCCATGAGGAAGGAGAGGTCAATGAAAACCACTCTCTTTTCAACTGATGAAACGAGTAATCTCGGTACGAAAAAGCTGCAGCTGTACACAAAGGCCTTGACTGCTGCTTTAGTAGGTAGAAACAAACCAGCAGGATTGTGCTAGATGAAAACAGAGGCCAGGCTGGGAGCTGCCAGCTGCACTCAGGGACTCCAAATTTACTCACAGGAGGAGGTTTCTCCTTGGTTGCCGGAGGCTCTCAGTTGCTCCGTGGGATAGGTCAGCCTTCTGAAAACACAGCAGAGCAACTGGGGCAAGTCCTCCCTCACTTGCCAGAGTGGGAACAAAAGGTGAGAGGATGCAGGGAGCACCACAGGTGCTGGGGGAGCCCCTCTTTCATCCCGGGAAATTGCCGATCGAATCCCTGTGAATCTTGACAGGGCTGAGGTCAGCCAGTATTCATTCTTTATTCCCAGAGGTAAATGAGAGCTGATGGCACAAGCTGCAGACATTTGGAATAGCTGCCCCCAGGTACGTGGCGGGGCGTGAAAACAGGGATGATGTTTCAGAGACAACAGCAGCTTCAGCTTCAGGAGCATCAAGGCATGAGAGGTCATAACATGTGTGTTAAGGAATAAAAACTGGTCTTACTCAGCCAAGGGGCAAAAACTACTGTCATTGCTTTATACAGGCATAGCAGGAAATGTCCCGTGCCTTTTGCAGACAGGGAGTCTCTGGGTGATGCACTGGAAAACAGCAGGTTTCGGGCAGCGCTGATGCCACCTCACCCACTCGAGGTCAGCGCCTGCAGGGCTCCAGCAACCCTTTATGGTGGTAATACACAAACTCCTGCCGCACACAGGGCCTGCAGCTGCTGTGGCACCAGGGCTGCTGCNGGGCAAAAACTACTGTCATTGCTTTATACAGGCATAGCAGGAAATGTCCCGTGCCTTTTGCAGACAGGGAGTCTCTGGGTGATGCACTGGAAAACAGCAGGTTTCGGGCAGCGCTGATGCCACCTCACCCACTCGAGGTCAGCGCCTGCAGGGCTCCAGCAACCCTTTATGGTGGCAATACACAAACTCCTGCCTGCTGTGGCACCAGGGCTGCTGCCAGCGGGGCTCCCAGCAGCCCCGGGAGGCCGCCCATTGCACAGGTGTCAGAAAGGGGCCGTGCTTGCCCATCCCGGCCCCCACGGGCAGCTGGCTCAGGCGGTGGGTGCTGGTGGCACGGCCGAGGGGCCGCTTCCATGGCAGCACCGCGGCTGTGCCCGACGGCAAACCAGCCCCGGTGCAGGAGTGTCCCCCTCGCTCCCGTGGGGCAGGCAGCCAGAGCTCCAGCGCCAGCAAAGCCCTTGCAAACAACTAAATTATGCCCAGCCTCTCCTGTCTGGGGATTCCCCTTATACACTGAAGGCAGCAACTTAATTAGCTGCTAAAGCCTCGCAAGCCGGGAGGCTTGGACCTCACAGACCGGAGCAAATGAAGCTGTCAAGCTTTCGTGCTCCCATTACCTGCCAGACACTTTAATCCTGAGTTTAGCAGATGCTAATCCTGGCCCGGGTGACTTGCGAGGAGGAAAGCTGCTCCCTTGAGAAGCAGCCGGGTCCGCAGAGGGGGGGAGCGGGTGAGGAGACCCCAGTGCCGGGCGGGGCGGGAGCAGCCCCATGGCGGACATTGTGCTCGGGGAGAGGCCTGGCGGCTTCCTCTTCCTTCTGCTTGAAGCCGGCTCAAAGAAACAACCCGGCGGGGAGGGAGGGCGGAGGTTTTGTTGAAATGTAAACGCGTGTGTTCAAACAAAGCAACCTGTAAACAGGAAAAAACGAAAGTAGGGCAGACGCTCGACGCAAAACGCGACTGCAAAGATAACGGGCCCAATGCGGGGAGGCGCCGAGCACCTGCAATTTGCAGCGGGCTCAGCTGGGGCCGCGGCCCTGCGCCTCAGATCTGCCTCCTCTACGAGGAGTGACTCATCCTGCGTCAACTGAGGATGGGCTTCATGCAATTATTTATTTATGTCAAACCCTCCTCCCTGCCACCATGCATCCCTGATCTCATCCCCTCAGAAAACAGACGCTTTATTACATGAGGGCTGGAAAACTCCGTCTCACTTGGCTTTTGCTGAGGCTCCTTGTTTCCCAATGACTGGCTGGCAAGAAGACAGCAGGACCGAGCTGCACAGCACCTCACAGGCAGTGTGCTCTGTGGCCTTGTTTTGCTTTTTGGACACCAGCACCGCTCTCCCTGCAGGGTGGGATGGAGCTGGGAGCCTCCCCTACGGAACAGACATGCCGGGGAATGTGTGCAGACACCAGCAGGCTCAGCCCGCACCCCCCAGGCACAGACATCGCTCAGGTGTCGCAGCCTCAGAAGGAGAACGAGACCTTACAGAACAGGGCACTCAAAAGCCAGGGGAGGAACTTCCCTGTTCAGCTCCTGCTGCTGCAGGAGACTCTTCCCACCTTCCTGCTCTCTTTGCTGCAGGCTGTGTGTTGTTTCCCGCTTTCTGCTAAAAACAACACAGCACCCAGTAGTGGACATGGACCACTGGCTGTACCAAAAAACAGCGTGTGGTAGCAGGGCCAGACACACACACACACACACACAATGCCAACATCACCAGCGTGGACAACATCACCATCTATTGCTGACAATTCCCAGGAACACCATGGGGCCAGCACAGCATCCCAGTTCACCCTACAGGACAAGCAACTTGGGGTAGAGGTGGCATGTCCCATGTCCCAGCCATAGGGAGGAAGGTATGATGTGATACCAACAGATGCCACTAATTTAAATTTCACACATGAAATCCTGTACCTACTGAACTGGAATAATTTCCAGCAGATTTTTCCCGATGCAAAGCCAAACTCAGCTCTAACTAGTTATTGATTGCTTCCATAACACAGCTCAAGACTGAGGAGGAAAACAGAAATAACCGGCAGTTAAAGAATTCAGGCTTTCCAGAAGGCGGCTGGGAGGAGCGGCTGGGGAAGTGGGGAAGGGTGGTGGAAAAAAACTTACTCCAACAGATGATAGCAACATGTTCCTCAGTTATTACATCCAACTGTTTCTGGGTGCAGACTTGAATAATTCATGCATTAGAACTATCATCTCCCACAGAGAGAATTGTGATGGTCCAATTGTCACTGTGCTTTAGCAACGGGTTCAGCTACCCCCAGCCACACCAAAAGGCTTATCTCAAAAGTGGAGCAAGCAAGGATGGATGCACAGCTGTGGGGGAACCTGTGCCATAAATCCGTATATCACATTCCATCAGCACGTGTTACCAGCCTGCACAACTCCCCTTGGCTGGGAGCAGAACCCAAGAAGCATCTCCTGCCTGAAGAGTGAACTCCTTTTGTTTTCCCCCACGTCCTCCACAGAACCTTGGTGAAATGCACTTGGTTGTACTCAGAGCACGCACAGCTCCACTCCCAACTGGTGTAGGGGGAGGTGTAAAATCACACCTTCCCCGCAGCAGACTTACCCCATAAACAATCCCAAACCACCCGGCTCATCTGTGCTCCTGTCCTCATTTCACTTTACATCCAGCACAAAGGCTACAGCTCCCCAGCTGCTGCCAGGCCAGGCAGGAAGGTTTGGAGTGGTAATGCAGCCAGCCAGGTCTCTCACATGCACAGCTACCTGCTGCAGGTGACCTGACTTGCAGAGCTGCAGCCACTGCTCCAGGAGAAAGTTTCCAGGCAGTCAGCATCACACTGCTCTGCCCTTGCCAGGATGCTCCACTGGAGAACAATTTAACATCCTCAATGGCTCTGGGCAGAAATTCCCTCCTCCAGCAACACATCTCTGCAGGAGCCTGTTAAAGTAGCCTCCATCCAGCTGTTCAGGGACAGAGGAGAGTGCCGGTGACCATCGGGGACAAAGAAATCAATGCACTGCCCAGCCACAGGTATGCTGTCAGGGAATCAGTTTTAAAGAGGCAACCATTAAGTGTTTTGGGAGGAAGCTAAAGTGGTATTTGGGTTTGAGGAAACTGAGGGAAAGAGCAGCTATTAAGTTACCTTGATCCTCTGATGGAGGGTTCCCAGATTCCAGGTGATGAGAAAGGACTGTTTGCTACCATCTTCGCCTGATATGCCTTTATTTTTTTCTTTTGAAACCACCCGAGTTTCCCTGCCTCCTGACCTGGCAGCTCTAACTTATGCTACCCTTGAAGGCCATCATGTCTGCTGAAGATCTGCAGAGGATGCATTAACCAGAGACATCCCACCTCCAGCCTCCAGCCACCCCTACAAAACAGCCGCTGCATCAGCTCTTGTCTGCTGAGACCTTCCCTGGCCAGACGGATACAAGCCTGTCACATCACTGCTTGTGGGACAGGTGAAGAGTGAGAGGGACTCACAGGGGCCAGAGGCTGGCCTAGAGGGTTGCACTCCCACCTGCAGGACTGCAGACAGGTGAGATGCCAAGCTGCTTTTCTGGCTGTGACTCTAAACCATTTTTAAGACCATTTTTTTTTCCTGGGGAAGGAAAACCACTGCTTAACCTTCCTCTGCTCCAGCTCAGACTGCAGCACAGACATACAGAAGCTCTGTCCCACAGCAATACAGCAATGCCTCTTTCACCAATACTTAAAAAAAAAATAACCTGGAAGTGTGAGGAAAACTGTGCTTCAAAAGATTTATTACATATATTTGTACATATTTTACATGAATGGAATGTTAAACATACAACCTAAAAATCAATAAAAAAATATTTTCATTCGTGATTATGTACTGGCAAACCACTGAAAAGAGTACCTTAGAACAACTTAAGTCAACTTGCAATCATACTGCTCAATTAAAAAAAAAAAACCAAAAACAAACAAAACAACAAAACAAATGTTTTACATTTACATTAGACATTGCAAATTACATTCCAATTTCTGCTCTGGGTAATGAAGGAAGGTATCTTGTCCATTACCACTGCACGAACAGGTGGCATTTCAGAGGCTAGCAGGGATTTCCCTCTACCTCACTGTGGGCAAGGTTAGCTCTGTAGGAAGAGGCATGTAAAAAAAAGGGTGTACACACTCTGCTCCCTACCAGCAGGTATCCGCCAAAGGGTAGGAAGAGCCAGAATGAGATTTGTAATCAAGGGATAAAGGTTAACACTGGATCACCACTCATTCTGTGCCACACCGCAGCTCTTAAAATTTGTTACAAGTAGTTTTTATGTAGTTGCATCCCCTCTACAGCTAAGCCACCTCCCTTCTTCCTTGGAAGTTACAGTGCTTTGGCAATATCAGAAAGGGGAGAATTCTTCACTGGATAGTAACGAATATTCCAGCTTCTTCTTAAATATACACAAGAGCACAAAATCAATCTTTGATGTCTCTTCCTCTTAGAATTTCACACCTTGCAAGCTTGTGACCAGTCATGTTGAGAAGTGTTTACTATGAAATATAACATATCAGCATTAAAAGGGACAGATTTGAGGGAAAACAAGAGGAAAGGGATTCAGCAACAAATTATGTTCTTGCAACGTCGGGTTACTTACACTTGAAACTCTGCCAAAATCGAGCAAATCCTATTTATCGTTGCAAAATCTTTGCCAAAGCACACCCAAGGGCAAAAGTCTCTCAAACAAACACACATAAGATTAAAAGCTGCCAGAAAGATCAGTGAATGGGCTGGCTGCCTTCTACTTCTTGTACACTGGCAACTTATTAGATGCAAGACAACCAGGTCCAGCCTTTTTCAGGAGCAGGATATTCCTATGGTGGTTTACCTGAGCAAGTCTTCAACAACTAATAATTCCCCACAGTGAGGTCATTTTACAGCTTATCCCATCATCAGCTCTGATGTACTAATTGAGACATGACTTTACAGAACACAAGCAGCTCGGGAAGCCAGCCTACCATTGTGGAGTAAGATAATCAAATGTAATTTGAGAGTATGGACTGGGTTGGTTTCTTTAACCCCCAACAGGCTAAAACATCTCCAATTTGATTTTAGAAGCAAGTTAACTTCTGTGGAGAAACAGAAACACCACAAATTTTCTATTCAGGAAACAAATCTTGGATATAGTTCTGTTGTGAATTTCTCACGCAGAGTGTTTTGAATGACAAAAAGTTAAGTGGTAGGAGCTACATGAAAAAAAACACATTTGGCTAGATTATAGGAAACCCATAACAAGCCATCTCTTAAAGTTACAACCTCTTACATCACTTTTGCTGATGCCAATGGAAAGCCTATTCATATGGGAAGATGGCCTAACACATATCTCATCTTCAGCTAGGTGGAGAAGAAATTGATACTAAAATGACTTTTAAGCTTGGAAGGATGGAAAGTGAGTCATCAAATAAAGCACTCATCAAAAAAAGAGATAATCCTCCACCAGCAAAGGTGAGCTGGAAGATCCCAAAGTAGGACTTCTGCACTCCCAGGCATGTGGTAGTCTCTCAGCAGGAAACTCCCAACTGCACAGCAGAATCAGTACCAAATATGCAAATACTCTTTCAATACAGGAAGGTGGCTAAAAGCCACAGAACCTCAGAGAGATCACTGCCTGTATCAAAACCAACATGTTTTGCCACCATTTACCAAGAGAGAATAGTAACATTCAAGTGCCAAGTTCCTTGCTTTTGGTGGAACACGGAAGCAATGGAGCAAGTTTCTAAAGCCCTCACATAGAAAAGGCAGTGCACTAAAAGCACATCTTGCCTATTAGACATATCCCTCCAGAAACACCAAAGATCCACATTTCTGAATAAAAATAATCTTTCCTATATTTGCTGAGATTTCTGTCTCCTGGGAGTCTGTTTTACCAGCTCTCCAGCCTTTCAGCAAGGCTTAATTAAAAACCCGCTCCTAAAATTAAGAAGTAGGATAAATGTATAAATCTTGAGATTCAGTCATAAACCCCCTTTACATCATAAGGGGGGAAGCAGGGAAAAAAAACCAAGGTCACAAGTATCCACCCAGATTTTTGTACATCGCCTACATATTTTTCATTCCAAAATACCCCGGTACACTTACCCTTGATTATGACAGCTAACCTGACTACAAATAAGACCATCTGTTTTTGGCTTTATCCCTCCCAAAATAAAATACCAGTAATTTGTGGTGTGTTTCATATTTTTGCTTTTACACCCTGCTCAACTCATTGCTAAATGTACACACTGAAAGAAAATGGGCTACCTCCTTCCAAAGGGAAGCATTATCATAGATATACTGACTTGTAAGAGCCAGAACAAAGGGTGCCCTGTGCTGACAGCAGCCTTGACTCCCTTGTTATTGTACAGGCTATGGTTATATACAATCCAACTCACAGCCAAGCCACCTCCACTATGAACTTCAAAACATGAGATGCTACTGAAGAGACATGGGTATGTTACAGAAAAATCGCACATTTCATCCCAGTGTCAAATCTACTCTTCCCCTGCTGGCAGGCAGCATGTTTATGGCAGACCTGAGTATGGGCATTATTTCACACCCTTACATACTTAGGGAAGATATAGGCCAGATGACAGAAAATACTCTGAAACAGCACAGAATTGGCAATCTCAAGATATTTACAGGCAAAGAAGCATATCGCACCGAAACTGAAGTTATTGCTTCTTGTGGACAAGTGTGGTGTTCCTTGTTTGAGACACAGGACTTGTTTGGTGTTTATTTTTCCCTTCTGAAGCACAAGGAGTTGCTACCCCTGTGAGGACATTTTCAAAATGAAGGTGTTGTCTGTGACTAGAGCTGTGCCTACAGCATGATCATCACCAGCTGATGGTGACAGAAAGCTTACCTAGGTGAGTTCCACAGGTGTTTTCAAACCTAAGCATCGCTCTCACGCTTCCGGGGTCATTCCAGGCTTGGTCTATGTTACAGGTTTCAATACAAGACAACCTCCCATAGTCTTTCAGAAGAGATTTATGGATACCAAGAACATCAAGCTAAGGCTGACCTTGTATCAGTTCCTCAAGTAATCCAAGGAATTGCTGTTCTACTGTGCTGATGGAAGCAGCGATGGACTCTTGCCTGGAAAAGCATCACCAGTGCGATGGCTAGTGACCTGCTTTTCCAACACTACTCCTAAACATGGGACAATAGTCCTAACTGCTGGGTCTTTAGATCAGCTACTTCCATCTGAGTACAGCAAATGAAGGGTTTTGAGGAAACAGTAAGTGAACTGGAAGTATGAACTACCAAAACTGAGCTCCAGTTGTAAACAGATTTATGTCTGTTGTATTCACGTACTTAACCCTCAAGCCAAAGACTATCTATGACCTCAGAGCACAGGACATCAAAACACTGACCTACCCCCTTTACATGACTACAGGTGAGCTTCTGTAGGCACGAAGCCAACAGGAAACATTAAATCAATGCAAATGGAAAAGTTTTACTTTCAGAAGATATCAGGAGTTTAAAACATTGGGAAAATGGGCCTGCAGGCAACACCACTATTTGAGTATTACAGGTGCTGTAATTCCTCATCCCCTCCCTCCCTCCCTCCCTCCCCCCACAAGATAATACAAGGCAACACAAATATTCTCATTGAAAAAGGACTCTGTACAGGGAATGACTGTACATTTGATGTGACTACAGAATCGAACGTGTGACAAAATGATTCTGCTCCCACTGAAAAAGAGAACTCAACCGGGCCCCGTAGCTTACAGGTTCAGCTGAAACCAGTGATGCAAGCCCAGAAGTGTAGAAACTGCACTGGCAATTACAGCAATTATCTAGTTTGGACTCCTTTAGATGTGCAGCGTAACAAAGGCATTTTACAGAGCAACATTCAGGAGAAAATGTTATCCAGGGAAGAACTGCTCTTCAAGCAAGATGGGAGAGTTTAGGAACATGCACTGCACTTGTTCTCCAGATAGCAGCAGTTGCTCCTGTTCTTTGCCCTTTTTGATATAAATCACAGCAGCAACAGAGAGAAATGTGTACTTAAACACAAAAAAACCCAAAACACTCCCAAAAAGAAAACCCCCAAAACCAACCAAAAAACCCAAACCAGAATTATTTATGTACAAGAAAAATGTTTGAAGTGTTGTGCAACTTATTTTAACTACTGAAACTCACTAAGAATACTGTTGCTAATAAATATTCATAAACTCTTCCCTGTGTTGTGAAATTCAGAAACTACTACGGTAAATTCCCGATATAAAAAGTATGCTTCTAAACCCTGATAGCTGTTCCAGTTTGTCTTTTTTTTAAAAAAAATTATTTATTTTAACCGTGATACTTTGTGGGAACTAATACATATGCACAGTTTTACTCACTGTATCCACCCAGAGACATCCTGTGTTTTGTGGAGCTCTGGTATACCAATATAATACAGGAAAATAATAATAAATTAAACAAATGCAGATGCATTAAAAAAAAACAAACCAAAACAAAACAGAAAAAACCCCAAACTTAACGAAAACCCACACTGTCAAATGCTGGTCTCCACATGAAGACATCAAGGGTTTAGACGCAAAGTACTACAGAGCCTGCCACCAAAAAAACATTCAAACAAGGAAACATGAACTTGTGCATGTTTGAAAAATAAACACAAATCCCGCCTCGATGTTATCTCGCCCATGCCTATAAAAACCTCTCGCTGTGCCCACATTTGCAGTTATTCATTTACACCTCAGGAGGCAGCCTGGAGATGAGAGTAGTACAATAAAATAATTACCTGAAACATCTTTAAAAAAATACCCGTTAAACAAATTACCTTAACTGGCAGCACTTAAAATTGGTAATTCTTTTCTTTTTCCTATTTTAAAAAAAGTTGCATAGCTGTAAGATTTTGCTTTGCTGCATTTCTTTCTGTCGTTTTGACTCACAAGCAGTAAAAGAGATGTTTTAGTTACTTAAATAGCAGTATAATGTGCAGATTTCAACAATCTCTATAGCTTGATCAATATAAATTAGTTACCTGTCTTGGTTTTACTCTTTGGACTGCATTGTGACAAAGGTTTAGTTACAAAACTTTGAAATACAGTATTCCTACACAGAGCGGTTTGTGTTTTCTGTTCTTGAAAAAAGTGAAGAACGTAAAACAGGGTGTGAATTCAGTAAATTAAGGTCACACTGTTAGATTTTATTTAGTTTGCCATTTGCTGTTCTTCAGCCAAGGAGGTGGTGAAAACGTTCCCACTCGAGTCTGGGGCCGTCCCCCTGCAAGGGTCTCAGATAGCACGTATCGAACGTCTCCGCTTCCACTGGAGGCAGTAGGAAACATGTCCAATAACTCGCTTCTTCACAGAACCAGAAGTTAGGCTGAAATTAGGAACTTTGGCCTTCGATACAAAATAGTGTCAGTAATGTCTCTGGGGAGTCGATTGTTACAGGATGTGCAGCATTTTCAAGATCCCTGTGTGTCCTTTGCATGAGTGTTTGGTATACCGAGCACTACTGGCAAGTAACGGTGTCTGCAATGCTTTGTCTGTGTCACTGTCCATCTTTGCCTTTTTCAGCCACAAAGAATTAAGTCTCAAGCCAGGCACGCGTGTTCAGCAAGGGAACCTCACATCTCCTATGTTTTCTGATCAGTGGAAGCAGCTGTTGGAAAAGCAGAAGATGAAATACCATTATTTCAGTACAGAAACCACTCGAACAGCATGAGCACAACCACTGAGTTTTCCTTCCCCTTTTTTTCTAAGCCCCCAGTTATCACCATCCCTGCTGTGGAAAAAGCAAATAGAATTTAACATGAGGCTGGACAGCCATGAGCATGTACAGAGATAGAGGTGTTCATGAACAGCATGCAGCCTTCTTTCACAACCAGAGATTGGGGGCAATATAGGAAATGTGTTTGTTTATTAATTTGGCTAACACTGCCCTGAGGTTAAAACAATTATCTCCATAGCAGGATATCTTCCTTGATGTTTTCTTTGCTACCCCTACAACACAGACACATGAAGCAACATGAAACAAATGCATAAATAAATGCTAATCATGAATATTTCAGATTTTTTTTTTTTAATTTCCCTCATAACAACAAAACCAAATTCTCAGCTACCAGACTGAACTTCAGATATAGGTTTTTCCTTAAGAATTATGATTGTTGGTGTGCTTCACAATGCTTAGGGGCAATTGTTTAATGTAAGATAAAGATTCTGAGTTAACCAAGTAAAGAATAAAACCATCCTGTAAACTCTTAACACAGATTGCAGATCTGCAATCATTAACACAAAACATAAGCTGGAAAAATGTGAACTTTTGTGAGATGGTATGGATAGAAACACGTCAACATTTTTTATTTATTTCTATGCTTTAAACATTCTGGAATGCATTAACACTGAAGTAGTTTTGAAAATACCTAGCTTCAAACTTTTCATATGATGCCAAAAGCCTTCTGTCAGAACTACATGCTAGTACTCATGGAACAATCCACAATTACACAATTGTATTATTTTAATTTTGTTTCATTTCTACAGAAAAATACTCCTAGAAAGTTAATGCTAAAGGTTTCTTGATGCTGACTTGCCACTTTCCAGTACTAAAACTGGAAAGCCCATGCCATGTAAGGATGTAGAAACCTTTTGCCTATATTGAAATGTACATCAATCCTTTCTGATTAATATTGCAGTTCTGAGACACAGTTGTAAATTCACAATTAAAAAGAAATAGTACAGTTATTTCAGATAATCAAAATATTTATTGTTGGAACATAAATAAACATTACCTAAAAATATGAATCTTGTCTTAATCTGATGGATGCTCAGGGCAAGATCTATTTACTTCAAACCATTCATCTATGCAGCTGTTGGATACAAGACAAAAAATTAACACAATTGACATGAATACCAGTAACATTTAGCAGTAGGTTATGAATATAAAGTGGTTTCTTAATTCCAATGACTACTAGAATTTTATATTATATCAAGCAGTATACGTATACGCACATATCACTGGAAAAATTAATAATCCAAAAGTAATATTTGGGTATTAAACACTGTTGAAAACCTAAATTTCTTAAGTGTTAAAATTTTCTAAGGAAGCATTCTACAAACAACAGATTTTATACACAGGTTAATTCACTACTAATAGTGAATAGTTCACACATCTTGCTTACATCATTCATTGACATTTTATTTTCTGTGAAGTACAGACACTTATGAAAAATGAAATATGAAACAGGTTAAAAAAACTTTCCTCCCTCTCCCTGCTCAACTCTATTAGCATTTGACAAAACTTAAGCCCACACGACCTAAGCTCCTCAGCCATGAAAAACATTTCTTCCCCATCCAGGTGATTTTCCAGGAATGAGAAGCTTGTAGCAGGGAAAATTAAGTTCAAACACATTTGGTAGAGATGCAGAAAGATGCCATTTAAAAAACATCTTTAAGGTTGCTACTGCTCCTACTGTTTCTTTGTTGTTTTTAAGTGCAAGAAGCAACCAAGTTTAAGCACTTCTTTAAGCACCCCTTAAGAAGAGTTACCCCATAAATGCAACCCTCTGAAATTTTATATCCACCCTAAGGAATACTTGCCCTTTATGATATATGCAGAGGCAAGGCAGCCGTGCTATAGTATCTCCTTGCTGCAGCTCTTCCAGGCATATTGCACACTCCCCAGCATCTTTACTCAGCACATCCTCTGAGGAAAGACACCACAAAGTGAAATGGTTAAGAATCAGACTACTACAAGCAAAATGTTCTTTATTCAGAACATCAAGGACAGCTACTGAAGGAGGTATTTTTTGTCCTGCTGAAAGGCAAAGGTCAGTGACACACTAACTGACTGAAGATTCTTGATGAGAACCCACGGTCAGTCTTCAACACAGAGGTTAAGTTCAAGCCTGAACATAACATTTCCCTGACAAGGCACTGTAGGTAAGTAACAAGGTAAAGTTCTTCCTAGCTTCAAAACACTTAGTCTGTCATTTGATTTTTCAACTCTCCTACTCATCTCTCTTCTATACATCTGGCTTTCTTTGACCAGCCTTGCTGGTAACTTGTATTTCACGCCTTCAGCCTCTTCTCACCACACTAGCATGTTCTACATCCCCCATCCACCTTTTTCTCAGTGTAAAGTATGAAACTGTTAACTGTAGGAATGTGACATTTCCATGAAGGAAAGATCATTGCTGTATGGCTCCAATGACTCGTGTAGACACTGAATTTTTTGCAGCATTACCAAGTCCTGGAACAAAGGAGGAAAAAGTAAATTATTAGGAATGCAAGAGTTGGCTTTCACAAAGAAGTTTCTGGGAAAACGTATTATTTTTAATAAAAACCTTCTCTCTTGGACACTTCTCTTAGCCAGAGAGTGGGATGCAGAATTCATTCTTAGCATGAAGCAAAACAGAAGATTGCAAAAGGCCCTGTTTGCCAGATGCAGATTAGAAGCCCCAGACACAACCTCACACAGTCCACAGGGCACTCCCAACAAGAGACCACGTAGACACCAAACTGGCAGATCAGAAAGGTGCACATTTGGCAAAGTCAAGTCCTCACGTTCAGGTTTCCATGATTTCAAGGGAAAAGCTTCCCTTTCTTTGCCAAAAGGCACCTCAAGTGATTGCTTATGGAGAGCACCTTTTGCAGCTATGACTGAGAAATCAGCAGCTCTATGCTGTTCTCACCTGTGGCTCCATCACCACTGGCATTCCCAATGCAGAGAATGACTGACAACTAGAAAGCCACCGTGGCAGCAAGAAAGTAAAAGGAAATTAGGTCTACATTGATTTCATTAAATGACACCCAGCTGTCTTGCAGGTGCTTGGGTCTCTAAAGCAGTGCTTATTTTAGTCTCCATTATATTCATTGGTTATGCTAAAAATACTGTATAATGCCACGTGTTTAGCACCTTCATGGAGATGTGAAAAATATCTAGCATGAAGTGAACTATTATGAAGAAAAATATTCAAAACAAAATAATAAACAATATACATCCACCACAACAAAGAAAATTTTAAAATGTATTTTATGCACAGTAAACTCCCGTTGCTCAATCAGAAGCTGTAAGCTTCTCCGAACATTAGAGATACTGGGGAGACAAGGTAATCTAAAACAATACAAAAGATTTTAAGAACTCTTACCTGTCAATTTGCCCAGAAGAGGGTGCTAAGGATAAATACTTCCTTAAGGTTGGATTTTGGTATTTGGTTGTTTGGGGTTTTTTTTAATACAAAGATATTCTAATATCTGACACCAGGAGGCAAATACTCTCCAGACATTGTCCAGCTACACTGATATCAGTCTTTTTCTGATGCTGTCAGACTTGATCCTCCTAGACCACCTCTTTACTCAACTTTACAAGAACTCCTGAGAGCAGTTCTCTTCTCACAGTTAGGTTGTAGGAAGCAGCATCATTAATAATTCAAGCATGTATCATACATAGAGAGCATACTTATTAAAAGTAACTTTTTCCACAGAGTCTCTTTATCAGATCAGCGGCTGCTACCCAAACCAAAATGGGACTAAGATATCTCTAGTGAATTAAATCCCAGTCTCACTCCCCCAAGCACTCTTGAGAGGAAAGCATTTAGTCAAGCTTTGATAACAGAAATTAAAATGCTGTCCGATAAAAATAGTTTATAAAAGAAAGCATTCCTGTGAACAGCTTTCCCATCATTCTCTATTGTACATGTCTGGCTTATCCTGCACTCCCTAGACTGCAAAATGCTTGGGTCTGAACTCCCACTGAGCAATTTAACAAGGTTCTGCACCTTTTGGCTAACATTAGGGCACGATGCCAATTTAAACATTTGTATCTCCCACCAGCCTAGGCATAAGTGTCTGACACTCCTTTTATTTTCTCTGCAGTATTCCCGTACCCTCCCTCTTGTCAGTACTGGCCCTACTGCACAAGTCCCTGGCAAACAGCTTGCCGCCCTCCCTGGCTTCACCCCAGGCTTTCCAACTGGGATGAGCCACCAGGCACACACTGGCTTCACCCAGTCCTGCCAGAGGGGGCTGGTGCAAATGACACCTGGCACAGACTGGACTCTGGAACATGGTGCACGTCTGCCACCCCTGCAAAAGAGGTTGTGTTAACAGGTCTCAATGCTCCTCTTCCTCTGGAATAATGAGGAATCAGCATGTGTAAACCTTGTGAATCCTACCTAAGGCTCTTGTGCACAAATACTGAAGGTATGAGTACAAAAGAAAACGGCTGTAAATGCCCATATGTAACTTTCACATTAACATACTCCAAACCCATAAAACTAAGGTCGTAATTAATTACACACGTAGAGTGATGACAGCAAAACCAATCTTTCACAGACTTGGGGCACCTTGGATCTGACTACCTTTTGACCATTTTAGATGATTCGGTTCATCAATCTCAGACAAAGAAAAAGGAGTGAATAATCCTGTTAGACCTGGATACAGCCAGAATTTGTTCTGTACTTGTTTTATACAGCACTCTGCTAGACCAACATTAGATTGTATCAGATGGCAGCCAGTTTAAGGGCCATTTAACAATCACTTTCAAACATAACTGTTACAGAAAAATCTGTATATCATTTTGCACAGAACCACTGCAGTCTGAAGAGGTTTTTTGTTTTCATCTTTTTCTGCAACAGAGTGATTCAGCAGATACATTTTATTTCATAATTTTTCCCTTAAAAAAGAAAAACCACCAAACAACAAAACGCACAAACCAAAAGCAAAAGTAAAGCAGCTTAAAACTTCATCAATGTTATGATTAAAACATTTATATCAGTATATTACCTAAGTGGAAGTGGGAAGAGGAAATAAGCCACATTTTTCCATTTCGCCCACATGTGGGTACATACACAAATACCACACCCCCACATCCACGTGCACTGCACCTAATAGGAGGTAAACACTCCTCCACCTTCCCAGCTACCTGAACAAGACAAAGACTGGTGTTGAAGATGAAATCTTGCAAAAGAGCATAGTATTTCCCTCCTGAGTCTGGTCAAGTACTCCTTCCTCTTCTCCTCTATCCCTGGTTACTACTGTTTTAATTTTGAGTTGTCAGTAATTTTTCCTCCTAAACTTCTGCTTTTATCTTTACTGGAAAATAAATTTTACTCTATTGCTGCATTTATAGCAAAACAGGTAGTAGAGGATTAAAAAACAGGCATTCTGGCAATTTTGCACATACTTTACCAATTAAAAACTTTTCCCTGAACTTTTGAAAATACATCCAATAATTATGAAGGCCACTAACTCAGCCATAATTAGGATTATAGGCAATATCTGTGATTAAAGTGCCTTTAAACTGAGGATTGCAAAAGCATAAGCACTGCATCCTCTGGATAAGGTAATTAAAATCTATGCTGGTGCTTTTTGTTTTTCCTTTTAAAACAGACAGATATAGCCCTAGGCTCAAGAAACCTGAAGTCACAAATCATGGAGATGTCAATATATTTTGGGAGCTACCACTTTATAGCTGCAGTATTTTACTTCCCCCTGGGCATTCACTGGAAATGGAACACCAGGTAAGAAACACCTTGACCCAATTCAGTACAACAACTTTTCAAAACGTCTCTATTATTTCTAGAATTTAAAACCTTAAATGTCCATGGAAGCTGCTGTCACAACTAGCTTACTAGTAAAGGACACCACAAAGGTCAACCCTTTCAGGAACACAGCTAAAACTTAATTGAAACATACCTTTTGCACAGTATTGGCACTAAAATTGGTAGAACAGCAGCCATTAAAAATATTGATGAAACTTTATTAAATAGTACATATTACCATGTATCTGTCACACATTCATTCAATTTTGAAGCGGATGACTAAAAACTGTCTTAATAAAGTACTAGAGACTGTCTCTGCTTGTTTTTAAATGGAGTATGTAGAGCCCTAGACATCTAGAAACCAATATATTTGTTCACATGTAGGACATGAATTCATCCATATTGCAGAAATTATTCTACATTTTTACTGCTGTCACCTTTGCTGATATCACAAGGAGTCAAGGAGGACCTACACGTTTCCACAGGTACCTTACAGCCAGGAAGCATGTGTGTATGTGATTACACACTTATTAAATGTTACTGACTTCATTTACTAAGTCTTTATGGCTTCTGTCACATCTGTATTTCTCCGTTTCTTTCTGGCTGTTTCTTACTATGCTTTCCTCCTCTTCACATTCATTTTCCCTAAAATGTGTTCTCTCTAGACCTGTATTTTCTACCACTCCTCCTGCCCTCCATCATCTCATTTAATTCTCTGTTGCAAAGCAGGCACCGGAGAAAGGAGGAAGAAAGAAATATTTTAAACCACCTGATAGAAATAATATGGACAGCCTTATACAGGGTTAATGTACTTCTCTTTGGGAGAAGTAGACACTAGATTTGAAGGAAAACCATTATGCACAGGATGTGCTTCTCTCATGTAGCTTAGTGATTGTCTTTGAAAACTGGTATTGACTGCAAGCCAAACTTGTCTTTCCCAGTCCATCCTAAGCACTAGGAGAGCCAGCAGTTTCTTTGACATTACAGCTGGTTTTCAGTACTCTGGCTGCCACAAGAGGAATACTCTTGATTCTCTAGGGATCATTCTTGGATGACCAGGTCAGCCATCCACTGCTGCTCAAAAGTTGAGGCAGACAGATACTCTGAAGGAGAGAGGATTCTTAAGTGCTCAGAGCTCTCAACAGAAGGAAGAACATCATTCAGTTGTCACTGCAGATGCTTATTTTGCCCCTCAGCTTTCACAGCTACATGGTCAGTCAGGAGATTGAGCAAGGCAGAGCTGAAGCCATTAGCTTAGTTCACCTATGAAGATTGTGCCTTCACAGCCAGAAGTGGAACTTCACTATCCTCAGCAGGGAACATACCTTCTGAAGGAGCAGTGGGTTCCAAACTAGAAACATTTCTTTTTGCTCTAATATAAGCCACCTCCTCTGGATCAGATGTAAAAGGGAAGATATTTAACATCTGATGTTTTAACTTGTACCACAGCTAACTGGTTTTCAGGATTCACAACACCACGAAGTTGAGTAGGTGAATAACTTAAATCTAAATTCCCCTGAATTATTTGAATCCAAATTCCCTTTTATACTGCTAAAAAAACCCAGTACCCTTGTGCTAATCAAATAAGCACAGGTAGTGCTTTTGGTAACTTTTTGTGCATACAATAACCCCAAACACCACTGCACAAGTCATGTGGCAATACCTAGAACCTAAGCAATCCACAAATACCTTCCCAGCCACAATATACAAAAACTAAACCTCTCCAAAGCAAGCTAACAAGCTTCAACAAATGTGACACTTCTTCAAACACTGACAAGGTCCTTGATGAATTGCTGGGTTGGGGGGGTGTGGTGATGTTCAGCATCTCACTCTTCACCCCTTGCAACATGGCAGCCCATCACAATTTCCTGCTCCAAGTCCAAGCGTTCTCCTTGTTTTCCCCACCCTTCTTCAGGATGCTCAGTGTTGGTCCAGGACTGAGATAGCTACGTACAAACAGATATCTATCATGAAAGACTTCCTGCACACACATTGTCTACAGTCTTTGGTGCTCCCTCTTCTTAAAACACAAAAGTAAAGGGGAGGGAGCACACAAAACAAAGGGAAAGTCACACAAGAAAAATATTTGCAGAATTAGGCCAAGTGGCAATACTTGTGTAGCAACACCAGGCTGCAGATGGCTGCAGAAGTTTCATTGTTTCTTAGCTAACCCACATTTGAAGAAGTGGATTTAAATTTTTGGGGGACATTCTGAGCTTAGTAAATTCTGAGAAATAGCTAGATGCTTCCTGTTCAGGCAGATAACAATCAGGTCTAAGGTAGAGAAAAAATACTTCTGGTTAGATAAAGATAAAAACTGAAATAGTAGTGATAGAAACACACTTTAGGGAGCAGGAGTAAAAAAGGCTGTGTTGAGCAGTCATAGTTTACCTAAACAGAATGGTATCCAGGTAGCTAATTAATATAAAAGGCAGAAGCATTTGCACAGTCAGAAAAACTGAGTTCTTTTAAAGAGAGACTTAGCTTCAGTGACTACAAGGGAAACCTAGCTGGAGCTATATGATAGAGGGTGCCAATACAAGTTATGGTTCTGAAAAAAAAAAAAAAAAATTAAATCCCAGGTATAAATAACACAGGTTTGATACAATGTCCAATTAAGGTATCTTGCTTGCAGAGAAAGTCAAGTTTGCACCTCAGGGCTCACAGTGAAAAGCTAGGCTTTGCAAAAAAAGGCCAAGTAGTCAGAAAAATAAAGCCCCTCACTTCCAAGCATCAACATCCACAGCCATTCCTGTGCTATTGTTATCAGTGTACCAGCTCTCTCAGTTCATGACGACACTTATCGCAGAAAGTGTTGGGGTGAAATTCATACCATATAAATTCTATTAACCCAACTGGCCATGAAATGTCTGGTCCTCCCATCTTGAGATTTATTGCCAGTGACCATGGCTTTCCACAGTAATTCAAGATTTGCTCTCAATACAATTATCTGATTGACTCTAAAACTTCTGCCTAAGTCTTTCCAATGTCCGTTTAATCAGTCTGCTTGCAGTTCAAGATGCCTTTGGACATTAAATAATCTCAAGATAGCTATATAACTCTCTCCTGTTGCACTGACTGCTAAAGATAAGTTCCATTCACCACATTTGTAAGTACCATGCCTTTAAATTGTCACATTTTAGTCTAGGTATGGGCTATAGAGCTGCACCTGTTCATAAAAGAACCACAAATAAACAATCTTGTCCTCCAGAACAGATGTAAAAAAACCTTTTTATCAGCCTTACCCATCTTGTACTAAGTCCCCACTTCAAGTGAACTGACATATATTTGTTTTTTGAGGGGGGCCATTCTTGTTCTAGAAGTCTTCCTTGGCAAGGAAGCCTTCCAAGGCTTACCCTGCTCCTGTCAGAAACATTGCTTCTGGGAGACAATACTTCTAAATATTATCTGCTCAGGAGATGATTGGGAGAAAAAGTCTTGAATGCAGCCATAGCAAACTTGTGCCCCACGTGAAATCCCACCACGAATAGAGTACCCTAGCACACACTGCCTGAAACAAAGCTGCTCATTGCAGCACATGGAATAAGGAAGCTGCCTTCAGGCTGTTGTCTTGGTTTTTCATCAGTATTACTCACCTCTCAGGTTAGCGGTGTTAATCTTGAATGTCAGGAGTTAAAAGCAGCATGTAAAGGGGCAAAGCCACAAGAAACAAAACAGCAGCAAAAGAAGATACCTTAGGAAACAGCGTAAAGAATGGATCACTTGGGGAATACATCCTCTTTGGCTCCATCAGGTAAGAATGATTTACACTTCTCAAGGCTGAGTTTACCATCAAAAAGGATCTTACACCACAAGTATGCTACAAAAGGAGGAGCGTTGATTAAATGGCCAGAGGCAACCAGCATGTATTGCTGACAGTCTGCTGCATTTAGAGAGGATAATTTCTTTCAGGGAGCTGGAGAAAAGCTGGGATGAAGGAAACTTACAGAAGCAGGCAAGAAAGAATACAAGTGTGGGATCCGCACATGCAGATCTTCCGTAATTTTTGCTTGTTCAGGAGTAAAACAAAGCAAAATTTTAAGTGCTGCTTATGTGTCCCCACCAATCCATACCAGTACTAAGAAACTGCAATGATAGATGAAAAATCAACCTAGGTCTATTGAAAACTTGGGATTGCAATCCAGAAATTCAGTTCAAAGGTGGGTGAACCATACAGTTTCCGCTTAAGCAGTGGGCAGGGTTACTAAGCTGGGTAACACAATTAAAATGAGAGACCTGAATTCCAGCTTGTCTTGCATAGCAGATAACATCTTTAGCAAAGGCAAAAAATAACAAAACCCTAAACCAAACAAACATAAATCTAAACTCACCAAAAAAACAACCACTCAACCAACTAACCAAACCAACAAAAACCCCGAAGCCCATCACAACCAGCCAGGCATATAACCCCAAGATTATTTATCTATAAAAGCTTCTCCTGGTAGTAAAACACTTGGGTATCTGAGTTAATGATTTCATGAAGAAAAGATACCACTGTGGTCAGGAGAAAGGTGAAGAATTCCTTCCAAATACAGTGCAGAGACAGGTCTCTTCCCATAACTTTACAGTCAGAAGGAAGACTTCGCTCAGATGCTGTAAGTCTGTTAAAATGAGCAACTTTTCCAAATCGAGACTGGATGCTATCACCAACAATCCTCTTAAAAACTTGGCAGGTAAGGCAGAGCATGGACATGGCAGAGGAAACAGCAGACAACTGTCTGATCAAGCTGAAGGAAAGATCTAAGTTGGATAAGATCTCACAAGTGCAAGAAGTTGATGTGGCTGTTCAAAAAGATCCTCACTGAGCTTAGGAAATCCCTCTTGCTTTTTCAGCTCTTTTAAGTGACTAAATTTATTTTATCCTCAACACAAAAGAAGACCTAGAAGACTGTAGAGAACATTTTCCAAATGGCAAGTCTTCAACCGTTCACCATCACTGAAACTACAGCCATAAGCCAGAGAAATTGCTTTGCAAAGATTTCCTTCTTCATGGTCTGCAATGAACTAGGAGTGTGATGGGGACACGCTGGCCTAACGAAATGGGTGAGAACTCTCACCTGACAGGAGGCAGATACAACAAGCACATTAGAAAACTTCACAGAAGGAAAGGGTAGGGCAGTACGTGTCCCTGAGCAACAGAGGCAGAGAGAGGGAATGAAGAGAAGCAGCTCAGATGAAGTTATCTATCCTATTAGTCTGGGCAATATGGGTTACTTTAATGGTGACTTGTTTTGAAGTTGGATGAAGGATCTGATTCCATGTTTTGTTCACTTTGTCCTTTTCCTGGTTCCTATTCCAGGCTTCCTACAGGTGCCCTGAGCACAATGAGTTTTGCCAAGTCTTTTTTCCAGTCTTTTAACATTGGCCAAGTAACTGACTCATTGCAAGCAGAGGAGTTTGGTTTGATCTGATGCAAAAAGAGTGCACAGGGAGATGGCATGAAAGATGAAACTATGAGCCTAAGGTAAAACAGGAGGGGGAGAGAAAAAGCAGGTGTGTGTGACTAAGACACTATTCTTAGGGAAGATATGATGCACCACCAAGCAACACACAATGAAAACACTGGTGCCAAAACTCAGCGTGCATGAAGTCTGGCTTATTAACCCCAGTGCCAGGTGCTAGGCCTAGAAGGTGCTTTCCCCAGCAGGCTCCAGATCAGCCTTCTCCAGATTAACACAATGTCTGGTGTTAACAGGCATACACAGGACAAGGATATAAATCACTGCATAATTTTTACTTGTCTGTCTTTTCTGTTTGCAGCAGACAGACTGCTTTTTACAAGCTATTCCTATTTTAAATGCAATTATCCTTCTGATATAGATGGAATGCAAAACCTGTCTGAATGCAGAAGGTTCTGATAACATCAGATATTGAGTCAGAGTTTTCAAAGTTATCTTTGTTTTTCTACTCTACACTAACCCATTATCCAGTATTATAATTTATTGCAGCAAGCATAGAGATACAGTATTTCTGGTGCTAACAGGTACCTACAGGTTATTACTATCCCAATGAGATGCTGAGTATAGAGGTATTAAATTGCAAGAGGATGAAAAAAAACCCAAACAAATTTTAAAAAAAAAGAAAATATCAATAAAGCTTAGTTTAAATTTTAAAGCAGTTAAGTAAAATAAAAAACAAGCACAGTTCCAACAGTACTCAGCAATCATGATCATTCACGAACAATAACACAGGAAGATTAACATGGAAGATGTGTTTAAAAAACCAGAAGATCCCAAAGACACTTCTCCAGTATTTGTTCCAAGTTACATGCCCGTAATCTGGCAGTATATTTCTTCAGCCATAATAAAGTTTTATTTTTATCCTTGTTGTTTTTTTGTTTTTTTTTTTTCAATTTAGGGGCTACCAAAACTGTTGAACACCATTATGATATAATTCCAGCTAATAAAGCCATAGATTAAAACAGACTTCCTTGGAACTGGGAGAAGAAAAAAGGTAAGTGTTAACCAAACTATCCTTCCTCCACCTCTTCATTCCAAACAAATAAACATTATTTATGGGCTAAAAATTAACAGTGAATACTACATTCTTGATCAGCTACGCAGGGGCTATTAAATACCTGACACTACACATGAATAGTGCCTCATGAAACTTCACACAAGGAAGGAAGGCATATGAGGAACATGGTCAAAATGATGAAAATCTGATATGACTTCGAATTACAGAGAGCTGTTAGTGCAGGGTTGAAATGGAATTTGAGGTTTTTATGAGGAAATTTTAACAAGATTTCATGAGTGTTAATACAATTCAGCACTAAACACCAGTGAAGTTCCTCATGTTTCACCTGTGTGTTAGAACTTGGGGTTATTTCTGAAGCTGGCAAATCTGTAGCCATGTGAGACAAAGTTACACAAACTTTGGGGAGCAAGGAGGTTCCTCCAGGGAGGACAGAACAGGCAAGTCTAGTATTTTGTACCTATGTCAGTAGGTGTTTTACATCCTGTTCTAGAATCATTGGATTTTAATAAAAATACTAGAATCTGGTCATCTTTCCCCCTGTTTAAGCAGTGATAATAATCCCTGGGTTAGAAGTGGGAGCTCTCTATCACACTAGCAGCGTTCTCACCCAGCTTGTTTCTGAAGAGTTTGGCTTGTTTTATCACTGAAATCCCCTACAAAAGCTGGAGTGACTTCTTTTGTACATTGAAGGGCTGAGTCTGAGTCAGAAGTATGGCACTACTTAAGTAATCAAAGGGTAGCAGGTTTTAAAGGAAGATTTTAATCTGAAGAAAAAAAAATAAATCACAAATGACATTTTAGGCAGTACTTTCAAACTGATCTGCCCTGGGGGCTGTTTCTGAGCCAGAAGGAGTGCCTCTTATTCTTTTATACTTCTTTAGGAGTAAAAAAAAAAAAAAAAAAAAAAAAAAAAAAAAAAAAAAANNNNAAAAACAAAAAAAAGAGAAAAAACAAGAAAGTCCTGATCTGCAAATAATCTGTATTAGGTTCCTGCAAAACAGTGAGAAATTTAGGGAAGGAAATACCATGAAATTCCTACACAGATCACTCAATCTCAGTAAGATGTGTTCTGGCATTTATTTTTTAAAACCTAATTATTTCAAGTAGTTTTATTTCAAAATCCAGCAAATGAAACCCATTTTCTATGATTACAAAAGGGATATTTTCAAAGTTTTGTCTCCACGGGGCAAGTAAGAAAAACAAAACAAAAACAAAAGGGCAGCCTGCAGCTGGCAAACGAGTAAAATCTTAAGGTTTTTGAGGTATCAGCTTTAAAGACTGCAGAATCACCATACAAAACTAGCAAAACTAGGAACATGATTTCCCCCGGAGCTAAGTTCCCAGCAGTCACAAGACTGCAGCAGTTGCAGAGGCGATTTATGACATCCTCTGAGTGACCTCTGCGAGCCGAGCGCGGATGAGGCGGCGGGCACGGAGGGAGGGCCGGGCCGGGCACGGAGGGCCGGGCCGGGCCGGGCCGGGCCCGAGCGGCGCTGGCTGCCGCAGCCCGCGCTGCGCTGCCTTTATGTAACAGGGCACGGCGACAGCAGCGCAGGTGGCGGGTCCCCTCCTCTGCCACCCGCAGATGGATCCTTGCGGCGCCGCTTCGCAGGTGCAGCCGCCGTTTTCTAGGACAGGAATTGTCATTGGACTTCAGCCGCGCTGTCAGAGCAACAGCGGGACTGCAGCGGTATCTGAGACTAAGCATGTAAGCAAAAGAAATAACTTCACATGAATGATCACATTTTCTCTGTTTCTTTCTATAGCAATCAAAAGCTTTACTGTATTTATCCAGTGCTGCATATAAAATATTCCCATGGCACAGGCATGCATTTAAATAAAAGCGATTCCAGTGTACTGAGAAAAAAAACTTTGTCCTGCTCTCAAGAACTGAATTAAGTATGAGGTGACATTGAAGCTATTTTGCCATGGCTTGGTCACAGGAAGTTCAGTCTAGCAGATTTAGGCCTGGCTGAAGGGAAAGTATGCAGAAAATACTTCTCCCCAAAGGTCTGTTAAAAGAATAAGTCACATGCACAACAAATCAGAGAAAAGTTTAAGATATTAATAGGTGTGATCTCTGCAGTGTGTCCTTCTCAGCAGGATCCAAGCATGTCAACTTTACTCCATTACAGTAGAAAGAAAATCCAGCATCATCAATTGAGCATTTCCAACCTGACCATGAAAGTGAGTTGTCACAGCTTCTCTACAAATCTATATCCCAACTTTATCTCACATGAAAAGTAAAATAATAAGCAATATTGATACTTCAACCACCACCACTACATCTCCATGATAGTGTGTTGCAGAGATATGTGGGGCAGTCTGGAGTTCTGGGAATTGCTGTTCCAGACATTCCAGGTACTTCCCTGTCAGTTACACTGTGTTCCCATCTGATGAGCTTTCTTCACAGCCACACCATTACAAACACACAGCTTACTTTTCTGGCTCCATAGCAAAGGGCTGACAGTTTGTGGGTGTGGAGGACAGATAAGAGATTGCAGCTTCTAAAAGTGCTGCAACTCCACACTGTAAGAGACTGACCCAGTTCATCCAGTGACTGAGGCTGGAATGGGGTCACTGAAGCAGGTCCTTCCTCCTCCCTTTAGGAGGCAGGCACAGGTTGCACAAGTTGAACTAGTGTGGTTTTATTGACATTTATCAGCATTACTCTTCAAGATGAACAACCTCCTTTCCCAACAAACTGGAAATGGAACAGGCTGCTTTTGCAGCGATGCTCTTCTGTGAGGTACCAAAAGCTGCTGAAGGAGAAATTTGGGATGGCAGGAAGGAAATACAACCTTACTGAACAAGAGGAGTAAGAAATTAAGTTTGCCACTGTTCCTCTTGGCAGTCTGGTTTGGACAAGTAGCTACCTTTGGCCTAGACTGGTCAACATCAGTAAAAGTTTGCTCTTCTTCAAACATTATCAACATTTCTTACAGGGAGAAAGTACAAACCAGTCAATATATTGTAATCAAACATTACTTCAAACACCATTTCTCTTCTTGAAATGACAATTCCCTCCTCAAATTTAACAACTATTTGCAAGACAAGTTATGAAAAGTCTGGGCCAATATTGTATTAATTCACAGGAGAACATCTGTGCAAATGTCTGAGACGAAAATTTTATTTATTATAATGATGTTCTACTGTCACCACATTAAACAAAATCTCCAAGTTCAGCAGCTCTTTATATTTTCAAGAACTACTGAAGAAAAGAGTTTTAAAGCATTGGGGAAGCTGAATGAACCACCCACATACTCTGGAGGATGTTCCGAGTACACAAGATCAAAAGAAAGAGTAAATACCACTATTTTAACTGCAAGCAGGGCATAAAGGTAGTTCTGTTAAACTACCTTTTAAAGTATGCTCTTCTGCCTCCCCAGCATCCCTGAGGACAGAGCATAGAACCACCTAGGGCAGAGTAAGAAGCTAGGAACTTTTAGCCAAGAATCTAGTTAAACTTTTAAAATGAAAGAATCAAGAAATTCTATGGAGAATTTTACACCTTGGATAAAGTGGAATGAAGTAACTGATCTGCCTCAGCATTATTTTGCACTGCTCTGCTAAAAGTCTAGTCCTATTAAAGGATGAGGACAAGGAGGAAGGCTTAAGCTTTTCTAGGCAGACTGGCAAGATGCCCTTTTGCAAGGTCTTTCAGGGTATGATCTCAGGAACCCTGGCAGAGAAATTAACTTGAAGTTAATAATTCTTTTCATTCCTGATGTTTTGAGTGCATCAGTCTAAACAGTTGAGCACATCAGCCCTGCACTCTGCCTTGGTGCACAGAAGTGACCAAGCAAATCAAGTCACTGCAGTGGGCAGGACTACCAGAATCATGCATTTTGGTGCTTCAAATATTAGGTTAAGGTGCACTGTTTTTCGTTCCTTCTACTGAGCAATATGAACACAACAAGTTCTGGCAAAAGTATCTTGCCCCAAAGACGCTGAAACAGGCAGCACCCAACAAAGGTTACAACTTGTGTTATTAAAAATTAGGTCAGCCCCATTCACAAAGACTGTTTCCCAAATATTTTTATTTAGTCCTTAGGTGACTCATGCTAGTATTTAAATCTCTGCTCTTGATGAAAATGCATGTTATGGCTGTCATTTTAATGCTGACAACGCCTCTAGAAGGATTATTGCTTACAGATGCCAGCTCAAGATTCTGACACTTGCTCACATGCAGGCCTCAGCATATGGCAGTCCCAGCAAGAAATGCTCTCCTCACAAGACAGAACTTGACGCAACAGCTCAAACCGATTTAGAACAAAAATCAGAGTGTTTAAATCACGACCAAACCCTACTTTGCATCTTTGCCCATCTAATCAATGGCACTGTTGAGGGCAAAGTCAGTTTGAGATCGGCTCAGTTGGTCAGAACATGGTGTTACCAACACTGACGTTGTGTGTTCAATCCCAGTGTGGTTCATGCACTTAGGACTTGGACTCAATGTGTGTGTGTCCCTTCCAACTCAGAATATCCAGAATATCCTGTGATTCCGTGAATTTCGTTAAACAGCATGGGAACATTCCACTATTTGTGCCTGGTGATGGACCAAACACCCCAGAAAACAAAGTACATTGCCAGACAAGAAGAGTGCATTGAGCGCCACTCCTGTTTTTCCTTCTGGTATATGAACCTTAATTTTTAATATTCTGCCTATAACAGTTTTCCACATACTAATTCTCCATTTCAAAGAAATTGGATAAACTCAATATAAAACCATATCTGTAATCCCTACTATCCGTGATGTCTGATCTCCTGCTGGTTTTTAATATGACAGGTCTAAAAAATTCACTTATTGGAATTTAAACATAAAAATTACGAAGTCCTTACTTCAAGTAAGGAAAAAACCTTCAGCACAGTTCATGCACTGGATGTCTCAATATTCTTCCTCTCTGAATTACACTAGTGAAAGCTTCTCCCCTTAAAATGAACCTGAGTAAATATGCTGGCCAACAGTCAGACCCACTGCCACATGTGAATTAAATGCAGAGCGGTCTGAGTGAGAGCAGCACTGATGTCAAAGCGGAACCACTCCTGAGCAAGCGGCTTTGAGGAGCTCAGCTTAGAAAGTTTCCAGTAGAACACAATTCCAACACAAAGTGCTGACTTGATGAAACCCAAAATATTCCACAGGAATGTGCTAATTCAATCAAAACTTTTGAAAGAGGACAGGCTGGCTCGCCAAGCCAGCCAACCAGTCTAGTGAGCTGACTGGCTCTCCCCAGCTCTCCAGGGTCACTGGCTTCCCCATCTGGCCAGGGGCCAGGCTGCTATCCCTGCCCTCTGAGGGGCCCTCTAATAATAATAAAAATAATGGAGTCTTACAAAGTGTGCCGAGAAGCAAACAAAAGAATTTAAAAACGAAAACCAGAATTATTTCAGAATCAACTGCAGGGTTTCATCAGAAGGAACTGGATACATTTGTTGCAAAGAATCTAAAGTCACAAGTCTCTCCTGTGTCTCCTCAATTTTTTATAAAACATCTTTCAGTGAAAAAAGCTGTATCAATATTGTAACAATACAAAATAAGCAATAATTTTATTCAAAGTCCAAAATTCACCAGGCACCTGCAATCATTTGCAAAGAGTTTAAGTTGCTTCCAAAGCACTGAGGAAATTCACATAAATGCCCATACCTGACAAGAACACAAGGCTACAGTGTAAGCAACACCTTTCAAAGAGCAGTCCCTAAGTGGGCTCCCTGCTTGTCACCATGACAAATTTGAACAAGATGGTGCAGGGGGCCTCATTTAGCACTCTGGAGAAGCTCAAAGGAATACGTGCAGCTACACAATATTTTAGCAGTCTTTTTCAAAAAACCTGTCAACTAGCAAGTAACCAATTTTCTTCAAAAACTGGCTTTTGGCAACCTGTGGTTAACCAGTGCATGGGACATACTCTGGCTCCTCAGCAAAAGTATTTGCTAATTGCAAGGAAAGCTTTTTAAAGACGTCACCAAACACCATGATGCTTTTTGCACAATACCATTCATTTAACCAGCTTTTGTATAAAAATGCCTAGATACTGGTTCATGTGTGAACACAAGTTGTTTAAGAAATGTGGAACAAAGTTCCACAGAAAAAAAAGAAAGAGCTTTTTTTTAAATGCCTAATTGAGTCAGCAATGAGATCTCTGTTGCAGACAAGTCACGTGATTTTGAAAGAATGAGGCTAATAAAATGTATTAATATATTTATATGAAAATCAGCATAGACTCAACTTTCAGCATGGAACTGAGATAATTTTGTGAGACACTTTCAGAAAACACATGTAAATCAGGCAGCTGCCTGAGTTTGCAGTTCACTGACCCTTTCAACTGCCAAATGCAATGCACAAAGGTAGCTCAGAAAGCAATTAGAGATTGAGGGGGAGGACTCATTAATTTATTTAAACTTCAAATCACAGCTAAGCAGTCTTGTAACATTTTTCTGGGGGAGACTGTATGCCTCAGACTCATATTTAAAAAGAAAGTTTTGTCTTCTCAGAATGACAAAATACATAAAATTTGCTCCCTAGTGTTTCTTAGAAAGAACAACTAATACATTTACAGTACCATGAGGAAACATATCTAGAACAGAACTGGATGTAAGCACCGCTCAATCCAACTGCTCAGTCTCTAGACTTTGCAGGTGCAGAAATATTTAAGGCTACCTTCCACTACTTGCAACACAAAACTCAGAGACAAAAGAAGGTAAGGAGAAAAAAAAGGAAGAAACAAGACATTTCTCCTTCTAGTGATAACAGGACTGGGAAATATCAGTGACCAAAATGAGCAAATGATGCCTGGTTGGCTCTATTCTAGTATATATGGCATGAGGCCAAGACAACAATGAGAAAGTAAAGCATAAAGAGACACCTTCCATTTTGGAAGCAGGTATCAAAAGTTGACAGCAGCATCTTTTCTTCTCTCAAACAAAACTTGAGATGCCCTTGGCCTATGGCAAAAAGGCAGATTCATCACTGACCTCGACAAGAAAGAAATGCACACATATAGACATTCATATGCAGGTCTGGGCCTGAAATCATGGCAGCATTAAGTTACCAATCTGCTAGTTAATTTTCTTTCATTAGCCTCATTAAAGGAACCACAGCTATAACACAAAGTAACAATCGAGCACTGCGCTACTCAGAAGCCATATCCTCAATTTCTTCATGCTGCAGTAATTTAAACAGCCAGCTATAGCTATAATTTAAGATTTAGTCCGTGACTCCAGGAGCTAACAACTGGAGCCACTGGCTCAATGCACACTTCTCCAAAGTGTTTATGAAATTGAGACCATACTTCTAAGTATCTCTCTCAAACCAGCCTACCTAATTTGATAGTTTCCTTATTTCACACTTACATAACCATCTCCTAGAATCAGTTTCTGAGGCTCACTGTACAGCAGACACATGCTGTATGTTAACTCATATTGCATTGCCCACAACCACTTTTGTCATGCTGCAGATTATCCAGAGTGGCTTTAGCTGCCACTCACAGGTTTTACTTGTGCTCGTTTGTTGACTTAAAAAACTGTGCAAAGTGAACAAGATGGCCCAAAGGAGCTCAAACCAGCAATGCGTAAGCTGAAACAATGCAAGAAGGAAAAAGGAGCCTGACTATGGCACCACTGTGATTCAAAGAAACATCATAAATGATACTGAGAGGTTACATTATGTAATTGCCATATCTTCAAAGAAAAGTTAGTCAGCTGAGTGCACTCGTATGTACATGTAGGAAGCAGCAGGGGAAAAGCATTTCAGTCAGTCAAATTTGTGCACATCCCATCAGATGGATCAGTGCCAGAGCTTGTTCTCTGCCAGTCTGCCTCCTCCTGCTCCACTCTAACTGATCCCAAGTGCATTTTCCTGACCTGACTGGAGTGACTAGTGTGCTTCTTTTCTCTCTGATGTCCAACATCCCTTAGTACACAACTTATCTTGGAAAATGCTCAGACCTGAATTTAAAAAGGAAAAATAAAGAGAAAAAAAGCCCTCTCTGTTACCTGATGAAGTCAACCTTCTCAAATATATGTGTCGTAACACCAGGAAGAAAAAAGAAATATTTACTTTTCCTAAGTACTGCACTTTCAAATGGATTTCACAACTTTAAGCATATGATTTCAAATTATTTTTGCAATTAAGGGCCAGTAGTATTGGATAGCATTTTGCTATCCAAAGAATAAGCTGGGCTTAACCATTCTTCAAGACTTGTTTGAATAAAATGGTCGAGTGTACAATACCCTAACAGCAAGGTGCCTGCAGGGTCAAAGGGCCCATGATACTGCAGGTTACTTAGGTAGTAAATAACCTATGTTGGAAGGGATCTCTGATGGTCTTCTAGTCCAGCCCCTCACTCAAAGCATGACCAAGTTAGACTAAATTGCTCAAGGATGGAGGTTGCACAACCTCTTCAAGTGCCTTGACTCCCCTCATTATGTGACATTTCAACTTAACATGGAATCAGATGTTTCCCTGATATAACTTCTGAGCACCAACTTTCAGCTTCTTTCTGTTCACCCCTAAAAAAAGTCCAGCTCCCTCTCCTCTCTACAATTTACTTCTAACTGCATTCTGTTCTGACATCTGATGACTGGTGGGCAATAACCTCAATGAAGATGCACAGTAAGATTTTCTGACAAAGCAGGCACTAAAATTTCAGTAAGATTTTCTAATTCCTGGTTTCCTCAAGCCTTTTTGTGTGGTCGCCATAGAACCGAGTGTCAGCCAAAGCCACATTGACAGAAAGGTTTGATCTCAGCAGCCAAAAGTCCTGTTTGCCTTGCATTAAAGTTTGCCTAGAAAGAGAGCTTAGTAGTAGGGGAAAAAACCAGCACTACTACAGGTGATTCATTTGATATTGGCCAGTTTGATTAAAATAACAAAGACATATAACCAGTCTTTATAAAGTATCACATATGGAATCAACTGAAGAAGGAGAAGCTCTTTAGTCCCTTCCCGAAAGTGTAATTTTCTTGAATAATGTTCAAATGCACAGCATGTCAAGTAACAGACCTTAATAAAGTCCCCCAGAGACTCAATCGACACTACTTGATGTCATTAGATTAAAGGGTGTGTAAGCTGCACATATCTCAACTGGACAAAAACCACACACTGACCAGTGGTCAAAACATGGAATAAACACATTCAAATCAGAATAATTTCATATTTGCAGGACACAGGGCAAATTATATTGGCACGCAGTATATAAAGACCAAGTTGTCAGGAATTAATTTGACAAATAAACTACAAGCAAAAAAATTACATAATTTCTGAGTCCACCAAGCTCAGTTACCAGAATATCTTATTAAGTAAAGGATTATTATCACACCAATGTTTAAAATTAATAAATAATAATCAGCTTACTTCTTTCTTACCATTGTAGGTTATCCTTGGTTTTGTCAAACACATCACAAGATGTAAATCCATTTCGTCAGAAGATACAAATTTTGAACATACAGGGCACTTGAATCCTATGGAAAATAAAAATATGTAAGTGTGAGCATACTCAATCATGTAGCAAATATATGTATATATATTTTCAAGCCAAAAAGCTATTCTGCACACATAAAAAAAAAAAATAAAAAAGAAATCCTGGAGGCTTTTCACTTTTGACCTGACATTTCTTACATAAATATAATTCCCTTGATTTCAAAAAATTTCAAAATGGACCATTGTTTCTGGAAATCATTCTGTTGACAATTGCAAACATTGTCAGCATCTCTGGAACACAAACTTTCTCAACAACTGAAGAACAGTTTAGCACAGGAGCAAGAGGATTATATGGCTCCACTAAAATAGAAATTACAAATGTGTAGAGGACATTAAAATTTGAACCTGGGCAGGAATCCTAAATTAACATGTTCATTTTTACCGGGAATTGTGCTCAAACTTTAACCAAGAATCTTGGATTTACATCTCATCATACATGCTGCAGCATCTTTTACCAGTCAGGGGCACTGGGAAAATATTAACTCAGGGGTGTTGCCTACTGAATCACTAATACTTCCTGTAGCACTGAATTTGTTTGACTGCTCCCATCCTAGCCAAGCATGACCTTGTTTAGCTTTTGAGGTCACTGCCTCAGGCAACATGGGGTAAAGAATAATTAAGACAGTCTGGATTGTGATGCAACTGCATAACAGTCTATGACAAAAGTGCTTAATACCTTAATTTACGTCATTGCCAAAGACAGCAGTCTTCCAGTTAAAGGACAAGATCAGTGGGACAACTCTTACAGTCCACAGAAGAGCCTGATTGATTTTGATCTGCTGAATAATTAACACACAAGTGAGAGACAAAAAAACCACCAATAGGGATCTTGATGCATAATAGTTGTAAAGGAGTGCACCTACAGGCAGATTGTCCAGTAGGACGATGGTCGGCAAAAATATCTAATCTACATCCACTCTCAGCATAAAGGCACAACTTTTTCTCTGATGCTGTGAAGAGTAATGATGCAGGCCTGTATAAAAGGTCACTGCACCTTCCACCAGCATGCCCATCTGGGCCTGCTCCTACATGTTTTAGTTTGCTGCCTCTTGCTTTTGTACTTCTAACCTTGGGAGTCCCAATAAACCGAGTCAGTCAAGGATGACAAGCAACTTGATGCTGCACTTTCAAATAACTGATGCCTGAGAACCTTCATCTTTACTGTTAATTATTATCCAGATGTAGATCAAGCAACTAATCTGAAGCATTAGCACTTGATACAAGTACTGCACTTCCTTTATCAAGAAAATTATTTATTTCTTACGGGCAGCTCATAAGGAAGCAAGTCAAAGAGGACAGCTAGTAACAACCATAAGGAACTTGGGGCAGCAGCTGAACATGCGCTGGAAACCACTTCCTGAGATAAAGTACAGTTCTGCTTCTTCCAATTTTAGTCATATCTATTCCTCCTTTATGTCAATCTCACACTTCAGTTTAAATATTGCTCTTCTCTCCTTAATTTTATTCCTCCTCCCCCAGCCCACATTTTTACAAACAAGAGATCAATAAGAATAGCATAGCCAAACATGTCTTCTGGAAAAAAACTTGTTGAAAGCATTAGTTTACTTGCTGAAAGCTTTATCAGTGACCTTTCAGCCACTGTGTAGCCTCCTTCACGCAGGCTACACCTCAACATGACTAAAATCGAAATTAGCATCTCAATCCTCCGATCACCCAAACCCACCCATTACTGTTATGAGTTTCTTCAAAAACTGACCCAGGGAAAATTTTCTCTCAATCTTTATCACCGTACTGCTGCTGATTACTAGGTTTTGACTAGATTTAAGATTCATGCATTATTCTCATTTATACGCTCCTATAAGGCATAATTAACAACACAGTTTGATGTGAAAAAGCCTCTAACTTCTTTATATGTTTCAGACCGAGTCCTGCTGTGACAGAAGGGGGTGTTTGCATTACAGCAAGTTAACTTTTATGTTCATGGCTAGTTAAGCACTGAGAGTCATTAACAAGTTCCCTCTGCTTTCTGGACAGAACTCTTCTAGCTTATTCCCTAGAGACATGAGCACATGTAATTGGGAGTGACAGGGGCAGGGACATCCACCAAGAGGTCCTTAGAACCATTGTTAAAGTTAACAGTGTTAAGAAGGTATGTATCCCAGGAATTCTTGCAGGAAATATTTTAATCCAAATAAAATACTGGGGAGAGCCCAAGTAAATGATAATGATAATTTAATTATAAAACTGCTTTTACTTAAAACCATGCTTGAAGATAGACAGCTGTGAAAAATCTTTCAGCTTATCCACCTAGAGTATTCAGATGAATATGCTTTTATTACCATGCACCTGCCCTTAAACCTAGTAAATAATCTGTGTTCTAGCAATACAGTAAGTAGTTTAACAATACATTTTGTTGTGGCTTGTCCTGTGTCAGGAGGGATGTGAAGGTAATGGTTAAACAACTACAAACATCATCCTGACACAGCAAGTCTGGGATATTTGACTGCTGTAGCTCTACTCAAAATGTGCAGAACTGAAGAACCCAAAGAACAGAGGACATCACACTTAACTAAGCTTTAAGGAACAACTTAGCTGACAGAAGTAAAAGGTCTGTTTGTGGAAAATATGTTTTTTCCAGTGACCACAATCAGCTATATGCCAGAGACTAACATAATAGCAGGAAAAGAGCCTTGGGCTCACAACACTTGCTGAAATGTTCTTTAAATACAAGTGAAATCTAATTTCTCATTCCTTCACAATGTTCTGCTCCAATCCAGCTCCAGGATTTAGCCATCTTCCCTAAGAGATGCACACTGGAAGTTTTGTGTGAAGGAAATTACCATTTCCAACTCCTTTTAGTAACCTCAAAGAAAAATGATTTTGACTACAGACAAAATATTTACTTTATTCTAACCGTATTTGAAAAATATAAATAAGCGAACAATCTACACTGTCCACAAAGTCCACTGTCCAGTTGAAGGTCCTTAAAAAAGCCCACATTTTCCTACCTTTCCTCAAATCAGAAGGCAATAGTTTCATGACCCAGTTTACAATTAAGTACTGGGTAAGAACAAAGACTCTATTGTACTCCTGCCCAGCAGGCGAACAACATTTTTAGCCTATGTTTGTTTTTACCATCTTCTCAAGGAACAATTCCAATGACTTAAAGAAAGTTTCACATGACTTTAATAATCAGCAACGGGTCAGAAATAACTTGCTCTCTACATGACTTGTTTTACTGAGTTTTGTAGATAATTCACAGACATCTGGGAAAAAAAGTGGAAGCTGTTATCAGACGAGGTAGCATCACATGAAGTGTCTTGTAAAACCTATGACACCCAATCAACTACTTTCTCACTCTATTTACAAGGAGAACACAACAGATAATATACAGTTCTAGGTAGAAATCCAGTTCTTAGGAAGATGTTGATTTCACAGCATCCCTTATTTTTGTCCCACATGACAACTATCACCTTTGTATTCGTTGTCACTGTCAGCACATCACTGCAAAGTTGTCCTTCCTTCTCCCATAGTAGAGAGCTCAGCCTGTGACACACCCTAAATCAGCTCAAGGACCACCTCTCATCCCATTCCCTGCATCCAGAAGTGCAGCACTAAAGAACTGAGCACCAAAACTGAGCAAGCACACACCTCTAGCTGACTTTTACAGCTGCATCCCTAGCAGGGCAGGGAGCCAAATTCTTACAAGCTCCCACCATCTAGTTTCACAACCCTGACTACAATACTGAAAGTAACACATTACTGAAAACAAAACCAAAATCCTGAAAAAAAATTACAATTGCAAGAAATGGAGACAGAACAGAAAGTTGCAGTACAGCTAGAAAATCCTGAGGTGACACAGAAAATCTGAAATAACTAAACCTGCTTAAGTATCAGGACTTATATCAGAGGTGAATTCTGTCTCTCATTCTCTCTTGAATGTATCACTTTCTGCAAGCTCTGCCATCTTTTGCAAATGAACGTTCAGTTAGCCAAGAAATCCCATCTTCTCTCACATCCATCTATCAAACTCACAATTTTCATCTCTGGCAGGCTTGGGAACTACTAACAGGGACAGGCTGATGGGTAGCCATTCATTCCATTGGCACCAATTTCAACCTCTTAGTGGTATCTTACCGTGTTTGCCTTGCTTTGCAAACATCAGACTGCTTAACTTACACTTCAGTGCACAGCAGAGCAAACAAAAAACATCCAATGAAAAACAAACTACCGGATCTCTAAGATTTTTACAAAACTATGCCCGCACTTATTCCGGAATATCTACTTTGGGGTGCAAAAAAAAAAGAGAACTGCTAAGGGCTTTCAGACAACACAGCGCAGAATGTGACAGAATTGCACACAAAGAAACATATTAGACTTCCACAGAAGAGTAAATGATCCTTTCAGTCAATATTAAACAGTTGCAGCAAGAAGTAAGCACAAATAAAACCTGCACCAACACAAACGACTGGATCAGAGGAACTTTTCAGCAGAGAACATCAACTGGAACACTGCCAACGCTAAACTAAAAGTAGAATGGGAGCAGCTGCTCTTTTAAAGTATGCAGCAAATTACTATTTTAAGTCTTTGTATCCTTGTGTTTTCAAATAAGATGGATAAATCCACCTTGTTTTGCATTTAAAGAAGTCATAAGAGAAATCCTTGCATCCATACACTTTTTCTAAGGTGCATTTGAGAATAAGGAAGCCTGACAAATGTTACTTACGTATTCATACGTGTTCAGTGGTACTTAGAAAAAGAAGTACAGGCAATCTGGAAACACAGCATCCAGTAAATTTGATGGTATGAGGGTGGTATGCAAAATGACTATCACACAAAGAAAGCCTACATAATGATGCTAAAAAGGAAGCAATACAACACAAAAAGAGAGTTGGTTTCTTCTTATGTGTTTCATAGACATGGAAACTCTGCTCAGTATAAAACACACACAGACACTGGGAAGTGTACACCCTTTATCTTTTTCCCCTACTCTGAAAAAAAAACCAAAACAAAACAAACCAGGTTACTCTAATCTTTCCTCACAGCCCCTGATGTCAAAACCTTTTATTGCTCTTATTATCCTCTGGCCTCTCTCCAGTCTTATCATGGTGCATTGCCAAGAACTGGGCAGGCTAAGACTTCACAAGTCCTAGGCAGAAATTAATACTTACCTATTACATTGTTCCATAGCACTAGGTGTTAGTATATATAGAGCTATCTGTACATAGTGATATCTCTTTTATGTGTGTATATATAAGGTAGGTACATTTTAAACAAACCAAGAGGTGATTGGCTCATTCCTCTCACGTCTCTCACCAGTCTCTAAATCTTCAGCAGAACTGGTGCTAGCCAAGTCCATTTTTAGTGTTATATTTCGGCTCACAATTGTTAACTCTTATCTGTCTTTTTTAAATCCATTATTAGCACTCTTTCTACTTGTTTATAAAATGTTCATAAAATGCTTATAAGTTTAGCATTTTATTAGTTTTTTCAAGCATCCAGCCCCCAAAAGAGAAGGTGACTGAAAACAGACCCAAAGCAGATCACTGTGATACTTGATTATAATTGCTTTCCTAAAGCAGCTGTAGGACTTTCTTCCCCAGCTACTTCAGAATCCACCTTTTTCACCTAGACCAAATCCTCTAAGTCAGCTTATAAGAATATACATCAAAATAGCATAAATATTTTAAAGTCAAAGCATAATGCCTCTGTTTCTTCCACTTCTTCCTTTTCTGTTCAACTGTGTAGAAGACTATGAAGTGAAGTTTTAAGAACAGCAGAAAATTTCTTGGAAATAATTCTGCTTCTCAGTGAACTAGCAGTCCTGGTCAAGATAAGATTCTATTACTCCCTTTGTCTCTAAACTAATTTGTAAATTTGTAAAACTTGAAAAAGTTAAAAAAAAAAAAAAAAAAAAAAAAAAAAAAAAAAAAGCTCTCCAGTGAAGACCACATGGTCTGTCAGAGTTATATGGTCACAGAATTCTCTTTTCTCCTCAGACAACTGAAATGGAAAAATAGAATAAGTAATTCTGTAAGCTCAAAACCACGAAGCTTTGTACATGAAAGCACATTGCTTTAACACAGCTAACATCTTGCCTGGCAAGTTTACCCTAACCATCAAAGAGAATATGAAAATTATTTCACACTAAATCCAAGAACAAAGAATTAATATTTTTTAAAGTCTTTAAGTTAGAAAGCAAAAGAAAAAAAAGAGTATTACCAATTCCCAGGGAACCTTCTACAGGAAAATTTCTAGGTGCTGTAGCTGGCAATACAAATGGCTACTCAGAGGAATTTGCCATTTTACGGACGTAAGGTTTTTGTTAAGGAAGAAAATGTCTCAGTGAAAAATCACATCTAGTTCTCTACCTCTCATCCTTCCTTATGTTGTCAATTGTCTAAGCCAGGAGAACACAGTACCACCTGGAAAGACTTTTGGAGATGAAAAGAAACACACCCCTCAATTTGGTAGAGAACATGAAAACACACAAAAATAAGGAACACAATACAAACATTCTAAGTTCTGTTTTTTCTAGAAAACTGAGTCACAGTAAGAACAAATAAGCATTTATTCATTTCAGGTCCATAATCTAGTGGTGTTTTCTTCCCCACTTTAGTGCCATAACACTCAAGTAAACAAACCTGTCAATTCCTTGAGGGAAACAAGGGATTTTCTCTTGTATTTTCTGATTTAAATGTCCCACAGAACTCAGTGGGAAAGGGGGGTATATAAAGTGGGGGATAAAACCAAACCTGAACTATTTTAGTTTAGGAGTGCACAGAATAACTAGAAAAGCGATGTTTGGATAATACTTCATCTCCTAAGCAAAAAGTTATGAAAGACAGAATCTTATTACATAACTTCTTCAGCTCCCTTCACCCTGGTAAGTGGGAAAGTTAGATCTCCAGTAGCAATTACTGAAAAATAATGCACTACAGAATGAGGAAGAGAAATTGAACAAGACATTTTCTGACTCATAAACAAAGCCTTCAGCAACTAGACAACTTCAAGTGTCTAATATCAAAAGTATCATGTGATGATGATTATAATTGACAGCTGCACAGTTCTAGAAACTGATTGAACACAATCATTAAGAGAGAGAAAAAACTGCCCAATTTTGATATAGCTTGCAAACCAGAAGATGAAACTATAGGCAGGAAAGACCTGTGGAAAGATTGACATTAACTTTAAATAGAAAAATAAGAACAGCTGTTATTAGAGGAACAGCCTTTTAAGAGTGACATTGTAGATGGATGCAAGCACTCAACAAAGGGAGAAGGAAATAACTTTTTAGCTCCACCTGTTTTGTGGGTCAGTATTACCCCCCACATCCCATCATCCATAGAGATCTGTAGTCAAGCTAAAAGAGAGATGGCTCAAGTCTCCAAAGTCCCAGAGTACCTGCACTTTCAAACTGACAAGCACATAAACAAGAACAGTTTTTCAAGTGACCTGTAAGCCATTAATTCACTTTTTAACTTACTACTTCACTACCTGCATCTCAGATATTTTATCACACCCTTCCCATCACAGATCCACACCACAAGTTTCTCAATGGATCTGAAGTAGATGAAGACTGACAAGTGTGAATATAAACTTTGGTTGGGAGCAAGCCTTGGTTTATAAAAAAGGCTCCACCCACACCCTAAACCCAGAAGATTTTAGCTTTTGGCTTACGATGCTGGAGAAGCACAATTTCAACTAGCAACCAAAAACTCCACTTAACAATGAGACTTTTCCCAGAAGACTATCTTTCACTTCCATTGCATTTTCCCAAGGGAGGGGGACAGGGGACAGAACCCAAGGAAACACACTTCTCTTTTTCATGTAGGTGTGATGACTCCCTTCCAAAATCTGACTCAAGGACAAAAAAGGAAAGACACTTTTCTTCTCTCATGTCTCTCCATCATCAGATCTTTGGCAAGCAGAGACAAGAGCAAGGTCCCCCTCCAGCCTCACCAGCAGGGTAACTCATGGAGTATGAGAAGAAACTAACCAAACCACCATTTCAGAGGCTTCTGTACACAAGTGGGGCCACTTGTCACTCGGGTGAAACCTTGTGGAGCTGAGCTGTTGTCAGAACATGAAGTTCAGCCGGGGGGATACATTTTTGAGCCCAGCTGACTCCCTTCTTCAGAAAGCACAGTCAATGGTTCAGGGCACAAACGTGTTTTATTTACACTGGGCAGGCAAGATCAACCTGTCCAACTAGCTCAGTTATGATGACAAATAACTCACTGCAGGCCAGCTTGGAAAGTCTGAAAACTTTTAAGCAAATGAAATGCCTGAAAACTCTTACTTCAGAGATTCCCCAGATTCCCATTGCCTTTTTCTTCTTAACTCACCTACCACAGTTCAAAGAGGAAGAATTGTCTCTCATTCCCAGTCTCTCCTGAACCTATACATTTGGATTTTTTCTTTCTTCTTGAATTTTGCTACTCCCTCCATTTTCTCTTATTGCCTGGAGCAACGTTTTTCTCAAACATCCAAAAAAGGTCTTTCCACTCATCACTTTGTAATACAAGTGGAGGAAGACAGACAGGACAACTGTGTTCTGTTGTCAGAAAAAGGCACTTCTTGAGCAACTGAGTAATTTGGCAAGACAACTACAAATTTTTAAGTGCAGGGAACCAGTTTGTCTACACTCCCCTGCCCTACTTCACACTGTCAATAAAATCACTACTTTCAGAAACATACCAAGGGTTAAGAAAATTTTCCATTAGAAATCACATCATTGAAAACAAAGAGTAGGAAGAGCTGCTCCAAGATCAGAAGACTCAAGTCCTACTTTTTCAAAATGCACAGGCATAAATATCTTGAAAACTTGTACTGTACAGCACAACAAATCTGGTCAAAATCACACGAAGCATGATAACAAGAGAGGAGAGGGTGGCTATACCATGCTGAGAATATATTTAATGATAGCTAAAAGGGAAGAGGTATGATGTGAAAATGGCTGAATAATGGTTGACAAGGATGACTAAACTGAACACTGTGAAACAGAGCATCTTGCTGGATGCAGAGAAGTCTTCTGAGCAAACCGGCCAAAACGCATACGAGGAAAAAAAAGAAATGGAAGAGACAAAGTAAACACTGCACTTGAAACGCAGCAGACAGGAACAAAGGAGCAAGCCCCAAAGGGGAAGGCAGCATCTTTAGAAGATAGCACAGATAATGATGCTGCTTGAAAGCATGCAGAAGACAAAGTCTCTCGGAGAATCTGAGAACTATTACTCTACTACACAAACAAGGCGATAATGGAGACCTGAGAAAGCACAGCATTTACAGACAATTAGTCTGTTGTCTACAAAGTTTTTACCAAAGTAAGTGAGGGTTAAAAAAAAAAGAGGTCCTCACCAAGGCAAAACTTTGTAAAGTCTGATTTAGTCGAAATACTTACCAATAACCTACTTGTTCCTGCAGAAATAGAGGTAGCAGTGACAAAAAAAAAAAAAAAAGGGGAAAACCAATCAATGAAAAAAAGTCAGAGTACAAAATAAAAAGATTACATCTGGGAAGAACATATGTAAGTAAAATGTTATATTATTATGTGGGATGTTCCCAGGAGTTTATATATTAATTCTAAACAGAATAATGATTCATTTTTTGACAGCAACATTAAATTATGTACCAAAAGTACTTATTATTACATTATATACTCAGTATAACAGGAAAATTTTACCTATTACAGTTTCAAGAAAGTCAAGAACAAAGATTTCAAAACATACTTGTTTTCATGTGCTTTTCATCTATTTTTTTCCATCACACATACAATAATTTTTATTACTTAAGCACAACAGCAGACTTTCCTGTATTATTATACTCTGTATTTTCCCCCTTTATCTCTCCAAAACAGCAGTCCTCCATAGATGACATCATTTATCAATTCAGCAAGGAAATATCTAACCAATGTACTCATTTATTTTGATTCATGTGAAACTGGTCAGAGTTGAATAAGTAGGGCTGGTTGGCTGGTTATTTGAATTTGTTGGGGGGAGGTTGTCTGGGGGTTTTGGGGACAGTTTTTTGCGGTTTTTGTTAGTTTGGCTTGATTTTCTTCCAGAGTAGGAATATAGCTTATGAATAAGAACAGAACTTATTAGAAAAGTCTGGCTTAAAAATACCATTCTCTGTCAGAACAAAGGAATTTTCTTTAAGGATTAACTTTTAAATATAAAGTACTGACATTCTCTGCTTATCATAAAGCAGCCTTTTGTTTATAAATGGAAAATTCAGCTAAGAGAAGTTCATTCTACATTGACCCATCTATTCTTCCAACTTGGAAGAATATTTACCTTAATGCATGGACAATTAGCCAAACTAGGGTGTTGGATCATATGAAGCCAGACATTTAAGATAATTAAAGAGACTACTACAAAATACAGAAATGTCCAAGGGATGCTTACAAAATATGTTGATTTCAAAAGTGTACACTGTAATGAGACCATTAAATTCCCCAGTATTAACATAATTTAAGTGTTTAACATGAATAACATACAAATTTTGGGAAAATATGTTTTAGCAAAATGTGTTGCTGAAGTTTCAGAAACACATATCTATGTAATGCAACCACTAGTTTTGCAAAAGTTCCTATGTCTAAGTCAGAACCTCTTAAGAGCATTTGGGAATGTACCATTATGAAGAAAGCATCCAAAATGCCTCATAAGAGGAACAGTAAAGAAGATGCATAATTAGTTCAGAAGAAGAGCTAAAGTAAAAAAGATATAACCTCCCAACTATTTATTGTCAGTAAAAAGTGAAGAAAAGCTATTGAGTTACATGCTTTAAACATATCAATGTGAGATTTGCCTATATTTAGTCTTTTACCTCTATTAAGAGAGTACACAACACCCATAACATATTCTGCAAAATCTTTAAGAATATCCATAAATCCCAAACCAACCAAACTTTCAAATGATATGATACACCACTGCTACCACAGCAACTAAGGCAGAAATGTAATTCTTGTTTTTTCACAGCTAAGACATCACCATTTGAACAAACTGTTCTTATTTTCTGCATCACTCATGTTTTAAATATATTGCAAGGAATGCTACTGAGCATTCCCTGGTTTTTTGCCATTTACAACTGCTGCATTGGTCTATCAGTCAAACTGTTGAGAAATTGGATTAGTTACTCATTTTAAACATCTGTGTGTAGAAGATAAACATCTTGTTTACATTAACCAGATCATGCTAATAAGATGCACATATGCCTGCATACATACACAAATAAATTTTAACAGGGATCTGCAGTCGGAAAAAACCAGATTGAATGATAGTTTGACTTTTCAGCAGTTTGAAAAAACAACACGGTAACTCAAATGTTTTTACTTACACCTTTCACATAGGGTGTTATGTGCTTTCATTGCTTTATTCATCCATAAGGCTACTGAAGGTAAGAGAACAGGCACCTACTTAAGAGGCCTCATCTTTTTCGTCACTGTTCCAAGAAAATCATGACCTGTCCTTTGATATACACAAGCAATACTCATAAAAAAGGAGACACTGTCTTGAGTTTGGAAACTGAGATAGCATGAAACTGCAACATGCTAATGAATTATACTTTAATAAGAAAGGTTGTTGAGGTTTGTGGTTTTTGTTTTGTTTCTTTTACAAGTGAGTAAGGAGCAATCATAGTTAGTATTCCTGTTTCAGGAGTGTCTGTATTAGATCAGAGTAACAGCATGCCAAGTGGTAAAAATATGTTTGTTCACCTATATGTATTAGTCTCTCCTCCAAAGGGCTTACACTCCAAGAACAAGCAATGGTTACAATGGGAGCAATGTCTCCATTATATACTTGAGAAAGGCAGTAAGAAATTAGTCCTACCTTACACAGAAAGTCAAATAAGTCTCCTGAGTCTCTGGCTGTCACCTCATATAAAAACACCTATTTGCCCACAATGACACTGAGACAAGGTTCACAGAACCATTTTATCAGTGATATAAATTTGCTCTGCCTTTCTACGTAGCACTGCCTTCTTAACCAGCACCTTACCTAATGAGTTAGCAAGGCTTTTCCACAGGTCCCTAAATCCAGTGACTGTGTACCTTAAACATAAATAATAAAATGCTCCTTGAAAAAAATTTCATGTTTTGAAAGAATTAAAAAGCTCTTTAGAACAGTTCTTGATGGCAGCATCAAAAGTGCCAGAGTTTGAGCCTGCACTCCTCCCAACCTATTTATGCATTCATCCCTTCACCTTCCTTCTCTGGTGTATTAGCCAATTTGGAGACTGACAAGATCAAAACAACAGCTAGAGGGCAAAGATCAATAAGGTGCATCCAAATAAACCCTTCCACGACATGAAAAACTCCAAACAGTTAAAAAACCTCCACGCTAAAAAAAACTGTGGACATGCAGAACAAGAGACAAGCTAATGAAAGACATGCCCCAAATGTGTGAGTATGTACATAGTTTACCAGCAAACAACCTACTTATAGAAGAATATCTTCCATGGTACACAGTAAATAACCCAAACCTGGGATTTAATTCTCTTCAGAGAGGCACTCCTACATTATTTTTAAATGTCTCTCACACATTAGACATCTAAAGCCCTGAGGTTGACTACTAAGAACAATGACTACTACTAGAGACACAGATTTGTATCTGTTTTCCGATAGTAACCTTTCATTCTAGGTTGAAATTCGTAACTTTCCAAAATGGTCTGTGAAGAAAACACTAGTTCTCAAAAGGCCCTTTTACTTAAGCAAACCATTGCCCAAGCAAGAAAGATTTCACACTGCTAAGTGTCCAGGCACTGAATTGTCACATCATTAATTCTAACACTTAGCATAATTTATAGGCATTTTTCTTCTTCAAATTAAATCTTCTCCTTTAGCTAAGAGAAGCATTAGTACCTCAAAAATACTTCTGTTTCAGTTGACAGGAGATGTACTTTCAATGTCTTATGAAATAAAAATCCCCATGATAGTTTTAAGTATAAATCCCTCACACTTCAACTATTACCAGTTTTCTAAAAGGCTTTCTTGTTCTGGATTTTAGGAGAGGTCAAAGGAGCTGTTTCCCACATGGACACACGTTGAAATCCAGTCTTTTCAATGTGGAAGAAACCCTCAGAAGGCAAGTCCACTGCACACAGGTGAGTGTAAGAGCAACTGTGATAAATTTCACAGTACAGCAACACACAGAATAGTGAGATTAAGCCAGGTGTAAGTCATGAGCTCTGTTGAAAAGATAGAATTTGCTGTGGAAGAACTGGAACAACTCTATCTGTATTTAAGATTTCTGAGAAGTAAGTCATAGGCATGTAAAAGGACAGCCTCTGTCTCAAGGCTTCGTGGGTTTATCAAGTAACTTTTTAAAAAACTTGCCTTTAACTACCATTTTTGGGAACACTTAATAAAAGCTTCTGAGGGAAGCCTGGCATTCCTGCCAGTCACCACAAAAGCATACTCTTCTCCCTGGAGGAGGTCTTGCCATACCTGTCCTTTACAGCAGTAGTACAAAATCAGAGATCAGTAAACTGAGAGATGTGTCACTAAGAGAAACCTATTTTTATTGCATTTTTCTGCTGAAATAAAGCAATACTCAATAGAATTCCTGGCTTTAAGCAGTGCAAATGCCATTTAAACCACTAAACTTATGTCTCTTCTTTCCAGAACTGTGCAGACATTGTACCATTAATTCTCTTAATCTTGTAACCTACAACAGCAGTTTCTGGTCTGGAAGGTACCTCTGCAGGGCAATGGGCACACTACAGAAAACTAACATCTCTCTAATCCTTCAGGGAGTTCCTCCAGCTCCAGGTTGCAAAATGAGTGAATGCTGAGCTTGCTCTGTGAACAGAAGACTTCAGCCTGGTACACCCTCTTTGCCCAGAACATGGCAGGACAGACTGAAATTCTGCTCCTGGTGTAAAACTGGTGCTTAGCTAAAACTGCATCACAACTAGAAGTTGTGATGTGCTTAGATGTGCACAGATGTGCTTAACTAAATCTGCATCACAACTTAGGCCAGAAGCTGGCCTAAGAGGGAAAAATAGATGCAGCTGGAAGGGTTATGTCATATATATGGTAATAGAATTCTTTTTATACATGAGAATACATTTTTGTACAGAAGAACAAGAAAATTGTCCTTGTTCACTATTGTGTAAATAGTACAATTTTTATTGACATCAGAGATATTCAAAACAACATTGCAAATTAAACTCTTAATTAAGGAAGGACATACACAGCATTAACATCTACACAATAACTTCCAGAAGAAAAATAAAAACTTAACTCATTTACCAAGTGTCTACCTGCAATAAAAGTCATATGAGTTGCATTAAATCTTGAGATGGACTGGTCTTGTTACACTGTCACCTAGTCACACTAGAGCCATACAGTGCCATCTTCAAGGGGAAACAGGTGATCTAGGCTGAGAAAAACAAAATCAAATGTATGTCAATTCATCATGCTACTAACCTACAACACAGGTGGGATTATAACTCCTGCACTACCTTATTGCTGTTCTTGGTCTGGCCTGGTTTGTCACAAAGTTGAGGGCAGTGCTATCCACAAAATAAAACAGTGAGCCTTCTGGAATCAGTTCCAAATATTGAAAGAATAATACAGTATTCTAACCTATTAGTATTCTGGCAAGAACATGCATACACAAATTGGAGTCTTTAAAACCAATTTAGACAAAAATTCTGATCTCAAATGTATTAATATGGACAGCTACAAAGCTGCCTTATTTTTCACACACAAATGGCTTGTACACAAGCAATTTACAAAAGACACAGGAACATCTTCTAAAGTGCCAGTTATGACAACTTGTATTATCAATTCCTATTCCCTCACAGACAGCTTTACAGAAAGAAACTGAAAATAAATCAAGGAAAGAAAACCCCTTATAAACTACTAGCTTCTGTCTTGCACAGGCTAATCTGTTAAAAGTAGGTTTTAAATTTATTAAATGCAAACGTACATGGTAGGTTCCATCCCTAATCAAGCAAATACAAATAGCATTTCAATCTCTGTATGTTTCTGTGACTATCGAGGGAAAAACCTCTTCTTATACCAAACCTAAGAAATCAGAATACCAGGGAAATAACATCCAGAATGTGACTTCAATAAAAAACCCAGGACTTATAAATAAAATCATGTTATATATCATCTGAGGAGGAAAAAAAATAACACTGAAAGGTAGAACATAGCCTTGGAAATCACCCAACAACTTGCCAAAGTTCCCAGATATATGGCAGGGGTCCAACCTAAGCAAAGCAAAGTTACCCATAACTTAGGGACAAGTGATTTGGAAACATATCTTTTCCAAGACACTAAGAAAACTCTAATATTAATTTTGTTACATGATGGATTTCCATTTTTCATTTAAAACATACACTCCAACAATCGAATAGCAAAACCAGTTTATTTTCTTTTCTTCCTGAAATTCACCTTATCTCTTCCAGTAGGGAGTACAAGAAATGCACATGGGTTCCTTTTTTATTTGTTTAGTAGCAAACCAAATAAAGCTGCCAATGTTCTTATAGAACCTGGTATAGTGATATAGTAGTATACCAAAAGGTCTTCAGCATAAAAAGGAATTAATATTTACTTAAAATTTCCCACCCTAAGGCAAATCCTGCCTATTCATTGCTAAAAAGATGACAGCAAGTACGGAAAAAAAGCACATACTATCTTAAATAAACTGCACTTAACAATATTTTTTAAAATATTCAAACCACATAGCTCTGCAGCAGGGTCATAAAAAGAAAGGGAAAAGGTCACTAAAGTAGTTACAAAACTTGTTTTCACATAGGAATCGAAGTATTGTGTTTTCCATCTCGGCTTTGAAAGCCATTAAGTGAAATTAATTATTCACATTTTGTTCTTTTTCTTCCAAACACAAGATAGATCTTGTCTTGTAACCTCAGCATTACTGGATAGAAAGCTATCCCTTTCCAAAAGTAAATATTTCAGAATACCACCTTGTAGATTTTATCCTCTTGTCAAGAAATACTAATATTATTTCTAAAGGTTAATCTTCCAGTGAGCCTCCTACTGCTCAAGGCATCTTTCTAATACTAACTCAAAACATATCAGAGGTTTCTCCAGGTTTTTAAACATTTAAGGTCAAATACTTTAATTCCCTCTTTTTAAAACATTGGTGTCACAGAGAGTTACACAGTGTGAGAACAGCAAGGATCTGCACAATTTGCTTTTTCTTTTCTACTTCCACATACTGTGAGGAACCAAGCAGGGAAGTCCAGTTGAAACCACAAGCCTAACAAAACTTTCAGCAGAAAATGAGAACTAGCTCCAGAAAGTCCTTAAACCACATGAAAAACCAACGACAGAGATGAAACTAAGAACAAGGAAGCTGGTGGTTTAGAGCAACGTTTTGGAAAGCTGAGACAAGAAATCTATTTTGTAAGATAAAGGTGAACAAGTAGATAATCTTCTGTTAAAAAAAACAAAAGAAAACAAAAGAAAACAAAAGAAAACAAAAGAAAACAACAAAAACCCCCAAAAAACCAAATCCTGCAGGCCTGTGAGTCAAACTTGGAAAGAATGACAAAGAGGCTGCCAGGGAAGTGTACCTGGTCTACCCCCAAGGCTGTCAAAGCTGCTTTCCGCACCCCAGGGCACTGGGGCGAATGAGAGCCTATCACGAACTCTTGGTCTTCCCAGTAGGATTCAGCGGCCAGCCGGGAAGCTCCGGGCCAGAGCAGCAGGCCCAGCTGCCCTGATGTGCTGTGGTTCACCTGCGGGCCACAGGAGCCCCAGGCCCCGAGCACCTGCAGGGGAGCGGCCCGGGCTGAGCTGTCCAGGGCGCGGGTGCTGAACAGAACTGCCCGGGAGGGACTCGCCGGGGGCGCTGCCTTCTCCTCTCCTCGGCTGCCACAGGGCGGCTATTAGCCCCAAACAACTTATCCTTGATTACCAGTCTTTTGTTAATCCTGTTATTAAGTGCAGTTAGCCAAATACCACAAGAATGACATATTAATACATGAGGTCTGTCTTCTGCAGCCAGGCCAGGATCAAGCCTTTTAAGTTTTCACTCTCAGCTTTAGGCCGAGATTCATGGCTTAAAGTTACAAAGATAAAAATTTCAGTTTGTGCACCAGGATGATGAGGTATATGTAAGTGTAAGAAAACCCCTGAAATTCTCCTCTATTTATACAGCATGAGTGCCAATTTGTATAAACAGTCACAATGGTACTTTTGTCTGTGTTATGGAAACGTTTTTTAACAGCCCAAACAGCTGCTTTTAGCTTTAAAGAATAATTGCTGCCAGCTTTCTTGTTTATACAAGAAGCAGCAGCTTCAAGTTTACTAGCTAACACAAACAGTAACACTAGATAACTCTATACACAAACTTGTTTTCAATGAATTCTCTTAGCAATCTACCCTGAATCTCACTAGGCAGGCAGCCACTGACAGAAACAACCTACGTTTTTAAAGACAGTTACTTTATTGTTAAATGTTGTCTTCCTCATTTCCACCCTGTTCCTTTTTTGTCAGACACATCTTGCAAATGAGAGCTTTGTACAAACCTAATTCAAAGTAAGAGGCTATAAAAATTGAGAGAGACTAAGTGCAATAAATGTCCTTTCAGTTACATTTCAAGGCTATATGCATCATTGAAATTGTAGCTAATAGCTACCAAGAGTCAAGTACAATTAGAAAGGAAAAAAAGAGCCCTTCATGATTGTAATGAGAAAAAAAATTATGTGTTTAAAAAATGCATCAATTGCAAATTTCTGCATTCAAAATTGGAAATCAGTTGCAAAACAGTAAAGAGTAATTTGCTAATTAGGAATTTTTCCAATGGTCAAATTAGTTGTGAAAATACAAAAAAGAAATTAGATGGTTTTCCACTAAGAAATTAAGAAGGAATAAACATCATCTGCTCGGAATGGGCCAAACCCAGCTGATCCCATATTCCAGTGTCAGTACCCCAAGGTCTCTTCACGTGCTATGAACATCAGAGAGACTTTTGCCAACACATCACTCATTAGAATTAAATCTGTCCTTACAAGCCCTTTTGCATAAAGTTTTTGGAGAAAAGTCATGATATGCATAATAAGCTAAATATCACGATGACATTCTTTTAAAAGATGAATTATTTTCCAAAACACTCTGTTAGAAAGGAAAAAGCAATGTTTAAGTATTGCTTAAAACAACAACTGACTGAAATAGCTGGCAAAGTATCTTTCCTCTATACTTACCTCTCTGATTACAAGTACTTGTGGTGATATTTGTAATCCTCAATTAGAAGGTTCAATTGCCATAGTATTCACTGACTTACAGGGTTAGGAAGCGCCCTTAAAATTTGCTTGCAATTTATCAGTTTCTGCAGAGGGCTACAAATCTAACAATTTAAGAGCATGAATGCAGGGATTGCAAAAACAGCTCCTCCCCCTTCAGCAGAGGAAGAAACCCTTGTCAGTTGGAGGTGACAATTCCTGACAAATGGGATTATGCCCTTCAAGGTAGATTGGTGAGCAAACAAAAAGTTCCACACGAGCAAGACTCACTGACTGGAGTAAAGCTGTCCCCATAGTGTTTTAGCTGTACCAATTGCTTAAAAACATTGCACCTAGTACATTTATCATCATTGCCTGAAGGAGCATGAGGCTTAGTATTTCAGAGAGAAACTACAGGAGGGAAAATAAAAGAAAAATAAGGTCCTATCTTGAGGCTTTTCTTCCTTTCCTATTTCCGTCTGAAATTTCACATGTCTGAAATCAAATTGCAAGTATGTAATTTTGTAGATTTACAAATCCTTAAGGCATAAACAGAAAACCAATAGGATTAGAATTTAATATGTTGACATTCAAACTCGAGGCAACAGTGCCTTGTGCTAGATGTATAGCCTGTCTGCATGGCTAGCTCTTTGAGGGAGCAAGTTTAATCAGTTTTAACTTGTATGTGCTTCGAAAAATGGCTAACAAAAAGCAAAATTTACATCACACTTTTCAAGCTGGAGGAAATGCAAGCTAGGAAAATTGGAATTTAAGAAAATACCTATGAATAGAAACCATAAAATAAATAATTTAATCAAAATAGCCTCTTCTCTTTGACACAGAACTAATTATCTATTTCAGTAGGTTTCTCTTCAGTGGTATTCCTCCAATAATACTACTGATATACAATTACTAGATAAAACTAGGATATTAAAGTTAAAATCCAAATTATATATAATACCCTAATTTATGTCTTTTAAGAAAAGCAAATAAGTCCTAAACTCAAACACTGATCTTTTTAAATGTGAGCATTTTTAAGCTCCAGCTAAGTCAGTATTTCTGCATATTTATTTTTGTTTTCAGTAGCACTACAGTTACTAATAAGTAAGATGACTCATCCACACAGAAAACAGCAAAAGGGCAGGGAAAATGAAGAAAAAAGGAGAGGCTCTCAATAAGTGACACAGAGCTTTAGTGTCACAGGACCATAGTTCAGGAGACTAGAACACAACTGTATCAGTGCTCATACCCCTGCATCCCAATTCCCTCTAAGTCAGAATCTCAATTCCCTCACCACCACTCCATACAGACCTTTCCTTCTCTCTTGCTAACAAAGTTGGCATCCTTGCCAGATGATTTCTTTTGAGGTGGGGTGCTTATATTTTTCACTCATTTTAATTCTGCATCTTTGTGAATAGTGCTGGGCCAGCAACATGTTGAAAACAAACATTTGTTTTCAGACATATCTCAAAGAATGCTTGCATGCTACAGCTAACAAAGTTTTAGGCTGCCATGGGACATAGCTGAGATAGTGCAAATCCATGAGAGAACAATGATGAAAAACAGGAGTCCCTAGAGATGCATCTTAAAATCAGTATTTTGCAGCCCTTCAGAAAATACAGGGGGGTATTGGCAAGCTGTAGTTTTGACCACTGGCTAAGTAATTCTTTTAAAAACATGTTAAATATTTGCCCTTTTAACTTGTTTGTTTAAGCATCAGAGCAAAAGATTTCAAGGATCTTTGTTGTGGTCCTTGCTTTTAGAATAATAAACATTAATTTCTGCTATTTCTTTCAACTCCTGGCAAAAATTATACTCTGAATAGTTTTGTCAATGCTAAATATGCCTTGCCTTACATTTGTTGTGACATGGCAGCCTTTCTCTGCAACCTGCTTATTGGCAAGCCAATCTATAAAAGAGAATCAACAAAGGCCAGAATTTCAAAATTAGAATTCTTTTCACAACCATTCCATGACCTCAGATTCCATGACCACATAAATCTATGTGGATAGGAAGAATCTCAACACTGCTGTCAGAAGAATCTGAACACTGTTGTCAGGTCTAAGCTCTCTTCAGAGAACTTAATTCCAGCTCACTTTCCACAAATTAATGTATTTTCCCAACATATTAAACCATTTAATGTCAAGAAATTACATCATCTAAGCTTACAATGCTTTCAAACATTTCTTCTAAACAAAGCTTTAAAGCAAAATGTACAATCATTAAACACAAGTGAAAGGTTGGTTGCCTGCACGCCTCTAGAGAGGTCACATTAGACAACAAAAACCACTAGGAGGAACTTCTGTCCTCCAGCTCTAAATGTGTTCATCATTTCCTCTGACTTCACCAGCTGAACACAACTGTGTGCTTTATGACTGGAGAGGCCAAGTGGAGACACAGAGAGAATAACCTGGCCTGAACACGTCATCCATTCCCCCCGTGCACAATGTAAAACACATTATTTGCATTAGCTTTCTTATCCCTTTGTTTGCAGCAAAACTAGTTCCACATTTCCAAGCAACATTTCCTCCACTCCCTAGTTTTATGCTTCCACTGGATCTTGATCTTATCAAGTGCATAAAACCAGTTTATTCTGGTACACCGTTTATTATTCTAGCAATGGCATCTATATTTCCTCCAAACCAGAAGCTATTTCAGTACCGTATTTTATTTCAATAGTATTTTCAACACTTCCTTTTTTCACATCCATGGTTATGAAGAAGCTCAGTCTCATGTGTCTTTGAAAATGTTATCACTTACACAACACACAAATTCACAGATATAAGCTGATCCAATGGCCGAGCTGTAGCGAACATGCACTACTCTTCAATTAATTTTAAGTGTATTTCAGTCCTTCACTACACTTGTCACCTGGTATCGTAATATTAGATATCTAGTATGCAAATGTTAGGACAGCTGAATCAGATATTCAAAGAGTGTTTCTTTGATAGCATGCAGCCCTTTTCCATATGTGAATTTCATGCTGTTTTCACTCATGTGCTGTTTTAGTAGATAATTTCTCTTCAGCCAGCAACAGTTTTATGGCACCATTGCATGGGTGCACCAGGTATCTTATTTCTTCACACAGCACTTTAAAAATATATAAATAGTTTTACAATAATGTTTTATTACTTTGGAATTTTATTTGTTAACAGACTGCTAGAGCTGTAACAAAAAATCAGGTCATCTTTGCTCTGCTTTGTTCTCAGGCACCTAATCTACTTGTCATTCATTGAGTAATACTCTCAATATAAAAATAAAACAAGTATCTGTCCAAGCTGATCTGACTGCCTCTAACAACTATACCCACATGGCTAAGAGAGTGATAAAACCCCTAAAAATTTGAACACTCAAACCGGCTGTAATTTACAACTGAGTTTGAAACAATCACAGCACTGAGAAATCAGAAGGAAAGTTGCATAGCTAACCCTGTGTTTGGGCACTTCACACCTGAACTCAGCCATAGCACCTTTTAGAAAACTTCATCACAATCAGCTCTGAAGATGAATCATGATTATCCAATGTAAGATATTATAGGAGCCCTGAGCCTCTCATACACATGCAAACTATGCCTTCCAATATTCAGAACACAGGTGTGTGATTTTAAACTCATTCTTCCCCAAGGACAATGCTGCTGATGCAGCAAAGACAGTGAGAAGAAGAGAACTGCCTCCTAGTGAAAGCAAAGCAGTTAAGTGACCACAGAGAACCACATTTTACTATTGTCACTGTTCTTTATGTTCTGGAGATTGTCCACCATTATCTCTCTGACACTTGCTTAATTGATGATGCTCTGATCTATTTGGTAGGGCCACAGCATTTTCTTAAGAGAAGCAAGATTCTTTTTCTCCCAACTGGAACTCTTATCCATATTCAAACTGAAGAATAAAGCAGGAATGATGTTCTTCATTCTACAAGAAGTAAAACCTCTGATAGCTGCAGGAAATCAGGATTCAAAGTAACGTGATTTTCAGGGAACTATCTAAGATTCCTGACAGTATGACAATCTAGTTGGTAAGTTTTCTGAAAGACTATCACTAGATTGGTCCAGATTTCATTTTAAAAAAAAATTAAGATTCTCAAAACACTGCTTATGTGTTCAGGCAATCTGCAGAAAGCACCTCTGAGCAGTCTTTTCTTTTGCTGCACGTGGAAAATTTCATGTCTGTTAGTGTATGCTATGACAATTTTTATTTTAGCAGTACAGAACAACTGCATTTAGGTTACACTCAGTACAATTTAGCAAGAACCCATTCTTCAATTTTGTGTCAAATTCAACACTCAAAGACAAATGCATCTATATTCTAATAAGACATGGGATCCTCCCCTTTCTGCATTGAGTTCTGTAAGTGCCTGAACTACAGTTCAACTCAAGAAATTGCACATACACCTACACTTCAGGGGGAAAAAAACCCAGGAGAGTCAAAACTAAGCTTCATTTTTTACCACAGAATAACCTTTATGGAATATGCTAGTACTGGCATAAAAAATACTGTAATTTACTAGTACTGACAGTATTCCAGATACTCAAGTAACTTCCCATATCTAAAAACTCCACCTTCAACTTTTAAAACCTTAATGAAAATGCAGTATAAATCAACCTGACATAAGGACTAATTATGGGAGCCCAACTAGGAAGTGTTCTGGAATACCACTATTTTTAAAAGCCATTTACAGTTAAAATGTTACTAAATAATTGCTTTATATAAATGACATTTGGTATGGAGAGCCAAACAAATCGTAACAGCTTGCTTCTCCTTGCCATTATTTTTATGTGAATTTATTAGAAGTTACTAGAAGACACGCAAAGTGCATGCCAGATGAGAACTCTGTATTTATAGCACACTAAGTCAGTCAGCAAACAGAATCTACTAAAAATATCCCCGACGGTATGCAGCACACCCACCCTTTGGGGACTGTGCACAGGCTGTGGTGGTCTGATCTTGAGACAGAGCAGACTAGCAAGAAAACAGCCAGCTAGGTCAGCTCCTGAGGAAGACAACTCAGAGTGACAGAGTCAAATCCCACACAACACTTGGCATTCTGCTTGGCAGGCAGTCAGACACCTCAGGCCCTATGAGATTCTCCTGCGTGCTTCCTGATCTCTCCAGGTCAATACTATTCAATTTCCATGCAGAAAATAGAAGCATGTCCTGAGTAAAAGGGAGAACCAGCCTCATTTGTTCTATGGCTTACCCTCCCATTTTTGTAAGCACCAGATATTTGAAGCCTACCAAACAACATAGGTCAAAGACCTCTGGATGCACACCGAGATATCCTCATGGAAGCCACGATGACCATTTACAAAGGAAAGGTGGTCTTGGGAACATTGTTTAGGGAATATCAATCCAGTAGACAACAAAAACCACTCTCCTATATGCTTAAGATATGCAGTTCTGGTTTGACTCAGGTAGTTGCGGTTTTTATACAGATTGTTTTCTTTTGATTGGAAAGATGCATATCTTTAAAGATGCTCCAAAATAGAAAACCAGACCACTCAAGGACTTCTCACATTCTTTTCACAGGTTAAACATCTGCAAGAACAACATGCTCCATTACCACAGAAAATGAACACAAGCTGTCGAAATGACCATACACCTCTCCTGAAACTAATTAAGCCATTAAGGGGCAGTACACACACTGCAGAAAAATCTTGAAAATTATATAAAATCAGTTGCACACAAATAGCAAAGAAAACCTACTCAAAAATTTTCACAATGTTATTCAAAACTTAAAAGTTTCCTGCAAGACTAGGAGAGCAATTCAAGAACATCTGCATGGTGAAGTTTTCCATGAGCAGCTGGCAAGAACAGGGGAGGAGAACTCACCCAAACAGATGCATAGGCAACATGTATTAAAATTAGTTTTGAATTTCTAGCAGTGACAAAAGGCTTTCTTTATGAGACAAAGAAATTACTTGGGAGGTTGTTGGAGATTAGTCTGCAATTATATGACAGAACATGAGGAGAGACACTGTCAGAATTTCAGGGTTGCATAGATATTCAGAAGATATTAAATAAGAGGAAAGCCCTTGTTTGAACTGGCACTGCAAAGGTTCAATCAGGTATTATCACTACCTTGATAGCCAAAAGAAATATTTATATAAGCCATTAAAATTAGGCTGTTTCCTTTTCTTCAGACGGTTAACTATTTACATTTCTCCCACAAATGCAGTGTGCCATTTTCTATTATTTGGCTTCTCCTAAACCCTTTTGTTTACCAAGCAGGAAGAGGGGAACAAAATAAAAAAGCCCTACAAAAAACCTACGAGTTTTAAAGATCCCCTATCACTCACCTCCATCTTCACTTCACTGCCCCAAGCTACTCATCATCTCAGAGACTGGTCTCCAACTGAAGGAAATGAAAGATGACTCCCAGGGACTTCATGAGCGCCACCAGAAGACTCAAACAGCTCTTCTTTTAGCTCACTTTGTCAAAACACTTAACATCTGACACTACAAGCACTCTCTTGACTGAGCTGGAGCAGGTGGCTGGTGGTGTTGGACTTTTTGCTACTTTTTCTTGTCCCCTCCTCAGGAGGATTTACACCTTTGCTGTCAAAGCAGGGATTGTATATTGCCCACTGAATGTATGCAGGAACAGAGAAGCCCTACTAAACACTGCAACAGTGAGACTCTGCAAAGGGACAAGATTCCTCTAACTCATCAGTCATAACAGACCTTCTAAAGCTCATTATCAACAGACTTATCCTTGGACTGCTCTCCTAGCACAATGGATTTTTCAGTCTGTATTTTGGTGAAGGGGATGCTCATGTATTTACAAAATCCCTCATATCTTCAAAGACTGCAAAAGTGACACTCCTCTCCCACTTTGGAGATAACTGAACATATCTATCCCTTGCCCTCACCGTCCCAACAGTCCCATTGCAAGACTCATTTCCCAACCTTTCTCCCAGTTCAAGGGGCAATGACCTCAGAGTGCCTCGTTGGCTGGCAAAATGGGAGCAGCATTAAGTCTGAAGTGTTTCAGAGTTCGTAATTTCTCAAAGCAATAGTACTTGGGTCATACTGGAAGAAAAGGGCAAGGAAGTGACCAAAAGACAGTGGAACCTCAAAAATATGTCCAAATGTATCATATAACTTAACAGATCTGATGGGAAACAAATCCAGATGCGCCCTTCTAGGCAGTTTGAGAGACAACTAAAAACCCTTCTGAGAATTCACATCGTTCTTCTTTTGTTATCTGCTTCCCACAATCCAACTAGGAATTCAGGTTATAACCTGAGTCTTTCATAAACTTTCTTTTATAGAATGAAGAATTCATTCATTACTTCTACTAACTATTATTATAAACAGATGCTACTATAATACACCTACAAGATTCCACCCATACTGTGTTATGTGCATTCAGTGTCTGGTGATAAATCCTGCTCTGTAAAGTACTTAATGAAGGAAGTCTGATCATTATTTGGCTTAAGAAGAACATAACCAACTTCTTTCTCCTAATAAAGTTGAACAGATGCAACTTCAATCTCCAAATCATTACTCCCAATCTTGACATAGGCAAGAAGGCTGTTAACAGCTGTATCTGACAACACTATATATTTAAAAATCTATCTGTAAAAATATCATATAAAATTGTATATGGCCATATACAACACAGAGATTGTGTATAATACCTGTACAGTCTCTGCTCAATTATCTTGAAATAAGAACTGATGTGAAAATTTTTAAAACTCAGTATGTTTGAGTTTCTGCTATCTTCAGCTGAAGTTTTATATATTGCTCCCTAAGAGACTCTTAATGACAAAATAAAACAAAAAATAGTTTAAAGGCATTATTGTCTTATAACAACATTCCCAAATTAGAACACCAGAAGGATACTAGGTGTTTATACTTAAACTAGGTGTTCTTGCCAAGAATTCTCCCAGTTATGACCACCCAGAAACAGGAACATAAACGTGAAGAGGGTTCTGAGGAGCTGTCAACACTTTAAGTGATGGAAGTAACACATCAGCAGTTACCCGAAGCAAAGACCATCCCCAAAGTCCATGTTTAGCTGAACCAATTGCATCACTGACAAAAACAAGCCATATTGTAATTACAGTGGTAGCTTTGCTGCAGCACTAACAAGTATGTAATCTCTAAAAACACAGTGGAAAAACTAATGCGAATCTGGCCCCATGGTCCTCAGGGCCAACTCTTCTACACAACAGAGGGTAAGAATATTTACTTTGGGGCTGGAGGAGAGGGGAAGTCCCATTCACTGAGGAACAGAGCAGGGAAACTACTGGTCAAAAGTCCTGATAAGTGTTATCACCTTAAAGGAAGCTGGAACTTGGCACTGTGTTGCAAGAAAGCTCTTGAATGTCATGCACAGGTTTGGCCTCTCTGGGAGTGCCCTAAGTTCTTATGGAATTTGGGTCTCACTCTACTTAACACCCTAAGCCTACCTCAGGCATGCTCACAGCACAAAGTTAAACATGATAATAAATATTTTTTTTTTTTGTGAGACCAAGGCCCTGATTACTGAGTGAACTGAACTCCCTCTGAGATGAGACAAAGCTACACAGCAGTATTTACTCCACTATATGTTGTTCATAAAAGTGCCTCAGCCTGAAGTCAGATGGGAACACAAGACCTTCAGAGTCAGGAAAGGCTGTTGGTACTACAGCTCCTATTAAAGGAACATAGGCAATAACTGAACATACTTGCCAATACATTAACATAATTTTTATATTTCTCATTCAAATGGTGCATTAACAAGCTTAGTATAGATTTGAGCGTGTTATATCAGAGGGTTAATATTTATACATTACTTCAGCATGCAAAACAGTAAAAGTGACAATAGAGTGTAATTCACTAATGGCAAATTAATTACAGTAATTTAACAAAATGCAACACCCACATGTCACTGACTGACGAAGCCAAGCAGTATGCCTAAAAACATAAATGGCTGGAGATTTGGTTCAACTTACAGAAGGTATTCTTGTTCTTCTTTTTTATTTTAATTTTCACAGAATTGCTATGCTAATCCTCACAATTAATTTTGGCAGTTTTCAGGACAAAAAGAAATAATTCAGCTAATTTGCAAGTTAGAAAACAAGGGAGGGGACTTCAAGCATGCTCAAGATACACAAGATAAATGCCAGATACCACACCTAGACAAGCTTGAGCTAGTTACCATCAGGACAAAAACAATGCTCCGAGTTATTTTTCAGAATGCTGATGCTATAGTGTATGATCCCCAATTGGGCTACTTTTTCCAAGCATGTAGTTATTACAGGGAATCAAAAAAACACAAGCATGCAACTAGAAAAGGATGACAACATTGAGGGGGGTGTGGAGTAATGTATCATCAACATCACAAAATATTTAAATTGAAAGAAAGACTAATACTTCAAGTGAGGCCTTCTTCACAGGTGTTGCAGTATTATGATTAAGCAGTTATTCATCCCACTAAGATACACTGTCTTTATGTGGTCACAAGACAGTCATGAATCTATTTGCTTCTTCACTAAAAATCTTATCTGTATCTTGAAACTTGCCAGTTATACTCCTAACAAATGGCAGTCCTTATTTATTAGGGAGTAGATGAAGACAGTGTACACCCTCTCCTGGTACTTCTCCTGCACCAGTAAAAGCAACAAGCTTTGCATCACACCAAGTGATACACACCAAAATACAGTGTAGTACAGCAATTAAAAAATTATTACATGTCATAGAAAAGTAAGATCAAATTCAGAGTTATTCTGAAGAGACCTTCCTGCACCTGAATACAGCTTCCTAGGTTATTAATCCTCATCACTTCCTTTACATTTAATCCACTCCTTCCTGGCACCAAGGCAAGTTGCAGTACAGAAAGAAGTTTCACCTTTGAGCAACAACTGGTTACACATTCTAATGATTCCCTTGTGTTTAGCATGAGCTGTACAATACTCCATGACAGAGCATCCTTTCATCACCACAAGAAATACATGCACCTTCTTCCCCCTCCAGGTACTCCGATGGTGTAACGAGCATACTTGCAACAAAGCACTCCTGTCGAGCAGCTTGGTGCTATGAGAATAGTTGTGTTTTCCTTCTTAGAGGAAAATATTATGTTATTATAATAGGGTTTGACAGCTTTCTGTTAATGTTCAGCCGCGGGGATGAGGCAGTTTTAGATATAGGAAGTAACAGCTATGCTGTCTTGAGGTCACCACGCCAGAGGCGGCAGGCCATGTGACAGAAACCTCGTGTACCCTGCGAGGGTCAGGCTGCACACAGCTCTGCTTTGGCTAAAACTGGGTGAATTATAGAAAACAAGAAAGCCAACCCGCTACAAGTAGTATTCACAAATGGATTAATAAGAACACAGAAACGTAGAAATTTTAGATTAGCCTCTTCTTTACCCCCCCCCCCCCAAAAAAAAAAGCTTTGGGGTGTTAAGTTTATATAGGTGTATATATACTTATATTTAGATACACAACCATATATGTATGTATTAAACTATCAGTCGAAAAAAACATCCATTAAAAAATAAAAGTTGTGCATTGTTTGACCTATATGAACAGCCTTTAGAATGAGCAGTATTTAAAGGAGCCAGCAACTTTGAAAGCAGCTGGCAACTAACAAAATTATTTTCAACTTCAAGGAAAAAAATACAGGCAGACAAATGCACGTCCTATACAGCACAATTAATCTCAGTAGCGCAAGACAGACAAAAAAAACTACAACGTGCTCCACGTTTGATGTGCTTCTCAATAAGGGCCTCCGCTTCCTGCTTATTTTAGAGTTTAGCCGAGTGTTCCTCCTGCCGCAAGAGCACAAGTGCCCATCCTCAAGGCGACACGGTACCCGTGCTATACTCCAGCGGCACGGACAGCTACCCTCTCGGAGGGTGCGTGCACAAAGAAACTAACTTTAACTTCTGGTTTTCTGTACCGACTTTCTGAACAGAGAACCCGAGAACTTAGAGGAACAAGCATCAGCCACACGTTAATCAGTGCCTAAGGAGGGGTTAGGTCCGATTTTAGAATAAACGGTGGAGACACATGATCCAATTAAATTCTAATTATGTAAGTAGTAGGCAAGAGTATTTACACAGACACTGATTACAGCTATTAGAGTCTAAAGTCGCCGGCCGGGGAGGCTCGGCTTCCTCCTCGCCGTCGGGCTCGTTTCATTTTTAACCTCCCCTTTCACAGCTCTCCTTACAGACAATAGGAGACGCCGGCCCGAGAGCCCCGTCTCCAAATCCGCCAGCCTGGAGGAGCCGCAGCTCTCCCCGGAGTGATGATTCATGACCCGTCCCACCTCGGCGCCGGGGAAAGACCCCCACTCCCCAT
>VYXF01006932.1:1147244-1216566 GCA_013397295.1 Polioptila caerulea
GCTCCGGCAAACGCCCGGATGCCCGACCTCGGCGCCTGGGGCGGCTCCCGGCTGCCCGCCCGGGCCGCGGCTCGGTGGGGCTGCGGGGTAAGGGCCGCTTGCCTCCCGTGGGAGCTCTCACGGGTCGGCGACTTCCAACCTGAACTCTGTTCTCCGGGTGTGTGGACGGACCCGGAGACGTGTGGACATACGGGGAAGTAGGACAAGAAGGACGAAAGTCTCTGAATCGTTAGTTCACAGGTGATGCAGGAAAATCCTGTATGCCTCAGTCTGTCTCTCAAAGTCATGTTTTTTACACGAGGGTTAACTAAAAATTTTATCCCAGTGAATAATACCCATGTCGATATCAGGCTCAGTTTGCTGATGAGACAATAAAATTGTTTTGTGCCTTCTTTGAAACTGAGTGTCACATACATTGAATTTATATGAACAGGATTCCTACCGTCGGTCATCTGAGGAAAATGCTTGTTTTTATGGCTTATTGTCTGCTCTAATGTAGGGTATGTCACCATGAAGCAGTGCTTCAGGATTCTCCATCATACTGTCTCAGTAGGGATTCCAGCTACGTTCCTGCCTAAGTCACAGTGGCACAGTAGCCAAGCTATTTTCTAATTAATACAATAAAACTGATCCAAACCTTAATTAAAATACAAAGTATTATGGAGCATTACATTTACACTGTGGCATCTTTGATGCTCCTTCTCAGATGTGAAAGGCCTCCTGTTCCCCGTCCTTCTGCCTTATCTGTTACAACTGCATGTGGCATCGCATTCTGGCATCACTGCAGCTCGCAGCTGGGTCTGCAAGAAGAGGTACCATCGCTGGGGGTGGCACAGGAGGTAACTAGCCCTAACTCTTCATTCCAACACCACTTTTCTGGACAGCTGAGGCACTCTGTGAATACTCTGAACCCCATTTAGAGAATGCTGGTGTAAACTGTTTGCCCGTTTCAGCAAGAGGCAGTGATACCACAGCTGTCTCATGAAGAGTCTTTTGTGTGCTGGGTGTTGGGCAGACAGCTGGGGTCGATAATCTGCCGTCCCAAGCTATGTCATCCCCACTTGTGAATTATAAGCTGCAGTCTCTTCTAGCAGCGGTAGCTACTCCAAAGTAGATCAATCATGAGCACTTTCTAGTTCAATTCCCTGCAGAAAGAAAATCAGTGTGGATATGCTGTCTGCTCTGCTACTGGTTACTTCTTAAATCCTTGTCCAGCTTCAGCCAAATCTCTCAGAGACATTAACAGTACAGAAAAAATGTGGTTATGTAGAAGATAGAGATTCTAATGTTCCCACAGAAAGGAAAGCTACCGTTGGAATTCCTATCCTGCTTGATTCCAGGAATCTGCTTGGGCAAAGGATGTTGCAAACATGACTCATAATTTCTGCTGCTCACAGAATGCCTGTGGCATGTTGAGCCCTATTGGAGCAGGGTTAGAGGGAGCATGCTCAGAGTTTTATGGAGTTTTTAAAATTTCCACTACTGAGTGTTAGTAGAGCTGTTCAGCTGCTAGAATAAACAACATTTTGAAAATAGTACGTTTCTACACAGTAACACAGTACTTCTTGTATTTTTTTACAGTGGATTTAAGAATTGAGCAGGTATTAAATACAGATCATATTTGACTGTGAATAATATTTTATTCAATTTAGGATTAAATTATGAAGCCTATGGTGGAAAAAAAGCCCTACAAAAGAGATATCCAGTTCTCAGTCTTAGAAAGTTAGATTTAACACCATAGGATATTTCACAGACAAGAAATCACAACATCAGGACAGCCTGTGTTCCCTTTCAGAGAGCGTGCAATGTGATCAATGTGATTTTTTTTTTTTTTTTGGTTTGCTTCAGTTTTTGTTTTGTATCTAGGACATATTTGCGCTCTCTTACTATCAAGTGTGAGTCTAAACAAGACACATCTCTCAACACCTACATCTTCAGGAAAAAAACATGCCACACCTCTGAGCCATCTTTCTCCCCTCAATTCTTCCTGATCTCTCTGAAGAAATGAATAGAAATTTTCATAGACATGAAAATTTGCTTTATATAAGCAACAGCACTGTTATGTCTTCAAGCTAACGTTTCTTCTAACAGATGTCTATTAGCTGTCTAGTCTTACAGGGGCAAGTACCTGGCACTGTAACCTCCCTCCAATTGTTCATTACTACACTCCAGAAGTGGTTTGCATAAAAACTTCACAAGTTACAAAAGAAAGTCACTAGTGATGAGAGGAAGCATTGCAGAGAGATAGTAGAATATCTGGCTGCTGACCATACTTTACAGATTGCAAGAACTCAGTGGAAAAGCAAATAGTTATATAAAAATTAACTTGTATAGGTCTATATGGGTGAATACTGCTTTTATTCCTGTAGAAACATCTCCAGGGAATTGTAGTCATACTTAAATGAGCACTACTTGTTCCTTGTCCAGAATAGTGGGAAAAAAACTGGTTTAGACAGGCAAATGTACTCACTGTTCTTTGCTATAAGCTGCATACCTCCAGTTCTGGTTACACCACCTTGTCTATCAGCAAGCAAAAATAATGAACTTAATTCTTGACCAGTTTCCTTGAACATACCAGGTGACAGGTGTGCCCTAAGCATACAAAATTAAGTGTAAATTCATAATATTGCACATTTTGGAAAATGTGTGCTGATAAATGGAACAGGGGCCTGCATTTTGCTTGGCAGTGAGCTATGCAGGCAGATAATTTCCTCTCTCCCCTCCTGCCCCCTTCTTTGATGGCTTTTAAAGGGACACTGAAACAAGGGTTTAAACAAGGTTTCATTACTGACAGAAGCATCTGACCCTGAACTAATAAAGACAGACAGAGTTTTATTCTGTTCAGAACCAATCAGACACTCTTTTCTAAAGGAGAAAGATTTACATAACATACAGCTTGATTTTCCAACAGCTAGTGTGGAGTTGTAAAAAGGTTTAGCCAACTAGATTTTCTGAGCAGGTACCAAGCTAGAAGTGCACACTGCGATTGGAAGAGGTCAGTGCACTTTTTACATTACTGTGGATTTCATCTGTTTGAAAGAAATAGCTCTGCACACCACTTCTGCTCAGATAACTGAAGATAGAGACTTCTGATGTGTTGAGTTGCTCATAGGGAAAGCAAAACAGGGCTGCTTTATCCCCCTGAAATCAGATGTGTAAAATGCAAGTCTGTAGCTGGAGTAAGCCATGCAGCAGATGAGGCTGTTTTATGTTCACATCTGTACACTGGGGGAAATAGGTCCCATATAATCCCTCTCAGTGTGACTATAAGCAACGCATAAACCTATTGTAGGAATCCCTTTAGATAGATTTTGGTGTCAGTGGTGTTCCAGCTGGTGTCTGGTGTTTTTATAGATGCAGGAGACCCCATTATCCAGATTTGGATTTTTATTTGCGTTGAATAACTCTTTACACATATTGATGTTAATCATATGAAGATTTAGGCACATGCTTACACTGATAGATGAAAAACAATTCTGCGACATGTTGAGATCAGTCTTCATGGAATAAAACAAGCTGCTTGTCAAACTTAAGGTTTGGTTTCTAAAATTATTCTGGAAATGTGTGGTGACACTCACAAGGGCAAGGAAGTTCACCCTTGGTTTATAAAAATTCTGTTTAAAGCCTTCTATCTTTTGTTTGAAGTTTATGCTTTTCTGAAGTTTCTGTCACACTGCAAACGATATGCTGTATTTTGTACTCTAGACTTGCCCTTAGAGAAAACTGACGTTCACAAAGAAGATAACTTTATCTTGAAAATAAACTGACATTTTGGCTGGACTTATCGATTGGCCATTTTGTACAGGAAGAAATACTTGGAAATAACATACTTGACTAAATGGCAATTTGTGCTGTGCACTTCATTACCACATGCTATAAAGTAGTACTTTAAGAAATATACTTCAGTCCAAGATTTCTCATAGGAAAGAGAATAATTTCTCTAATAATTTCCCTAATAATTTCTTTCTTAAAGAAAACTCCTAGTTTTATTATCATAGTCACTGAGTACCTGTGTAGGTAACCAGAGGCAATACTAAATGCTATTCATATGAATTTACCTTTTTGGTACATGATCAGGCCAGTGCTCTTACTGGTTCTCCCGTAAGTTGTATTAGTTTTACTTGGTGGTGAGTTGTTTTTTGTTATCAGCTTTGCATTAATCACCTCTCTGTGTAGTTTCCTGATCTTTCCTGCAGTTATAGCCCTCCCAACCCTCATTTTTATTACATGCTTAAGAAACAAGAAAAGACAAATAGCTGCTCAGGCGATGCCCCTTTCTAGACTGGAGGCATCTGCATCATTTCATTAATGAAGTGACGTCAATGCACGTTTATCTGGGCATGATACACCCATCTGTGGGTACGTGAGTCCAGGGCAGACAAACTGACATCTGAAGGTGCCATCCAGCTCATTTTTCTGTTTCTGTGACTGCCAAGAGGGGGTGGAGGACAAACTAACAGACGGGGAGCATGTTTACTCTCTCTTGTTTCCAGATCTCATGAGTCAGTACCCAGCAATACCAGCTGAGTGTGGATTTGGGAGCTGGGGGCGGACGACTGATCACCTTAAACTTCCTTTTCTTGGGCATGGGGAAATAATGGTAGTCTTTCGAGGGATATCCCTGAATTACACTAATTTGTTTTTCAATGCAGGGTGGGGCCACAAAACCCTTCTGCACCTAAAGAGGCAGCTGGCTTAAGGGAGAGCTTTATCTAGAGCAGTTCATGATAGTTAATAGTAAGGAAGACACTTCAAGTCACGACACAGTGAGAATCGCACAGGTAAATCAGTCTTCAGAAGCTGATTGCAAGCAGAGCTCTTTTACAGGATACATCTTTCATTATTGATACTAATTCTTTGAATGCCAGACATCTATAGAAAGAGGTAAGTAAATGGAAAACTGTATTACAAAAAAATAACAGTGAAAAATGTAGGAATGAGAGCAGGTGGTAGAGCCACGTGACATTAGATCTGCCAAGTACAATCTGTATCCTCTCAGGTTCTCTATTATCTACCGACTCTTACCTTAACTTCTCAGAACCCAGAAAAAAAAGTGCCTTTGTCCTTATTTTTGCACAGTATTTGCTAATATTTTATATGAATTATTAATTAATATTCTACAGCCCCTTACTTGCAGTCTGCTACTGATGAGCCTAATAATGAGAAGCAAAAACACATAGGAATGTTAAGCACAGCTGCTTGGGCAGTCAGAGGTGTCACAGTGACTCTGTGCAGCAGGAGTCAAAGGGACAGCAACAACCATAAAGAATAATAAAAGCGAGGCCCACTAATGTACGTATCAGGATCATACTTTATCAGGTAATGCACAGTGAAGAGCACAAAGGCATGTAACTGGATTTTTCTGAAGGCCTGGATCACAGCTACCACGCTACCGGGTCAGGAGGATGTCAGAGAGCTCCGCGCTCTCTGCCAGAAACGTTTTCTGCCTCGGCTTCTGTGCATCACGCCTGGTGTAAACCAAGCATGAGGGTGGTGTAAAAGGCTCCATCTGTCGTGTTGGCTCAGATCCACTCAGCAGAAGCCAAAACCCATGAAAGTAAGAGATGAGAAATCAGAATTGTGAACCCACTTCCTCCTCTCTCCGCTTTGCCTTTCCCCAGTTTGTACTTCTCCAGGAGCAAGAGGAGCTGTGTCTCGTTCGAGATTGCTGCTTGCAAAATGAGGTGGGCCAGGGTTCATCCATCTTCCTCAGCCTTTCCATAACAACACAGGGAATTTCTTAAAGAAACAAAATTTTTTCTGAAGAGTGGTAGAAACTGCGTATTTCATCACCTCAGAAAGCCAACACACACTTCCTGGCTGGTTGCTCTGCCCCAAGCTGGTTTCAGTTCAATATTCAGAAGATGCCAGGCAAATAGTAAATCAAGTGCAAGTTAGAACAGTCCTTGTAACTGCCTGGTGTAGCAAAACAGTATCTTTCTAGGCAGTAGGAATGCAAAGACTCAGTCTTGTCAGTAGGTTCTTGTTGAGATGAGCACTCTTATTTGCAGGATTAACCATCCCCATGGAGCACCTGTGCAATGCTTTCTTAGCAGGGTCACAAATTATCAAGATAAATCAGAACCATTTCTTTCTCTTTATTACTTTCTAAACAAAGCTTTTCCTCTGGAATCATGGTAACTCCTCTTTAGCTCAGTCATGATATGATCACAATTTAGATAGGGTCCTTTTACAGCCATATTAATCCCCATCAAGGACAGAAAGCGGTTCTACACTTTCCACGTGGAGTTGTAGAGTTTAAAAAAAAGACCTGTTTTGTGGAAAGTGTATAATGAGGCTGGAGGGGCTTGGATTCATTCTGGACAGCAGTTCTTCCTCTGTTGTTAAAGAAAACTTACAGAGCAGTCTGGTATTGCAAGTGCACACTGACATCTAGTGCTGAAAAAATTGCACTAGCCAGTGAGGAAACAAAGAAGGAAAAAAAGTGTTGGATGAGGAATGAAAAATCTAAAAATATAGCAAACCATCCCTCCTTCTGTATGAAAATTCCTGGTGGTGTGTGGGTCTGTCCTGTGGGCAGGAGGTGCACTGTCTCCAGGAAGGTGGGTGCTGAGGGGGCATCCCTTGGAGAAATGCAAGGGATACTGGGTCTGACAGACAGACAACACTGCAAGCCCTGGCTGCTCCTGAAAACTGATCTTGACGTCATGAGGAATCTTGAGTTGTGATTTACTTTGTTTTGTAGCCACTGCTACTGTAGGACTTGGTCCAGATCAGCATAACTAATAGAGAACTGCTGCCAATGGCCCAGTAATCTTGATGTTATAAACAAAGGCTTCACAAGATTGAAATGTTCTCACCTTCCAATCTGAGAAGAGAATTTCCTGGTACTTTGGAAAGATTCCCCCTCTAAGCTGTTTCTAGGGAAGAGGGACTTTTTTTTTTTTTTTTGCAGTGGCATTTAGTTCTTGATGTTCTCTTACCTCCCATTTCAATACAAAACATTCACATCATTTTTACACAAAAATTTGCACTTTACAATATTTGACCATGCCTTTATAGGGGCAGGCAAAGATTGTAAACAAAATATTTGTGATTTTTTTATTGTAATTTCTACCTTCCGTAGGGAAGTAAAAAGTAATAATAATATACAGAATAATGAATGTTTTTGAGTGTCTTGTCTGCCAGCATAGTTCCTTCCCTGTCACCAGGGAAATGGTGAGATTAAAACCATGTGCTCTGTGTGCTTCAGAAGTGAAATATGCATGTCAGTGTTGTATAAATCATCAAAGGAGAAGAGCAAAAGGACAGATCCAAAGCCACCAAGATCAATGGACTTTTTTCTCCCCATTAAATCCCATGAGCTTTGGAGCAGGTCCCAGGGGATGTTAGAGCTCTGCCAACACCACTGAGAAACTGTAGTCCAAATGCTGGTGTGCTGTTTGGCAAGCCCCAGCTGTGAGGTTGGCAGATGTATCCTTCATGGGGAGAATCCTGGTGTTGATGAGCAGGATTTCACAGCGGGACCCAGCACAGGGGAGTTCTTGTTTCTCTGCATGGAGGCAAAGCAGGGCCTACCCTCCCAGTGGCTGCTGTGTGTGAGGGCATCCTCTTCCTTCAGACACACCGAGGCACACCAGCAGGCTGCATCTCCTGGTGCTGCCTGGGGAGCAGATCTTTCCTCCTCTCCTCCACAGCACAGCAAGCAACGACTGGCAGGATTTAGCCACTACTGCCTTGCGAGTGTGAAAGCCTCAGAAGAAAATGTGGCTTTTGTCCTATACTTGGTACCCTTCCTCCCCTTATAATCAGCCCAGGTGCTCAGACATAATTTCTTCTGTCAGTTTTTGCATTTTTTTTTTTTTTCCCTGGGAAATAAGGATACAGAAGTAAGCATGTTGTCACATCTAGGCTGTCCCCCCGTACCTTGTAATCAACAGCAGTATGCAGATTTTAGAAATGTTTTCAGACTTTTGTGTCTGGGCTGGACAGATTGGGATGTGCATGGAGGATTGACAGACCCAATTAGACAATAAATAGCGTAAGTAGCTGTCAAAAAACAAGGCTAAAGCAGGAGAAAGCATGTGGCATCTCTCACTAGATAAGCTAGAATGATTGGCATATTCAGTCAGAAACAGTCGTTTCCTGATTTAATGGGGGCTTGAGACAAATTGTCTTGCAGCTGAGACCATGCAAATCAATCTTAAAATGACAGGTTAGAGTCTGATGTCAGTTAAAATTCCATTAATATCAGTAGAATTCCACCAAATTTACCCATCCAAATTTATAGGGTGCAAAAATTGACCCATAGTTATGATAAGGAGCAAAAGCATGCAAAACTGTATCACATGTGTAGAATTTCCTTGAAATTAAAAGTAATAGAATAGTAAAAAAAATATAAAGAATGTATAATAGATAAGAGTAGAAAAGAAATAGAAGGAAAAAGAACAGGGACAGATAAAGGAAAAGGAGAGAAAGGGGACAAAGGAAAGAGGAAAGAAAAAGGGAAAGAGAATGAAAGGCTGAAAGAAATGCCATGAAAAGAATGCAGCAAATTTCCCCGAGGAAATTTAAAAAATGGGAAAAAATTCCAAATGTATATTAATAACATTGAATTAAATCACTTCAACATTACTGTCATCATGTCTTGTTCATATTCATCCTTTCCCTTTCTGCTCCCAAGAAAACCCAAAGGAAACTCATGAAATCTGGTGGCAGTGATTTATGCAAGAAGGTGCCTCTATCATTTTGAAGGTGACTAGTTTGCAGAGCATGTTTGGTGCAGTGATTGAGCATCCAGTACAAACATAGTCAGCTGCCCTGAGTTCCTAAGCCTTTAGGAACATTCAGAGTGTGTGGAAATCAATGTTTTTTCAGTGTGGCACTAGGCAATAACAGATACATTCCCAGCTATGAGCACTGGCTTGCTTTGTGCGGAGCACGATCTGTTTGAATTTCAAATATTTGGGGGGAGGCAGCGAGTTAGTTTGAATGGTAATAATTTAATATTCGGTGCTTGACATTAAATCCCCCACTTGATCCTTTGCCTTCTGCTTAAGAGTGGGGTTCAGTGAAGGGAACACTCCTGTTCATACAAACAGCCTGAGTTGGGGCTACACCCACAGCCCAGGTGAGAGAGCCTCCGTGGGGCCTCCCGGTGACTCGGGACTTCGACAATTCCCCAGTCCAGGGTGAAAGAATAAGTTTTGCAAAGTGGTAAATTGGTTTCACAAACAGTAGCTGCCCAGAGGACAGGAATGACAGAGTTTTGGCAGCGTGCAGACCCGTGCAGCAGCAGATCAAGCTGGGGTGGCTGACACGAGCACCAACCTTGCCTCGTCATGCTGCCCTTATCTTAGAGGCTAGCATCTTTGCCTGGAGCTGACAGAAGGATACAGACAGCTTGACGTGTTAGACTAAGGCAAAAAATATGTCAGTCTGGAACAGTGGCAGTTCAGGAGCCACTGTGTGACCCATCAACAGCCTCCCCTGCGAGGCTGGGAGAAGGGGTGGGACAGCCCTGCTTTCATCCATTGCCACATCCAAGTTAATATCCTGATACTTCAGAATTTGGCTATGAACAGCCTCTAATTCAAGCTGGCTGTCCTCAGCAACAAAGAAAAATGTAAATGCACAATGACACTGATGCAGTGTGGTGTGTTAGACAGTGACAACGGAGGAAAAGAATGCTTTAGAAAATTCACAACTACATAGTAAAACCCCTAGAACTGAGGAAGCTGAGGAGCTTTTTTTTTTTAGGTCCTTCATCATATTTGGAGTAATTCTCCTTGCCTTTATCTGCAAATAAAGGTTCTTTCCAGAATCCTTTCAGACTTCAGACTTAATTTAAAATTATATTTGATAATCTGATAGTTTGCTCTGTCTGACAATATTACAGTGCAGGTTTCAATAGCTGTAACCCAACTGAACTGATGTGCCTCTACTAATAATGTTCAAACCAGGGCTTCGATTCAGGGCCCCATTTGCACTGGAAGCTGAAGGAGAAATGTTAATGCAATTCCATTATTATGAAGGGCATTTTGCAAAGGGAAGAGGGAAGAGAAAGTCAAACTGAATAAGGATGCTAAAAAATATTAAAAATATGTTGTTAAATCAAAAATTGTTTACAGGAAGGATATCTTCCCAGTGGAAGAAAACTGTAACGACAGTACATTTTCCCAGAAGAGAAGGAACAAAAGGAAAGAGGGTACAATGCTTGAAGAGCAGCAGCATAGGTCAAAAGAAAACTTGTCCTTGTTTTTCAGCTATCTGGCTTTATTATTTGGGCAACTTATAAGTCAGTCTAGTCTCTAGCTGATTCAGTTCCTCCCTTCCTAGTCCCTACCTCTTTATCATTTTGTCAGGTTAAAACACATTACAAATCAGAAGCTTAAACAGTAAGTAAAAGCATGTTAATAAGCACAAAAAGTCAATGCATTTTGTACTATATCCCTATGATAAGAAGAGCTTTGGAAACACAGAACTTTTAGGGAACTCACGGTATCCAAGTTATGCAAATGCCAGTCACAAAAAACCCATGTCACTAATGCTCTCCTGCTAAGCAGAGCCATGAAGCATAGAACACACAGTAAATATTTCTGCAAAAATACCTTGTCAGTTCATATGCAGCAGGATATATCTGAAAAAATCAGTCAGAGAAATACATTGTCATGTAGAGATTGTAGCAGCCTGTGGAAGCCACTTTTGAATTCACCTGGTGATTTATAGATATGACCTGTACTAGAGGAAAACAGATAAATATTTTTTCTGATCAGCAGCTGACATAAACCACATGTATTTACTGTCAATGCTGCACAATTAATCACAAAATCCCAGAAATCAGATGGTACAGAACCTACTGGTTTTTGATAATATTGCTGTATGGAACATACTAGGGCTTTCTCATGTAAGAAATTAATTCTTATTAAAAAGTCTTGTGGGCATCAAAACAGAAGTAATGAGGCAAGAATTAGCTGGGACTCCAGAGGCAAATGGGGTGGGGAGGTCTATATAGAACAGCCCCTTAATAAACAGTAGGTGAAAACTCATAAGAAAGGAGGAGGATGACAAATGGAAACAGCTTTGCCTATTGCCTGAATAGTCTTTCATCCCATTTTAGAGAGGTAGGGTGGAACGTTGTCAAGGCTGATCTGTTCCACAGACAGGCAGTAAAGAATTTGGTCTGTTTCTTTATTGGTTTGCTGAGCTGACTGCCAATTCAGACCACGGGTGGAAGTTTAATTATCATCCTTGTTGTTTTCATTATAAACTGCTGTTCCTTGATGGTTTATCACTTCAGTTTTTAAGGCCTTCCTGCATGTGGTTTAGTCACAGATGTAGCAGAGCTAGATTGATTTGGAAACAGATTTAACCAGACTGGTGCTGAAATTGTGGTTAAACTAGCTAGAGGTGAAGACATACTTCTTCACGGGACTCAGTAACTCACATGCTAAAAAAACCTGCCCATATATTTACCAGAATTAAACATAACTGGAATTGCATCAGTACTCTCTGCAGAAAAATCTCACTAAGATGCCTCTTTGAGAGGCATATGATTAATATGGAATTTCTTAATGAGACTACAGCCTGGCTCACATCCAAGGTACAGGTCAATTGATCAATATTTGCAAGAAATCCTGAATTATATTTCAAATTTCATTTTTCATGGAGCTCTGAAGATCTTTTCCCTATCCTCCTCTTCCAAATCAGGGATATGCCAGTCTCCCAGTCCTATTGGTTAATAAAGATCTGAAATAGATGTTACTGAGAGGCTAACTTGTGTTTCACGTACCAGCAAATTCGCCTAAAAAGTGAGAGCCTGAAAGGACATAAAGCAGATTTCTGTAGACAATATTGCCTTATGCTGGCTTTCAAAGAAACATGATGGATTTTAAGGTTTTTTTTCCCCTCCATAAATCAAAGAGGTTATAGAAAGGGTGATTCGTTCCTCTTCTTCTCCACAGCAGACTGTGCTTTTGAGGGCCTTCTAGAGTACTTGCCAAAATGTTTTTATTACCTACCTGTTCAGGTCTTTGGAGGGCAAGAATATATTATTTTGGAAGGTATTTTATATGGTTACAAATCCAGCATGCCATGTGGCCATTGGTGTAGGTAGACATTATAAAATGCTTCCAGAAAATGTTTTGATAGTGGTAAGAAAAGAGCTGGAATTGATGAAACAGGTTTTCCCAGGCCAGACTGATCAGCTCTAGCCCCTCAGGATCTGTCTCCACTCTAATTCGAGGTCTAATTCAAGTGAGCAGCAGACCCAGCCAGCCTGTGCAGCCACGCTGCAGGGCTGCATTCGAGTGCCATCACCCATCTCCACCCCAGTGTGCCTTCCCATGGGAGAGGAGGGCAGGAAAACAGAGTTGGAAGAACTTTGGTTATAATTTGTGTTTGGTGTCAGAGCTGCTGTGGATATATCCCACAGTTCTCAGCCTTATACTAACCCAAGCTGTTGTCTCGTTCGTGTCCGATGAATCTCAGGCCATAAACAGAAGAACCTAATTTTAAATGGTTTTCTTGCAAAATGGCACTCCCCATGTTGCCACTGTGACTGTTGACAGCAGAGGGATTTAGGGTTATAACCCAGCCTAGTGCAGTGCAAAGGAAACACTTGATGAGCTGGTCTGTATTTACTGTCACATTTGGGCATAGCATCCAGCTGGGACCCTGAATGAATCCTCAGGGGTCACAGAATATGCCGAGTTGGAAGGGACTCACAAGGATCATCAAGTCCAACTCCTGTCCCTGCACAGGACACCTTAGCAATCCCACCATGTCCCTGAGAGTGTTGTCCAAACAGTCCTTGATCTCTGGCAGGCTTGGGGACATGACCACTGCTCTGGGGAGTCTGTTCCAGTGTCCAACCACCCTCTGGAGTGCTTGGGCCCTCAGTGCTGATAAGATGTCCACAGAGAGACTGACACCATTTCTCCTGGCAGTACTAACTTACCAACATCTGGCTGTGATGGACCTTTGGTTGTATGAGGGGTTTGACCCCAAAGGCACATGTAGCTCTTCCCACTCTGATCTGTTTTCTGCAAAACTGTAAGGGCAGTTGGAGGGTCAAAGGCTTTGCCTCAATATCTTCTTCCTCCTGAAAGCCCCTGTCCAGAAATGCTGCATTTAAACAGCCCAGGTGAGGAGCTCCCCAGTTTCTGGAGTATGGACAGCTCTTTAATTAACCCCGTTTATGGTCTGACCTCTCTTTGCTGTCAGATCTGCTTTCACTTTTTATTTCCTCCCACACATGACCCTGCTATTTACAGCTTCAGGAGTAAAAATTCAAGTAATTTCAGGAAATTTAGAGATTAGCAGTCTTGATGGAGAGTGTGTAACTTCCAGCAGAGAGGGAACATATCCCAAACGGCCTGAGGAAATCATCTTTTTCTTCCTTACAATTCCTTGTCTTGCACGTGTGACATCCCATCTCATGTTCATCCAGGAGCATGTTCTCACCAGTCAATCCTTTTTTTCTATATGCTGTTACTAGTCACAAATCAATAAAGCTGCAGAATTAATATATTCATATATAAAAGGAGTTTTCACGGTGTTTCTTATATACTATTTTCACTAAGCACAAGGTCAGGTTATATTTCACTTTAAAACCAGGTTTGGTTTTCAGTTCTTGAACACACGTGTTACCTAGTGTTTTTGTCTCCTACCCAAAGCAAATTTTGATAATTGAGAGTGTTCTTGCTTAACACAAACCTCCAAACACCAGTTATGTTGGATGACTGGCCTTTGAGCCACATGTACACAGATGTCTCATCTTTCAACATTTAGCCTGAACCAGGGCAACAGAAAAAGGGGGGATCATCTCCTCTCCTCATCTGTCTTCTTGTCACGCTCTCGCTGCCCTGCTGATGGGTTACTACCCACACAGGTCTGCCATGCCCCAGGCAGTGCCCCTATCTCAAGAGACATCCATGAACGGTTTGCAGATCCAGAGCGAATCCATTTTATCCTACATGGATATGCGTTATCCAGCGTACCCAGGGTGAATTTTAACTGGTGCACCAGCGCTGTGTAATCAATGTTTTGTGTGCTATTTGCGCATGTTTTAGAAAGATACCGCCCTCTGCATGGCTGGGGTGTGCCTCCATTTGTATGGTAATGAGTCAGTATGAAATGAAGGGGTCCTTTTCTGCTCTGCTCCTTGCCCGGCCCTGTCCCCCTGCTAGCCGAGCACGGCCCCCAGCAGCAGGGCCGCTAATGAAGGTAGGGGAGATGAGGACAAAGAGCCCCGCCATACCTATTCAGGGAGAAATCTGCATCTGAAAGTGCCTGCTGGAAATGGGCTCGATGCCAAACAGCAGGGAGAAGGGGGACGCTCTGGAATATAAAGGAGGGCATGCTATTATCTTTTTCTGTCTTTAAAACACTGGTTATCCGTTAAGAAAAAAAAAAAACAAAAACAAGGGGAACGGTTTGATTTGGCAGCTGCTCATTTTATATCTATACTCCAGCAAATGCAACACCTTTTCTCCCACCAACCTGCCTGCTGCTGCTTCTCTTCTATTTCTGCAAGCATTCTCCTCTTCCACGTCTCCACAGCCGTTCTCCTGTCCCATCTCTCCATAAGAGTCTCTGCCAACATCTGATGAATGTGCTGCATCTCCAGTTGCCCCAGGGTGCAGCGGTCCAGGCTGTGCCTTCTGGGCACCCAGGGGCCTTAGCTGTCATTTTCAGGGATCGCTTTTTTCTGGGGAGTGTAGGTCATGCAGCTGAGCACCATGCCCACAGCTCAGGTCACAGAAACCACCATTGCTCAGCAGCCTTTGCTTTTCCAGTCAAATGGGTTTTGTTTTGCAGTTCTGCCTCCACCCGTTCCTACTCCCCCTCCCATGGGGAAGGTGCCATGGCCTTTCCTACTATAGTTCCTCAGCACGCCCTGCTGCCTCCAAGAAGAGAAAGATTCCTCCAAGAGACCTTCGGGCAGCCTTCGGGTCCTGATGTTTAATGGCATCCCCTGCTGAACACAGGTCAAAACACACAGCTCACACCAGAAGAGAAAGCGGGAAGCAGACCAGCAGCAGTGGAAGGTCCATCAGCACTCACAGGGGACAATGCAGCAGGAGCCTGGAGGACAGGTTTAATGGCATGCCCAGCCAGCACCAGTGGACACCATAAGGCTGGAGCAAAAGCCTGGTGTCTCCCTGCCCTACTCCCCTCTTGGTAGCTAGGCTGCTTAATAGGGAACAGCCCTCCCTCTGGAGAAAAAATGAAAGGATTGTACGTAGGCCTCGAGTGAAAGAGCTCAGCTGGGAAGGACCATCTTCCTCCAGCAACCCGGGAATTATGCTGAGCTCTAAACCCGGTGTTCAGCATGGTGGGAGGAAACCTTCAGGCCCCTCAGTGCAAGTTTGATAGCAGTGAGCGAATCACTGGGCTGAGAACCTGCTATCTAAATCCCAGCTTCCCCAGTGCCGGAAGCACCCCAGCTGAGGCTCAGCCAGGCAAAGACTACAAAAGAGAAGGAGCAGTGATTGACGTGGTAATACAGCATCTCCCATGCAAAACTGCCCTCACCCCCCTCCAGCATTTTCATAACCAAATACACACCTTGTTTTGCGCTGTAAAGAGCATGGGAATGAAATGTGATAATGAGACATTACGAGAGGCATGTGTGAGACAAGCTGTGGACAGGCAGTGAACATAAAAAGAGACACGTACATGTGCACATACGGGAGAAGTGGCAGATAGGCACTTATGAGCTGGCAACAATAATCATGACAATAACTGAGTTCTGTTTTAATTTTCCATCCTCCATGCACTTTTGTGCCTCTCAAGAAAAGAAGCAAACGACCAAATTGCAAATGGTCATTTGCAATGAGCAAATGACCAAGAGTAAACGAGGCTTTCTATTCAGATTCTTGTAACTAGAGTTCTGTGAGCCCTGTCAAAAATGTCCACTAATATCCACTTATATGATCAGGCAAGTGTATTTAATCTGTCTTCCCACCCCTTGTAGTCTGCAATTTTTTCTTTATTAAAAAAGAGAATGCTGTGTGGAAAGCCTACAAGAATACATTTTGCAGAGAATATTGGAAAATATAAAGTCAGAATTCCCTTTTCAAAATCTGTGGCACACCCTGTGCTTAAAGCTGCTTCCACTTTATCAGGAATCGGAACCAATGCCAGACCTGCCTCTGTTTCTTACACTTGCAAAATTAATACCAGTAAGCTTCATCTCAGAAAGGACTTTGAGAGACTGTCTGGCAGGTATTTTTAAATGATAAATAATAGGGGCAAAACAATACTGTCTGGACAGTGTACCAGCTGAAAAAGAGAAAATATTGGTTCATGAGAGGCAAAAAAATGTTATAATCTACCCATGTCCTCCTATTTTTTGACTGTTCCCAGTACTAATTTCACCAGAGGAACATTTTGGACTGAAATCCTCTGGCTTTTCGACTTAAAGGAACTCAAAGGCTGCGGGTTTTCTGATTTTTTTGCAGTAATTCTTGTGTCCTTCTGCCTTTTTGTGAGGCCAGGGATCCACAGCCCTTTAGCTGAAACTCTGTTGTAAACTGAACCAACAGTAGCAGATGCAGAAACAGATTTCCCTTGGGAAATAATGTCAAGTCAGTCTGACAGCTGTAGTGGCAAGTACTAGCAATGTTCATTGCCCTTGTAAATCTTGGGGATAAACACCCCTAACATGTCAATGACTGATGGTGGAGACTGAGTGGAGTGGAGTGGAGGTGTTGTAGTACACAGTGTGCATTCCTGCGCTCTCATTGTGCAAAAACAGCAATGGATGATCATTTATATTGGGCAGGGTGTAATTGCCTGTGCTGTGTCACAGAGCTCAGGGGCAGGCAGTGCTGGGGTGGGTGCAGAGGCTTCCCCGTGAACATGTCATGATGCTCAGCCTTCATTGATCCTTTTACTCCCTTGTGTTCGTTCTTGTCCAGGTGAATGCATCCTCCTATTGAAGCAGAAGTTGTTTATGCATAGCGCAGTGCCAGGAGCCGTGCAAACATTAAAATGTGGATATGATTCATTCCTGCTGATGGAAGCAAACCCATGGCATAAGAGAAGGAAATTATTCCATTTCTTTCCACCATGGCATGGACGTCTCTATAACAGGCTGGAGGGATTTCTAGTCTGGCTTTGCTCCCTATTGGAGAGAACATTCCCCTGCTGCAGCCTTGTGGGAGAAGTTGGGCTGGCTGCACACCCTCTTCTGGGCTGAGACATGTGCTGTCTCATGACAATGAAGCCTCCCTCTAGGCAAATTTTTCCTCTCAGCCAACCTTCTGGATACCATCTTTTTGCCCTTTTTGCATTAGAGGGCAAGGAAATTACTGATGGGACATCAACAACGAAGGGAATTTCATTGGCGAAACCAGCAACCCGCTTTTGATTGTTACTTTTTACTCATGCCTGGATCATCTTGCAGTGGTTTCTATGACAACAGAAAAATTATTTCTTATCATAAATCAAGTTTGTCAGACTTTTACTTGTGCATTGCGCTTGCTGAAGGCTAGAAAAGCATTTCTGAGACCAAAAGCAGGCAAACTGATCGGCTCTATGAAAATGGAGCTACCAAGGATCTAAAATAGAAAAGATTCCTTGTTTGCCTAGGGAAATTTCCTCTTTTTATTGCATCGTTGTTGTTCTTTTATATTTTGAGAAAGAAAAGCATGGGAATAGTGAGTATTAGAATTAATATGCTTATATTTTAAATGCAGACACTTTGGGACAAATCAGCTGTCTTCCTAAGAAAAGAAGCGTAAATACTCAATACAGAACAACATAGGAAAAAGAAGAAAAGATAAGGCTCATGGGAGCTGCTTTTTGGAAAATGTAAAGGGGTATCTGAAAATCACACTCTGTGCCTGTTTGATGCACAGGTAATGATAATAGTTCTTGATAACCGTGTCCCCAGAATGTGAAATCAGAAGTTTACCTTTTACTTTCACCTTGTTTCCCATCTTGTTCTCTAGCATCTTTTTGTTGGTCCCTAGAAGTATAGTTAGCATTGGCAGATTGCAGCGACTGTTTTGCAGGCGGTTCATCCCTATGCCACGTGTGACTGCTGCACAGCGATTAGCCTTTTAAAATAGTTTGCATTTTTTTTACAGACTGAGTGTATGAATGGTAGCACCTCATATCTGTTTAATCTAGAATGATCATAATTTTTAGTTTTACTGGCAAAACCCTTCCAGAAGCTTAGTGCAGTTGGTAGTATTGGTATAAGCTATTGGTTCTAGGCAGTGGGTTACTCTTGCTAATCTAAAACTGGTGGTTAATAGGCTGTTCCTGAGCAAGGGGTTTCCCGTTCATCCTGTGAAGAGAACAAACTCCACCCCGGATATGGAGAATGGGTTATGGTATGAGTATGGGCAAGCATGTTGCCTTCTGTCCATAGCACAGCTCCTGTTTGTCTCAAAGAGAGCTTCACAGAATGAACAAAGACAAAGCCTCACCTTTTGCTGCAGAAGGTAATGGATTGTTTATTATCCCTTCACTCTTTTAGTATTTGATTCAGTGAAACTCAGTAGGAGTGATTTCTCTTCCTTTCCTTCCCGTCTTCCTTTCTCTCTTTTTGCTCTACTTCCTTCTTGGCATCTCTCCTTTCTTCATCCTTCTCCTTCCAGCAATTCCAAGCTCAGCCTCAACTGCATCTTGGCTTCATTTCTATTCCTCTCCATCTGCTAAAATGTATTCATGTATAATGTATCAAATGTTGACATTTATAATGTTGTCAATAAGGTTTTGAGTCAAAGCCTGAATAGAAACAAGCAAGTTGGGCAGCATTTATATCTCATCAGTATAATTTCAGACTATTTTTGGACTGAAGAAAGGAAGCAGTGCACAGTTTGGACCTACTAGGAAGATTTCCTGAACAACCATGATAGATAAGAGCAATTTTTTACTTACTGGAAGTATAAATGCCAAAGAATATGGGAGGTTCCCTATGGTCAACTCATGAATCGAGGTGACCCGGTCTTTCAAAGATCCTGTATCCAAGTAAACATGTGCCACTGCAGTGAAGTGAATGTGCAGTCCTTTTGGAACTTCCACATACACACATATGCCTGACTGGGAGTGGGGCTGTGTTCTTAAAGCTGCAATTCCACAGCAGTTTAGTACGTGATGTAAAGCGGAGTTGCCCTCCGCCTTTCCTTACATGCTCTCTCCATTCTTCTCTTCTCTTTGTGTGGTCATACAGAGAGCCAGTTAAGGGGGAGAAATGAGCAAATCATTTCATGAGGTGTGCAGAGGGGGAAAGAAGCATTTCCCTCCAGTTTAGTTCTCCAGCTCACTGCAGGATTAGGTGTGGTTTTTGCCAGTGTGAGGGAGAGGTGAAAAATCCAGTCAGCAGTGTCGTGGGGCAGAGGGGCAGGTAGTCAAGAGGTAACAGCAACCTAGGTCAGCTTAGACCCTGACAGAGCTGCAACTTCAAGTGGGGATTTTGAAAATCTCAGGCATGACTTTGCTGTTTCCATAAAAGCATGAGAGGTGTGTCAAACTTTCTTCAGAAGCATTGTGGCATTAGGGATGCTTATATTTACAGCCCTGTTTTCCCTTTCTTGTCTCTGAAGTATTGATTGCTACTCTTCCTCCAAGCTGTTTGCTATGCATCACACTTTGATTTTAGGAGAGGTCTCAGACAGCTCTGGATATCTGGATAAGACAAATTTCCCTGCTCTACAGATTTATTTGATTTATGTTTATAGATGTCCCTATCTGACTGTTTGGATATGAACTCCATATACACCAGAATAATTTGATTGCAAGTTCCATAGGTCTTCCAATTACAAGATGCTACAATCAGATGGAGGCAAAATATGAAATAGGATCAGGCACAGCACCAGTCAATGCTTATTTTTCCCAAAATGCGATTTCTATTTCTATTTCACACAGTGAAAGGTTCAGCACTTGGAAGAAATGGGACAAAATATTATAGAAATCCCTAGGTGTGATTTCCTCTTGGTAAAAAACAACTGAAACAAACTGAAATTCAGCTTCTCCATTAACATGATGAAACAAAGTAAGAAGTAGACAAGGTAGACTAATAAGTACACGACTGAATCTGAAAGGAACAGAGGTGAAAAGAGGTTATAAGTGAGAAGAGAAAAAACAATGGTTTTCTGAATGCCTCAGTTAGTCAAAGCCCTGCACAAATGCCCAGCTAGGTGAACTGTGTCCTCTTTTCTCTCTGATCTTGGTCTACAAATGATTAATGGCATTCACTGATCCACTACACCAGCTTGCCAGTCAGTCATTAGGGAATCACAGTTTCTCTTTTTTGCATTCCATCCTTGCTTTTACTTCATTCAGCTAATCTCTCAGTGGTGTATTTGCAAGTGTGAAAGAAGCAGCAGTGAAATGCAGAAGAGCTCTCTCTCTGTGTATGGCCCTTCTGCCACTCTGTGTTTAAATGTTTTCACTTGTGTTTGGTTCTTGCTGCTCCCGGTCTTTTTAAATATATCTCATTTTCTCTAATAATTTTACAAAGAACATCCTCTAGGGCAGAAAAAGTTCCTCTTTATTTGCTCTTAGAGGTCACCTACCCTGAATATTATATTCACTATTTATTTTAAAATTGCTGTTTATCCATTCTAAATGGTTCAACCCATACATAATGTCTTAAAAAAAAAAGACCTGGTCTCCAAACACCCTGAGGACCACCCAAGAATTGCTGAGCACTTCCCACTTCCATGAGAACTGAAGGCTCAAAGTAACCCCCCTGTGCTGCGCCTTAACTTTTTCTGGCAGAATAGGACTGCAAGGCTTCACCCTGATGCTTCTGCTTTCCACTTTTTCTGTTTGCTAAGCATCAGCTGACAGGTGCCAACCAGTACCTGTGGGTGCTTCAGGTGTTCTCTCAAAGACAGAAGAGCTCAGCAGCACTTTTTCATACTTAGAACAACCTCTTGTAGCTGTCCAGTCAAAGGAAATTAAATGTGGGAATATTTGCAGGAAAATTCCAAATCACATCCCTCAGTAGGTGAGCACAAGCCTTTCTGGGAGAACATGTTATGTAACCATCACAAAGACTTTGCAGTTTAAATGTGTCATTCTGGTGTGTGTGACATCCATGACTTTTCAACCACGACAGGATGATCCTGTGCCATTGCAGGATGAAACCTGTCTGTCCTAAAATGGAGGCAAACCTTCTTCTCTCAGGAGGTGAATTCCAAAATGGAACCAAGCTATATGTGACTTACAGGAAGTCGTGTATTATTTAGTTTCTCTTTATTATTTATACTCACTAGGACCCATTAAAGCTGTGAAGCTGCACAAAGGTTTGCCAAACTGGAGCTGTATTCTTTTAACTCCTAGTGCACCTGGCAACACAATCCAACACATCTCATAATAGACACCTGAGGGTATTGTCGGGGGGAGAAAAGTGATGCTGTGAAGTGATTTCAAAAGGAATCACAAGTGTTCAGTCATGAAGCTAATATTTGGCAAGGGAAAAGTGACAGTCTACAGAGAACACAAAATATATTTTCAGAGAATAGTGAATGGAGAAGGATATAAGAAAGCTGTGCCAGATGGCAGAACCAACAAATAAGAAAATAAACTGTGCTACTCACTGGAATTTTACATGGCAATACATCATCTAATGGGCTGTAATCTCAGCTAGGTAGGCTGGAATAACTCCATTAAAATCAATGAACTCAGCAAGTCCAGCTGGGGACATGGAGAAAGACATGTCTTTAGCAAGTCTTTTTATTTAGGCCACACTTTGGTGCTTTCTATGCTGTTTGTTTTCCTCTTGTAACACACTAAGGGCCAAATTAATTTCCCAAGGCTGTCCAGCACCCAGCCCTATTGGCACCATTGGTGCTCCCATCAGAACCAGCACATGCAGAAGTGCAGCAGACTGGAGCAAGGTGCCCGTGCTGGGCAGTGGTAACAAATGGTAGCCAGACAGGAGCAGACCAGAGCCTCAGAGCAGCCCTCTGAGCTGGCCTGCCCTCGCCAGGAGCTGCAGGACAGCCCAGGACTGGCAGGGCTGGGAGTGCTTGGGCCGGCGGCGCTCCCAGGGAGATGTTCCGCCTCATCTCCTCTGCAGACCAGCTGCTTCTGCTCCTCTGTTGTTTCCAGAGGAGCCAGGAACAGGCAGTGACAAACCTGCACACACGCTGGCCAATCTGTTGCCCCATTATGTCCCAGATCTGCCCTCTCTATGCCTAATGGAGTAGTGAAGTCAGACGCAGGGCACTCTGCATTCAAAGCACGAGAGCAATTTAAAAGGGAAAGCAAAGCTTTTGACATGAAAGAACCTTGAGGGAACTAAAATTTTTTATTTTATGGCATGTAAAACACACATGCTTGTGATGAAAGGACCTAGTCATATGCAACAGACAACTTGCAGAAAAACATCAGTGCTAAGCACAGAGCAATTTGAAGGGAAACAGGTCCCCTGAGAGTTTTTGTAGGTTTTGCTTATATTTTCTTTTGGCAGCATGGATGCAAGAAAGGAAAACCACCTGATTTGTTTTTCCCTCCAACTTATTTTGTCAGACCTCTGCAAGTCAGAACCCACCACAGACAAAATTCTGAAGCAAAGATCAGCTACATCAGACCTCCAGGTAAATGGATACCTTGGCTCAGAAAGCTCACTGTCCTCAAAATGAGTCACTCTTGCTATTCCCTCCCTAAGATTGCAAATTACATTTATTGAGATTTTCTCCCTATCTTTTACCCATCATCAAATGACCTTTAGCTGTGTGGTGTTTAACACCAAATAAATATGACCCTGTCATATTGTGGGCTAAGATGAAAAACCTGGAAGAAAAGCAAGGGTTGAGGTAAATACTCTGCCAAGCAGCCCACGTATTCATCAACTAATCTCAGGCAAGCCTCCTGAGATGTTTCTCAAGTTAAATGCTCAGTTCCTTTCCTTCTTTTCCCATTTTTCCTGTTGCCTTTGGGTTTGCTGCCTATTCAGAACAGTTGTCTTAGTAAATAGAAGTACTTTGGAACCATGCACTGGCTCTTCTGGCTGACTTTTCCAGAACTGTTTCATTCCTGAGCACTGCAGTACAGGAGCAAAGCATTATGAATTGAAGCTTAATGAGTCCATTATTCAACTCCTCTCTAGATAGAAGATGTCCTAATTTATGAATAATGTGGAACAGTTGCTGAGTTTTTTTGGCATAGTGAGGGCCTCTCTATGGTCCTCCTCACTATAATAACCATAAGAACACAAATATTAAGGACCTGTTAGTTTTCCAACATTTTTCTGCAACATCCTCAGAAGTCACCAGGAGCATCTATTTTCCAACGAAAGGTCACTTACTGCAGTCAGTAGGGAACCAATGAATTGTTTCTCTGCCTTGGCAGTGAAAACAGACACAGGAATAACTTTTAAAGCAATTTTAGGTATTTTTCCATATTTTTTAAGGCAGCATTTTGAACATATGTCCTAAATGTTCTCTTTAGGCTAGCTATGCCCATTTGTGTTTGTGCTGGAATGGCTAAAGCAGTTCAGCTTGTGGGCACAAGCAGCTATTAACCTCAGAGAGAGTACAGAAGAAGAACCTCTGATGGCAAGTTGTAGCCTGAACCTCCTGCCACCTGCCTGTGCCTGCTGCATCAGAAGGAGCCTTGAGAGAAGGACAGAAGGCATCTGGGTTTCAATAAGTCACTTTGCTGTCACTGTGGAAGTCCTTTTTCAGAGCCTGTATAGAAGAATAGACTTGAGCAGGCTGCTCAGCTCTCCTTCCTCACTCCAGAGGTACCTGGGGACCTCATCAAAATTGAGAAGTTTGAGAAGAAACTGTTGTTCAAGTGGTTTTGAAAAGCTTTGGGCAAAGAAGCCTCTTTTACAATGTAGTCTCTTTTCTCTGCGTGTTCATTTATCTTGTGGTACAGGCTGGAATTATAAATCTTAGTCAGAAAGGCAGTGTTCTGAGTGAAAATCAGTCCTGACACTAAGGAGGAAAAGGTTGGCATCCCTCCACTTAGTCAATGGTCAGTGACAGGTATCTTCCAAAAGCCTTTCAGCCCACCAAGCTTACACTCCTTCTCTAGGATGTGGTAATTGCCCCCAGAGGTGGACAGGTCTCCACAGGCTATAGAAATTGACTCTGTGTCAAGGTTTGTGTAGATGATCGGTATCTAGAAGACTAAATTTGGGTAAAATGAATGTTCTCCTACACGATAAGATTTTGTTAGTACTTTGGGCTTGATCACCACAGATTGCACCCAGCTTGGTCACTGTAACCCCTCATTTGGTACTGCAGCCTCCGTTTCTTGGGCATTGCCTTTCTCCAGTGACGTTGTAAGAAGCCGAAGGTTAGTCATGTTGGATTACAGAAGTCAAAACCTGTCTTTCCTCTCTCTCCTTCAAATGACCAGGGCTGTCAAACCTTGTGTTGGAGATAGCACTTTAACCCAAAAATAATTTTCATTTTTTATTTATACATACATTTCTTTGCCTCTGCTCAAGCTGCCTGTATGTCAGATTTTGGCAACCATGACATGAAAAGAACTGTGTGGGACTGGGACTGGAAGAGGTTACTGAGCCACCAGAGAAGTCATGAGTGTCTCAGGGACGAGTCAAGCTCCTTGGAGGGAACCGGGTTCACCAATTCTGCTGGAACATGGTCGGACAGGGATGGGTGTTACCAGCACTTGGAGCCAGATTTGCGAAATATATTTATATTTATATTTATAATATGACACCTAGGCTTCATTTGCCACTGAGAGGTACCCTATCCATGCCTATATTATTTGTGAGCTTAATCTTTATAGCCTAATTTTCAAAGATAGCTGTCTCCTCCAGCCCCAGTGACTAAAATTGTACTTTGGGGGATAGACTTCCTGTGAATTCTTAAATAATTGCTCTATTGATTACACAAGGGGGAAATATTGCAGCTGTATGTAAGAGCTGTGAGATTGGACTCTTGAGGGTTAAGATTCTCCTGGGTATGATCATCTTCCCTGTTTGGTCAGCTCCAACAAATTGAAGACGAGCAGAACACCAGCACACAGTACACAATTATATTTCTGACAAGTTGCATCTTGCTGTGCTATGTCTTCTTAAATCAGAACCTGTTTTCACTCTTGTAATTTAATAGAGCATGATATGAAGTCTTGAATAGAATGCATTTCTTTAAAAATTGACTAAAAATAGCCTTCCTTCCACAGCGAGCTCATGTCTTTTTGCTTTGTTTTATGGTCAGTTGACTTCTATTTCACACATACATATATTTTATGAAGTAGATTCATACAAATGAGATCTCTGAATTATTAATTTACTTTGTAATTTATTTTAATAGTTTCCTTAAATGAGTTCTCAGAAAAAGAGTTGGCTGTTATGTAAATGGACATTTTGCAGGCATAGCACCTCTTCTTGTACATAAACATAGTCAAGTATATACTATTGTGCTTTTAATTTGAAAAGCAGGATAGCTAGTGGCTGCTGAGGAAGAGTTTAATTTACATACTTTTGTCACCTCTGGGCTTTTGTAATCTCTGTGACTGTAGGTTTGCAAAATAAGATGTATACATTTGTTTACCAGGCATGAGGACCTGCACTGAGAAAAAACTGTGTTCTGTTCCTACTGAGTTAGGTACCTGGAGTGAAGCTGTGGGAATAGTTTGCTTTTAATTTTTTTCAGCCATCTAAGTCAACAGGGCTTCAAGGCCTAACTATGTTATCTTCTGCTTCCCAAGGTTTTTTGTTAACTCTGGGAAATGGACATCTGCTGGGAACTCTATAATTCCTGGTCAGATGGTTGGCCCCTTCATGCTCCACTTATGTCTTAAATCCCTTTTCTGTGTACAGTGCAACTGGGTTTCTTGTTCCAGCATGGATTGTCCATTTTTATGACTTTGCAGCACAAAACCCGGGCATTCTTGTGGGCAAATGTTCATGATAAAGTAAAGGTACTGTTTTAAAGAGAGATGCATCTCTCCAGTGTTTCCCTGCCATATCTGTCAAAAAGCAAGTTGCTGAAGGAGGGTGAGAAGGGAATTTGCATTCCCAAAATTCAATCAAAGAAAAAAGCCCTGCTCATGCTGCCTCATTAGCCTGGCATTGGTTTGTGGACCGAGTACCAGCAGGGCCCGTGTTTGTTAAGGGAAGCTGTGACTGATTATCAGCAATGATGGGCCTGATTACTCCTAAGGTCTGAGGAGACCTGCAAGGGGATTAACACTGGAGGACAGAAAATACTCCTGGCACAGATGATGATCTCATTAGAATATTTATTGGTGTAAAGAAGGCAAATTTGAAGGTGTCAGTTATATCCAAGGAAAGCCCCTTTGTGACAGGATGTTTCAAGAGCACAAGACCTTTAACGTATTTACTCTGTTAAGGATATTCAGGACCAATGCATTAAATGTGGTAGTGAAAATGAAGAAGGAGATTTGAAAAAAAGAAAAGAAGAGGAGAAGTAGGACCTGAGCTTAGAAGCTGTGCCTATTGACTCAAAAAGCTGCAGCATCGGTTAAAGGGATTCTGAGCTTGTTTGCAGAGGATATACTTTCAACAGACTTGCAGAAATGTGAAATATTAGAGTGACATAAAGACCACTTGATTACACCTCACCATATCAATATGACTTTTCACAAAGCATTTGTTAGAATGTCCAGAAATCTGCTGAACAACAGGGTTCAAATATTTCCTCTCACTACTAGGCCACTATGACTGAAAAAAAAAAGAAAAAGAAAAAAAAAAAGAGGAAGCAAATCAAATCAGGGTGTTCTGTGCAGTTTAGCAGGGTAGCCAAAAGGACATCTGACAAGTGGCAGAAGTTCAGCCTTGGACTCCTTGGGAAGAGATGCCCTGTTACGCTGCTGCACAGTAGCTCAATTTTAGACTTTGCACTTGGAAGGAGACCTGATCCTGATCTTCATGGTAACCCTGACCTCCAAAGAGACCTGCACAGAGGGTATAAGCACTGAGCACTTAAAAACTCTAAATCCTGCAAGACAATTAAGGTGCCTGATTTCATCACAGGTGATAGAGCCTGTCTGTCAGCACTACAATCAGCAGTATGTAAGTGCCAAAACAAGAGTCTCTGGGAAGCCATCCCTCATCATGGACATAGTCAGAGATACCTCAGGAGGTAGGAACATTCCAGTTGCCTCAACAGCCTGAAGCTTCCTTCAGGTTCCAGCAGGGACTGAGAAGGTAAAGTCCTAGGTATGCTGAACTTCTGCTAAGAGTGTGGTTCTACTTTAAACAAAAACCCTATGGAAACCTAACAGAAGAGCTGTGTTTCATAGAAACATCCCACCTAACATTGAGAAAATGGTATGGAGCACCATGACAGAACACTAGGATTGTCAGTGTTACAACTTTAACTCTGTCCCTTGGTCCATCATAGTACCAGTCTGGCCATAGTACCATACTTTAGGCAGGCTGAAAGGACACTTCAAACAGTCTGTAGCTTCCATAAATGTGTATCTTAACCTATTTGTCCCAGCATATCTGAAGTTCCTCCCAAGCCAGTGGTCTTTTGTGTGTTCCACCCCATCTTTGTTCTCCCCTCCCTCCCAGCTGCCTAAAGAAATGCTCTTTCTTTTCTGATACCTCTTTCCTGTGGAGTCTGAGGGAGGGGAAATTCTGCTCCTTCTCTCCAAATCCCCCATTTACTCTGAGAAAGACATTATCAAATTTACTACCAGCTAAGCATTGCCTGGTTCAGGTGATTCCTGAAGACTATGGGAGGTGACAGTTTAGAGAACAGCCATAGCTCTACAACCATACCTGGATTATATCTTTTTTCTACTCCAACAGGCAGCAGGAATGTGACACAAATGTTCTCCTTTCACTGTTGTTAAATTGTGGCCAAGAATGCTACAACTGCAAGTTCATCAGCTTAATCAGTATTAACAGCAATCATAAGAAAATTTCTTCAGGTTAAATGAGAAATGTTTTTGTTTCAGATGAAGACCTTCAACCAGCACTTCAGCCATGAAGTAGATGTCTGCTGGTTGCTCATCATTCTGTCATATTTTAATTCTTGTTTATAACTGGGTTGTATTTTTTTAAAAAGGAAAAACCCCAGAATATAAAGTTCTCCTGTTCTTGGTGGTGAATATTTTGCTGTATGGCTCATGACACTGGAATGTACATATATGCTACCTGAGCAGAAAAACTATTCCCAGTTCCTCATCAACCATCAATAATGTTAACCATTACCCGAGTACTGTGTCATAAACTGTGCTGATTTTTATTCCTTGCAGACTGCAATATTCCCATTACTTGGGGGGAAAAAGGGGGGTTATGTAGGTGACTGTCTCCATTAATTAAGCTATTCAAATCCAATTAGCTTTTTCTAGAGGGTACTTTATCTCATTACAGTTCTCTTAACTTAAACAATAAAACAAACAAGCAGAAACTACAAACGCGATCTCGCTGTTCCCCATGTCACGATCAGTTAATGTCCTGCTCGCCAGAAAGTGAGCAGTGATGCTAACACGTCTAGTCAGGCCTGCTCTTGCCTCCATCTAAGATGGGGAACAACTCTGATGTTCATTAGATACACCCATCACTGTCACAAGAGAATGGCAAGTCACACCACAGCAGCAGTGGCCCACCATGGTCCTCCTATTCCAGCAGCAAGAAGCTTTTGGATGTAACTTGCCTTTGTAGGCAACCACAAGCCTGGCTACTGCATTTAAAGGTGAGGCCAAAGTTCTGCTCTTGATTCCAAAGGCACTGCCTGTATGGTGAGAGCGTAGCACGTGTGAGGTTTTCCAGGACTCAGGCTCAACATCGTTGTTTCTCACACAGGATTTCACCCAGTCATGTGGAAGTGAAATTCTACCACACACCAAGTTGTTTTGCCATCTGGACACTGCAGGAAGCATTTTGCTTCTCATAAACAGACTGAGATAATCTTTCCTCATTAGCTAGGTCATTGAATGGCTAGCCATTGTGCCATGTTATAACATGCACACTCCAATGCCTAATTACTTCAGACCAATAGCCTCCAAAACACAAAAATAAGGACAGATCCATAATTTTACATTTCCTTGCTGAAAGATGCCCCAAACTTATGTTCAGTGCTACTTGGCAGTGTGAATGAGCACCATTCAGGTTATTTACTCAGCAGTGACAGTGATTGGCAGCTCCAAGAGAAATACCCAGATGTTCCTGTTCCTTTCTTGCCACCTTGCAGGACTCTGGCAGCTGATTGTAATCCAAGAGAGGACTCATAAAACTAGAAAAAGGGGGTAATAAAGGCCAGATATGCTGGGAAGCCCATGAGAACAGCGAACAAGCTGCTCTGTCAATGACTCAGAAGCAACCTCCTCCCTTAGGAGTCATTCAATGTTTTCTTTTTTTTTGTTAGAGGGCAGAATTTGAATTCATGAGACTTGATGGATATAAGTAATAGTATTTCTATTTGGAAACTTGCATAGTCAAGAAAAAATAATCTAAACAATCTAGGAGTGCTCATAAAAATGAATAGCCCTTGAACTAGAACAATGTAGGACTTGGCAAGTCGGATCTCTAAACCCTTTTGCCTGTAGTGTAGTAGGTGCAATTGCTGGTATGCAGGTGGAACTCAATAGTTGACAGGGGTGGAGCAAACTGAGAATTGGTTTCAAGATTGAACCTCACCAACAAGTCTGAGAGAGAGAAAAGAAATATGCCAAAGTAGTTTTAAATTAGAGGATTTCAAAACACTTGCCATTGATATAAAAAAGGACAATTTGGCACACAACTCCCTTCCTCCTCTGGTCTCTGAGGCAAAGCCTTTGTGTCTGCAGTGTTGTTTTGTACCATATCAGATTCTGCAGTAGTGCAAAATTGTGTGTGTTGACTCTTCCTTTCATTCTGCCCTTCTTCCACAAGTGGTGAAATTGCAACCTACATGGATAAACAGCAATTTAGAGATCAGTTCTCTGCAATCCTAGTTTCCTTCAGTGCATGTACTCAGAAGGGACACCATCGCAGACCTTGTTACTTTATCAGATGACCTGGGTGGAAGCTAGGAGTGCTGCGGAGGGCATAGCTGGAGGCAAATGAGGGGAAATAGGACAAAAATCTGTAGTAATTCAATATCTATTTGTTCTGCTTCTGACAGAGCAACGTGTTTGTGCGAGACAACACTTGCAGCAAACTTCAGCACCAGGGTCAGCTTTGTAATGCTGGTGAGCCCTAACAGCAGAATTTTCCTGTGATGTTTGAATGGTTAAACAGGTTTTGTTTCAGAAACAAGAGGAAGTATTACAAGTATTATTATGATTATTGGATGTCGTTATACTGCCCATTTCCTAGATGTGTTGTATCTAATTTTAGCCAACATGCATCAACTCTTTGTGCAGTCACAAAGTCATTGGTTGTGAAAACACACCAATCTCTCAGGAATGTGCAGAACTACAAGATGGGCACATGAATTTTAGATGCTTGAGACAGTCTCAGTGTCAATTACATGTCCGTGCAACACATACCCAGAACCCAGTATGGGTGGGCTGAGTTGGGCAACTCTACAGAGCCCAAAATAACCATCTAGGGAGGAGACCAGAAGTAACATGCATCAGACATGCAGTCATCTTGGCTGAGCCCTGAATCCTTCATCCATTCCAAAGACAACTTTGTAGATGACTAAATGGCAGGTTTGCTTTTGGAATGCAGTGTTTACGGCTGATTTGAAGGGATGGTGCCACAATTGATAAACTTTTGACAACCCCCATTTAGCTGGCCCCTCAGGGAGATTGTGATCCTCGAGGAAGATGGTCTTTGTCGATACTTAAGAGTAGGTTGAGCTCCTGGATGATGCTACACAGGTTGCCTCCTAAGCATGTGGTGGTGTTACAGTCACCAACAAACAGGAGTTTCTGGATGATCTCTTCAGTAACCCTTGCAGTTGGATCTCTATTGCTGCGGATAAACCAGTGACCACTGTCACCATTTGTCACAGTCTGAGGAAGACAAGGCCTGATGACTGAAGACAGGGGGGTTGGAAAAAGGAACAGCTACTTGGTCCTGTCTTAATTCTGGAAACCTGCTGCCTTGCTGACATCTGTGTTCCTACACCATGTACTCGTGTGTCTGCTGGCATGGTTCTCGAAGATGCTCAGACTAAAATTAACCACTACAGCCACAGATTGTTATGTGTCTGAATGACTGCATGATCTGAGCCACAAGGTTTGACCCACGACCTTGCCTCTGCTAAACTGATCCAGGCACTCATTCCTGTAAGGCAGAAGCATAGTAGGAGAGATCTGGAGAGTGGATGGTGACTTTCTTCTCTAGCTGGTGTATGCTGATGTGAGACAGCAATCAGACTCAAGATTTCTCATCAAGTTCCCAGTTGGGGTAACATATCACACAGGTGCTGAGCAGTCTGTCTCTTGTTCTTTGCCTGTCTTCAGGTATTGCATCAGTAATGTCCCAAGCCAAGGTGGGAGTCATCTCGTCTGACATCAGATGAACTGGCCTGTATCATCTTTGAAATGTCTGCATTGGGGTGAGATGACTCACGCTCTTCCCATTTACTATGAAGGAAGCTCAAACTAAAGCTTAGATAACACCTCAAGATATTAAGACTAGCCAAGCACTATTCTTGGTATCTTGGGGTGTGTCAGTGGCCCAGTTGAACTCCTGGCCTGTCCTTTCTAAATAAAACAAAGCATTTCCCCTGAGAATGATGTGTTGAATTTACGCTTACTTAAGCGGACGCTCTCAAATTGGAAATAGCCCAGTTTCAAGTAAAGTGTAAATATCATGGAAATACTTCCTGTCCCTGGCTTCTGTATAGCCAGCTGATAGCCAGCTATATTTTGCTGATGTTTCACAGTCACATATTCCTGATAGCTTTTAAATTATATTTTTCCAGCCACCTTCTACTCCTGACAAGCTACTACTGAGACCAAACAAAGCACACAGAGTGCACACAGCAAAGACATACAATTAATTCTGCCAGCTGTATGAAGAAAAGTGATTGCCCAAAGGATTTTTTCACTCCTGTCTCTTTTCTTTTTCAAAAAAATATAGTAGTTCCTTATGACAGCATTAGAGACTTCTCCAATAGTGATCCTAGTGGGCAGTGTCCATTTAAATTAAATTTTTCTAATCAAATAACTAACTTCATCAAGCAGCCAAAATCGATGCTTTGTATTAGACACAGACCCAAACTCATTAAGGCTTTATTATTCAAGCATGCACCTCCCTTCAGCTTTTATCTCCCCTCAAGGGTTTTCATAGTAAAGCAGGCTTTTTTTTTTTAATTAGCCCTTCTGCCCTGAAGTCTTCTATTTGATTTTCCAGTATCCAGGGAAGTATTGTTTTTTTTAACTACTCAATCCTTGAATAGAAAATGTTGCCTCTTAGTTCTACATTATCAGAGATAATAAAGCTTCGTGGAAGACATTTTGATAATGCAGAGACAGAAGTGCACAAAGGCAAAGCGACACTTCAAAGGAGCATTAACTCTGATACTGGAATCTCATTTATCTAACTCGCTCCTAAAGGACAAGTTAGCAGTTGGCGAGGGTGCAGTTCGCACGCACACATGAAGTGGCATGAAAGGCCTTTCGCTTCAGCAGAGCTGCATGATCCCAGTGCCCTTGAGCATGTGGAGCTTTATGAATGCTGTTGTTGTATTTTTATTTTTCCTCTACTTTCTTTATTTTCATATGGAGAACCAACTGCTTGCTTAGCTGTTTCTGCCTGTCTCGTGTGGGACCCGGAAAAGGTTGTATAAGGATTATGGTTATTGTACGAGGTGTAATCTGCAGGTTTGCTGCTTCCCCACATATGCTGAGCAGCCTGTGACTGCTCACCAGCCCATGACTATGCATCCAGGTGCACCTCAGTGTCAAGGATGCTGTGCCTTTGCTGCTTAACTGTGGTGTACCTCATCGATGGGATAACCAGTGCACACACAGCAGGGCATAATTAATCAATGTTCGTGTATTCAGTGGGGATGAGAATATGTCCTATCCACTGGAAATACCACATGCACCTATTCAAGAACTATAATTTTATTAGTAAGGGCATTAGAGCATGTTGTTTGAGGGACTCCTCAAAGCTGAATGCACACGCTGGACCAGACTGCTGTCAGTGATTGGTGTATCTGTAGGGCAGGAACCACCCTGTAGGAGCACCAGGGAACCTGGAGCTGCTCGCAGGGGCTCATCCCAGCTTGCCATCATCAAGACAGAAGGGTTCATCTGCTGTAGCAGCCAGGGCTTCCAGAAGACAAAGAGGTCCAAAACTGCTGTCACCTTTTCTATTATTTCCATCCTTTGCACAATAACTCACCTAGTGCCAGCCTTGAGTGCCAAGGTAGACATTGCACTTCCATGGCACAAAACAACCTGGTGCTGAGCTGGGTCAGGCAGACACACCCCGGGTAAATTTCCATTCCGGCAGGTAGCTAATGCATCTGTCTCCTTGCCTTTACCAAAGGCTTACACTTACCTTACTTCTTTCTGTGCTTGACAACTGCCGAAGTCTCCATACTTTGCTGAAAAATTAGGATGTCAAAACTGAGACCAAGAAGCAAAAGCTTTCAGCAAGAGACAAGCTCAGGAGCTAGTGTGACTGGAAACAAGGCATTTGGTGAAGATTTACCTCAGTTATTTTCAAACTAACCATTGTCACATGAAGAAAACTCAGTGTGAACTGTCAGCAAATTTTTCTCCAAAGCACGAGACAGTTTCAGGCAGTAACTTCAAAAGAAAACTCTTCTACTCCTTTTAGTGAAAGAAATGTCTGCAAGCAGCCATTTAAGTGTCTATGCAAATTAATTCATTCAGTGATCATTTTGCTCCTGCTAATGAGTTTATCCATATTCTCCAAAAATCCCCAAGGCCTGGGGATTTTAAGCTGTGCACTGTTTTGGGGAAAACCACAACAATAGCAGATGAAAAATGGAAATTGCTGAAATAGTGTCAAAGAACTGAAATTGGCCTGAAATGGCTGTCAGACTGAAAATTTTTGCCTCGCTTTCTTGGTCCAATCAGCTCATTCTCAAAGGTAATTGCTTCTTAGTGTAAGCTTGTCAGAGGCAAGCCCCATCCTAGCACAGAGGGCTCTGAATTGTGCATTAATGTTCATACTTACTTGGTATGTTTTCATATTCAAATCGGGTTGCCACAGAATTCCTGATCCATCCTGCCAGGACTTTCCCAACAAAAGAAGACTTAAGGGAGAGCTTATCATCATCCTACTCCCCACATAGGTTTGGAGATAGATTTTTCTTCATTCTGCATCACCAGCATGGGAGATAATTTCCCCTACGGTTGTGCACACTTCTCTGCCTCGCATTCCTGCAGGATCCACACAGGAAGGGAGAGGGCTGGCAGCACAAGCAGGTGGCTGGCTTTGCAGTGCCCCTTGTGTACTTATTTCTCTTTGTTCCTCTATCTTTTTGTTCTCAGTTTTCCATGGGTGTCAGTTTAGCAGTGGATTTTGGCCTCTTGCCTCATCTGAACCTGTGTGATTTTGGCGAGCACAATAAGCCAAGCCAGGCTAGCTCATGCTCTTGTGGAAAGTTCTGTACCAGACCAGACAGTAACTGGAAGTCTCCAGAGTGGAGTGTCCCTGGTGCTTGTTCCAGCCTGTGATGGGGGTTCCCAACCTCTCTGACTTGACACCTTACCTGCATGTGTAAGCACTTCTAACCCTGGTCAAAGCCAGTCAGGGCTGCTTCTTGTCATAAATCACAGATCCCTGGTAACTTAAGGAGCCCATGGAGACACAGGTTTCATAAATGTGTGACCCAAGGATTTCGCGTGCTCTGTGTTCAGGAGGTGGCTGGCTGGCAAAGCAAAGAATATGCTGCTTTTAAAATATGTGTGATGAATAGCATTTTTAATACAGAAAATTTGCTTGGAACATTGCTAGTTGACTAAAAGGGAAGCTTCTCTTTTTAGACAGACCATGATTAAGACCATGCCAAATATACCAGCTATGCTTGGTATTAAAAACAAATACTTAGGAACTCTCAGGAACTCTTTAGATCATTAGCATATCTAAAAGTGCCTCAGGAAGTAGGACTGCCTTAGGCTTTTAGTATCCACCTCATCTACCCTTCTGCTCCATGACAGAATCTATTAAATATAAACTAGATTTTTTACAAGAGTTTTTCTAGTCTGCTCTTAGAAACCTTTAGTGGCAGAGACTCAATGAACACCCAGGCAATCTCCCCCAGTGTCTCCCAATGCCCAGAGTCAGGAAACTTAATTATCTGGTCTAAGTCTCCTTTGCTGAAGTTTAAGTTCACTTTTCCTTGTCCTGCTTGAGATGGAAAGACTATTCCCTGACCATCAGCAACAGCATGTTTGAAGGCTGCAGTCCTCATTCTGAATCTTCTCTTTTCCTTTCTGGTCTTACTGAGCACTGCCCATTTGTACAGTCTTTTCTTATTGGTAGTGTTATTTAGACACTCCTACTCCCCTAGGTCATTGCTTTCCTTTGAAATATATCAAGTGCTTTTGTTTTGGTGTGCTGGGAGATGCCAAATACAGGTCTCCAGCAGAGCTGTGGAGCTCCCAGTGTCTTATGGATATCACTTACCCGAGTGAATCGTGTCTCCCACACATTTTCATCACAGTGTGTTATCATCCATGCATGTTAAATTGGAAACTGTCACCCTTAGGTCTTTCTGCAGAGCTTCTGGTAGCTAGGAACACCAAGAGCTACAAAAGTAAAATGGCTCAAGCCGTCCCCTCCAGCTCAGAGGCAGGCGTGGGAACAGGCAAGAGGAGGTTGGTTTCAGAGAACTGCGTGAAGAGCAGGGAAAGAACAGAACGTGGGAATGCAAGTGTCAAGGGTTCACAGGGAGCACTCATCAGAGTCGCAGCCAGCTCCCAAACCACTCTCCTGCATTCGAGCCCATCGTGGAGTTTTCTCTGTTTGCTCCAGCCAAACCAAAGCAGTTAATCTAGCGCTCACAGCCTTAAAGAGGTTCACGAGGTGGTGAAGGCCATACAATAATAAATTGAGATACACACCTGGAGTCCTCCTTGAGTGCCAGAGCGCTGGCAGAAGTGAAACCAGCCAGCAAAGCAAACACTCGGTGCTGTAAGGGTGTGTCAGGCTCACTTGCAGTCTCCACAGCACTGTGGCACGTCTGGGCTGAGCACAGCCCCCTCCCTCTCTCACTGACACAGCGATGGGTCCATGGGTCGGGGACACAGTGCTGCATTCAGAGAGGTCACAGCACAGAGTGGTGACAGCATCAACGAAGGGTCAGAGCACAGGAAGGATGACTGATGCCAGCAAGGGTGGCAGGGTAGGGAATGAGAAAACGGAACCTGGAAAGCTCTGAGCATATTACACTGCTTTCTTGTTACCAATTTTCATTTGCATTGAGAAGGCAGCTATTTTTCTAATCATTGCCAGCACAGAGCATATTTCCTGACTATTTGGAGTGGTCCAGTCAGGTAAGATGTTCTCATTGAAAGCTATATTGGAAATGAGCAAGGCTGTGTTTGAAGAAAGCCACCTTTTTGATTTTCCTCAATGCCCTATTGTTTGTCAGGCACCGACAATGCTCGATGCCATGTGCACAGCATCCATGCCCGGAAGGAAGGCGTGCTCCGGTGAAGAGTGGCGCTAGGCTGTCATCCTGGCTGCAGAGAAACAAAAGCTCCAGGAGGCACTGCTGTCAGAAGCAGAGGAGACACGGAGCCTTGCAGCTGTCACCCTCCGAGTGAAGGTCCCTATTCACTCACCTCCTGCCATCCATGCTCATCGGGGCTCCAGATATTCCCCCCTCCCTCTGCTTGTCACTCACAAGCCCCCAGGGATGCTAATGCCATACCCTCTCCCCGGCAGCAGGAACAAGAAGCTCTGTTCTGAACTCGGTTTAGTAGGAAGCCTCACAGCAATAATTAGAAAAGACTCAGGATTTGGTTGGGGTTCTGTGGTCTGTCCTGCTGTGGGTCTGCAGCAATGAGCCAGCTCCCGTGCCCCCAGCATAATTATTTATGAATGTTCCACAGAGACCAGGTCCTGTCAAGAAGTGATTAAGCCAAATGCTCGCTGGCTGCACCACTTGGCTGTTGTGGCAGTCATCCTCACTGATCACTGGCAGAACAGGATCCTGCCCTTATTAAAAAAGACTACCTAATTGCCTCCTCTGGGAAAGAGAGAGTTCCAAATCCTCATCTGCTTGGAAAGCAGCGGACTCAAAATCCCTGTTTATATCTCTATAAAAGTACATGCATGGGTGTTCACATGACTGTAGCTAATGCATACACACTGGCATGTGCACACAGGCACCAGAGAAAGGTGATAATGACATCTTGAGATCTCCTGCATTGTGTGAGGCAGTGGGCAGCTGATATGGTGGTAGGTGGATCCAGGCATCTTTCACACTAGCCCCTGATGGATAGTCCCTGCCTTGCTACCCCCTTTGATACACCACAGCATCATAGACCTTCCCCCAGGTTGTGGTCCCACAGGCTAGCAGCAGGAGGGAGGCTTATCATGCTGTATTTACAATATTTTGTAGTATTTGCACTCTAAAAAAAGCAGGAGCACACTTACCCCGTGTCTTGGAGCACTGCTATTAGTGCCCACTGATCCATATTTCTGCAGAGTGGTGAGACTGGTGAGTGCTGTGGCCACCTCAAACCTACATCTCCTATCAGTCATATATCCTAGACACCTGATGTGGTGGGATCAGTGCCCTGATGAGGATATGAGAGCATAAGGATGGATGAGGAGGAGATACTGACCCTGTGACTTACTGTTGTGCAGTAAGTGCTAGCACCAGAAGTTTCAATATGTGATGGAGATGTATGTTTTCTCATATGAACTGTGAATTTTGTTTCCCTGTCTGAGAGGCCTCACCTGTTCAGGACTCAATGCAGCTCCCATTCTGATGGCTACATGCCACTTCTCCTTTGCTACTAAAAAGAAATTAGGCTAAAAAGAAAAGAGGAGGAAGGTCACTACAGCCATTTCTGGTCCTTTCCAGGTATTTGTTCTTCCACAAATATTAGTTGAGTGAAATTTTGGGCACCCACATCCTGTGTTAAGTTACATATTCCAGAAATTGAGTACATTTTGGTGAAGAACTTAATTGAACATGCCTTCTGCTAGTTTTATTTAGTGGCCCTCATGTCCTGTATTGGAGGAGAAAGTTAAAACCTTTTCCTGTTCTCCATGGTCACATCACTTATGATTTCACAGACCTTTAGCATCTCCCCTCTGCATTTTCTCTTTTACAAGAAAGAGTCCCAGAAACATTTATCAATGTTAAGTTTTATCTGCCATTTATTGCCTGTTCCCCTTGCAACTCTTTGCATTTGGTTTTGATTTTATTACACCTATTAATTCATTTTCCTACAGCTATTAACTTGAACTTTCACAAATGAAGACTGGGTATATCCTGGAGCCATGGCTCACGTACATCACAAGTGAGAGCCCTTCTGCTGTGTTGGAAGGGCTTTTCAAAGCAGGCAGCCTTGGATCTGATTTATGATGTCTCCAAGGAGAGCTTAATTTGTCACTCTTGAACAGAAATTCCTGAAGTTTCAGAAGCAGTTAGCCCCACTCTGCTGGCTGAGCCACATGCCTTGAAACAGAGAGGACCCACTCCTGGTAGCTGATGCCTTTGGGAGAGGTGCAAGGCATTGATTGATGTAACTATGTTCTACTCTGCTGTAGTGCAAGGATAGGGCTTGGTGAGACATGCAGGGTCTTGTTTTAACCCAGTTTTCAGAGGAAAGAGGCAGCTTGCTCCTTTGCCACCAGTCTGTGGTTTTTAAAAGCTTTAAAACACTGGTAGCAAAGGGCAGCTGTCCATGGGTTAGATACAAAAAGAACTTCTTTTGACCTGGAATGAAGTTCTTCACTTCCTCATTTCACAGCATCATGTGCCACCAGAGCAAAAGGATTTGTAAAAGCCTATAAATAAAACGTTAAAAAAAAAATGGGGCAGCTGCACTTCCACAAGCCTCTGCTTCTCTCTGCCATAGACACATCCCTTACGTGCCCAAAAGGTGGGTGAGGTGAATGAGGTAAATGCTGAGCTGTGAATTCCTGAGCCACTCAGCCTGTTACTAATTACCATGATTAAATATTGACACAGTGACTGCACACAGGGCTCCCAGGCAGAGATCAGTACCCCTCTGTGGCGGCAGCAGAGAAATCCAGACAAAGAAACAGTTCCCCAAGCACTTAGACTGCAAGACCCCATCCTACAATTATCATCCCCTGGGGACTGGCAGCCTGTGTGAGAGCTTGCAGAGCTCTAGCAAGAGGCAGGTGGGGGTCAGGAGGTTTCTGACCCCAGATCATTGCCTTTGGGATTCCCTTTGCTGCAGTCTCCAGCAGCTGGGTAGGGCGAGCAGGATGAGGCAGCACAGAGGGATCTGCATCCCTGCAGCAAACACAGGCTGTTACTCAGAAGAATAACAGGGCCCTGCTGCTCTGGCTGCCAACCCCAGGGCATTCTCAGGGAAGGTCCCAGGCTGACCTCCCAGTCCCACTTGGCTGCCTCCCTGTATGCCCGTCCAGGCTGGCAAGCCTGGTAAGTGTGTCCCCCCACACCCTCCCTCAAGCATCTTATGCCTTGTCCTTCCGTGGGTCCCTGTCAGAGATCAGGACAAAAGCTTGTGAGTCTGCACTTGAGATTGCGCCTATTCCCCAAAATGTCTGTTCATATGCCTAAGGGTGTCCTGCACAGGGATGCACAAACACACCCTAAACAGGACAAATTTGCCCTAGAGACACTCGCTGGCAGAACACAGAAGCCTTTGGAGGCTGTAGCTCCTTCTTCTCTCTCCTCTTCCCCAACACTTCTGGTTAACGTGCTGGGCTGTGTGCCAGGGGAGCAGATGTACTACAGCATGGTTTTTACTCCCATATTGTAGCCGTGTCTAGCGCTGATTTTGACCCTGGTCATTTTTTAATACAGCAGCTGATTTGGCCACAAGTGAAAAATAAAATATGATCCCTTGCAATTGCAAACTGCCCTAAGCCATCTGAGCTCCTTCTCCTCTGTGAACAAGAAGCAGTATCTGTGAAGCTCCTCTGTATCCAGTGCATCTACTAGCCCAAACCCCATTCCTTCTTCGTTAGATTTCCCCTTTTCATCTCTTCAAATTATACTGGGCAGTTGCAGAGAAGCCAGGATTAATTTGTGCCAGGTTAGTACTTGTAAAGCAGCAGAATATTGTTTCTCATCTTGACTCTGCTCCAGTGCTAAGATTTTTAATGAATGCTGCAAGTTGCTTATGTTAAGAACAATCACTTCAAAGCCTGAAGCTCCAAGGAGCATTTGCTGTGTGGCTGAGCTTTCTCATCCTGATACCAGACAGAAAAGTATATTTTATTTCAAAAGTGATGATGGCCGAGGTAGCTTTTGAGATTATATCAGCAGGGAAATAACTAAGACACAGCTTGTATATTGATACAAAATGTTGCAAGGCACCCATTTCTCCATACCCTTGGTTTCACACTGCAGCATCCAGCAGCTCTGCCCCTGGAGGGTGAAGGGCTGCAGCTGCTGCAGCTGCCGTGAGGCTGGATGGGACCACCCTGGCTCCAGCTTCCTCCTTTCTCACCCAGAAGCTGTGAGGATGGGGGGATAGAGGGAGGAAGTTATGCTGCAGCTTCTTTCCCCATGGAGAGTCAGAGGCTGCAAAGACAGATGGCGGCAAGGGGCCAGAGAGGGGACTAAGGCACTCGCTTGTGGTGGTTGCTTATCCCCTTTCAATGTACCTTCTGCTGAGGATAGCTCATGTTCAGAGACAATGAAAAGCACTCACAGAACCAACTTATTTGGGATGGGGAGAGGAAGAGGAGAAGATAGGACACAATGTATTCATTATCCACCCCAGACATAAACAACAAGCTGTTAATTACCAGACTGTAGCACATACAGCTGTAGCATACACGGTTTATACTGGAAACTGTTGTTTAAAGAAAATATCAAGGATGATATTCCTTTGGCTTCTGGTTTGCCTGCACTGAGCATGTTGCTTGGTACTTTAGCACAATCCTGGTACATTTCCAGTCAACCAGAACTTAGCTGGGAAGCAGCCTGAGCCATCCTCCAGGTTTACAGATGTGCTGGGAGAGGGGTCAGGGAAGTTCAGTTTTGTTCCACCCTTCTTCAGACCTTTCCTCTGTCTTCAGGGAAGATGCTGGGGTTGAGGGGGTCATTCTAATCTAATAATTAGAATTCTAACCCAATTCTAATAATGTGTAGGTCCCACACATCTGGCCTGATTGAATTTGTTTTTAGCAGCTGAGAGCTGCTCAGTGTCCAGCAGTAGGAGAAGTGCTTATCCAGTAGGAATGAAGGGGAGGGTGATGTGGGAATTTGTAGAGAAGGAAACACAATTTGTCCTGATTTCTCAAGGTACTTTTGTAACCTTGAGATGAGTGAAAGGAGCTTCAGTTTTATTCTTCCACTTTTGATGATATTTTAATAGCCATTAACTAACACAGTTGTGCATTCAAGTACTTGAACAGTCGTGGTTTAGGTGTAACTTAACCTGCACTTGAGGATTGGGATGAACATCACGGTGCAGAGCCAAACAGCTGTGAAGCACGTACATAAGAAGTGACACACCACCATCTCAGGCAGTCATCTGACTCACATTGCTTTCAGCTGTAGTTTCTTTTCTTCCAATTCCTCATCCCTTAAGAATCCCCACTTGTTACTCCATCGTCTCCTGATTTGGGGCCAAAAGGTGAACCAGCCTGGGTTAGAAATAGCTTCATCTGTATGGAGGTTGTTTTCAACACAAATTAAATCTTCAGTCTCTTCTTTGTGTGTCCTGACAAATAGTCCCACTGACACAACCAAGAGAGCAGGGCTGGAGAGAAATGAGTGGGCAAATGCAGAATGAAGTCTCACTTGAGCTAGACCTCCTCCAGAAGTGTGCAAGCCATCCAGGTGGTATCTCCTGCTCACGCTGCTGCTGCTGCTGCTGTGCACACAGGAGCTGTCTATTGCTCACACTCTTCAGAACCTGCGTGGGCAGCACAGTGGCAAATGTAAATGCATTCTAAATATGAGTATCAGCAACTGCTTTACATCTACAGAAGAGCTGAATGTTAAAGGAGAAGGCAGTAGTTCAAGTGGTAGTCCCAAGTCTTGCTGCTGTTGTTTCCTCAGTGACTCTTCCCTAGTTCCTGTTTTTTCTAGCTCTACTTCCATTTCATGCATAAAAACACACAACAAAGATTTTCTATTCTTGTTTATGCAAATTTGTAGCCAGAACTTTAGTTATTGAAAGAATAGCGGGGGCTTAAGTACAATTGGTCTGAATTTTCTGATGAAATTAACCCAGATTTTACTTCTATCTTGAGAACAATTAAATATGTGGTGGTAACTTATACCTCTACAAATCAAGTACTTATTGCCCATCTAAATTTGTTCAGCCTTCTTTCAAATCACTTTGTTCCTTGCTTTCCAGAAGAGAAAACTTCAAACACTTAAGTTTAGCCTGCAAAAGTTGTTTATGGGTTGGCACAGAGTGTGCGCTGAGACAAATGTCCCAGGCTATCGGTCACTTCAAAAGCCATCAGTCCAAAAATACCAGCTAATTTTACATTAAGGCATCCATGGCACATCTGCTCCTATAAATACATCATAGTGGAGACTTCTATAGGTTGTCCAGTGGCAAGTTTGTATTTATGGCACCCAATGAATAAAAAGAGGGGAAATTAATTTCCTGTTTTGAAATGAGTCTCAATTTTATCATAGGGAAAACTACACCACGAAGCTGACTGCAATTTAATGTACACAGCTTTCCTATTTAGCCATTAAGCAGATTATTCTCTGCTGGATGGATGTGTCATTCCTTTTAATGTTAATGATAGTCTCACATATGCCATGACAGAATAAATGTCAAACTATGTGAACCATTTATTCCATAAAGGAAAATGGAGTAAATCCTTCAAGCAATGTAGGATCTGCCAGCAAAGTGATGGGAACCTGTGAAGGGTAGAGAGAGCTTCTAGCAGAGCTGAAATGTAGGAATGTTGCTTTGCCAGCTTTGGCAGCAAAGCCAGCTGAAGATGTTCCCATCCATCCTGCCCCCATCCTTGTCCCTTTGTGCTGTCATCTCCTGTTCCCTGAGTTGAAGCAACTGTAAAAACGAGCTGCTAACAGAACTGAGGTTTAAATCACCCCTTCAGAAGAAACCAGAAACCTGGTTGTCCTTGTTGGTCTTTAACCCAGCTCATTTCATAGTTCTGCAGACAATTGTACCAGAGGCACTTGTAGCAGCAAACAGTGGCCAGAGTCCAGGAACAAGCAATTAGGGAAGGGCTGGGGAGAAAACTTCCTATGGTGCTGTAGGAGGGAGCAGGCGAGCCGAAGGATGTGGAGTTATGCCAGGGTGCCTGCCTTGGCACACAGAGCACGGCTGTGCCACCTCTGCACAGGAACACTGGCTCACAGAGCTGTGGCTCACCCAGCTGATGACCCCAGCAGGGTTTGGTCAGCACGTGGCTTCTCACCTGTGCCTTTGCCCAGGCTTTGAGATGGACCCTTCAGTTCTCCTGGATCACAGCCAGATTATCGCAGATCCACCCCTGTTGTCTGCCCTCTGAGGCACCTCTAGAAGTCACGGACACATACCAGGGCAGCGTGACAGGGGGACTCCATGACCCAGAAAATCCTGAAGATGAATGGAAAAGGCAACACCAAAATATCCTTTGGAGTTCTCTATGCAGCCATAAAGCAAGTGTTTAGATGGGCAAAAAGAGCAGGGGCTGGATGAAAACCAGCTCTAAGAGTCACTGATTAAGCTGAAGAGGAAACTGGGATTTTACTCTTTTAGGAGGCTCTTGTAACCACTGAGCTATGTCAGTAAAATCAGCTTTAACTGTGTATTTTCACACAGATTTCAGAACTTAACAAGTTTATCAAAACACAAACTCAGTGGCATTACTTAATATCTTGAGTGCTAACTTGCCAGGAGATCAGAGCCACTGCAGAGGAACTAAGCCAGTCCTGCCTTGTCTATTTCCATAGGATGAAAATCCAGTGGGTGTACCCAGAAATAGCCTACCTGCAGACCTGGGATACTTTCATTCCCTGCACTTCGTCACAAAACACGTATTTCTTTAAAAAATAAAGAACATTCTTGCCTTTGGAGTTGAGAATCTTAGAGGTCTTTTCGTGATTCTATAATTATATGATTCTGTTATTTCTAAGGTAACCTTCATGGCATTGATGAAAAATTGTATCACATGGAGTTGAAGGAATGCAGTCAATCACAGCAGAGGAAGGGAATTAAACCAGACTTTTGCTGCTTTAAACACAGAGCAGGTCATCAGATCAAGTTGCTTCCTCCTCACATAGGGTTTTCTTCCATGGATGAGTCAGTCTGGATTCCCATGAGTCTCTCATATGGTACCAACAGGATATGAAAGAGAAAATAACCAGGAGGGTCCACACTGCAGATCTGGCAGGTCAGCCTCTTCAAGCCCTGTTTGCCAGCCCACCTTCTCTTGCCCCCCAAGACTGATGGGGACTTTGCAAAGTCCTGATGTGTTGTTGTGGTCAAGACAGCTCCACATGCAAGGCTGCTGCCCACTGGCTGCTGGCAGTGGCTCCTGCCCGTGTGTCTGACCTGCTCGTCTGGCAGGCTGTGGTTTGGTGAGCCACATCCCTGCTCCCACACTCCCTGCATTGAATACCATTTGCTGTAGTAGTATCAGCAACAGCAGACAGGAGCTGGGAAGGGACAGAGGACTTTTCAAAGGATACTTGAAAGGAATGCCCACCTTAGCACGTGGGGCTATGCTGTTCATCAGAGAGGCTGTGAACCGTGACCTGTTTTGGGGGTGACAGTGGAGGTGTCAGCAGCCATGTAACTCTGAGCATGGTTGTCCCTTCAGAAGCATGTGCCCACCATCTCCACTGCCAGGATAGCTAATACGAACATCAGTTATTTCATCAGTCTTCTTCTTCTTCTTGGAAGCTCTACTTCTCTGCTATCACAGCTAATGAATCATTTTTATAGCATATTGGGAATGCAGGTTGAGACTATTTAAATACCACTGCCAGAAAAGAGTGCATGCATTCTGAGAAATGACAGATAGGTGACAGGCACTGACTGGAAGCTTTACTCTGCCAAAGGCAAAAAAGAGCAGAGGTTCTGGGACCTGCAAGACCACATGAGCTGGCTGGCTTCAGCAGCAGTAGTCAGAAGCATGCTATTCACATCTTCTTGTAATTTGCTTGTGTGTGTAAATGTCTGATACACAACAGCAAGCATTAGGCCACTGCAGATGACTGAATGGCTAAATTTGGTCACTTTGCTTTGTAGTAAGTCTCAGCATCATCATTCCGTTGAGCAACCTGTAGGCCTGGGCAGTCCCTCCTCCATGGGTAAGGCTTACCAGGCAGTTACAAACAGCCCTGTTGCAGGGCCAGTGGGAGAAAGGAGACTATTAGGAAGGAAAACATTATTTTTTTGTTCTGAAAGAACAGTTAGTGGTGAAAGCTCTAATGTGTGATAACATGTACGAGTTCATGCAAATGGGTGTGGTGACAAGCTGTGCCAAGGGTGCAGAGGACTTTAGCCTCAGAGCTGCAGCAGTGCCTCCCTCACAGAGCAGCAAACAGCCCTTTCTGTTCAGTGTGGTGGCTGGCTGGGTGTGGAGCACTGTGGCAGCAGGATAGTGCATAGTCATAAGGATTTGGGGTCCTGCCAATGCTCTTTTTGCAAAGGTTAAAGAAGCAGAGTGACAGGGGAAGGGGCCAGAGGTTGGCTGCAGCTCTGGTAGCAGCACCAGGAGCAGAGCACCTCACTGGGGACTGGTGGGGAGGAAGAGGGGCAGTGGCTGCTGTTCATTGCTTGGGTTCCACACTGACGACTTTTCTTCTCTCCAGAAACATTCCAGTTTTGAGATGTTATCTCCACCACTTCTTACATGTTTCTGAAGACTGTTTAGTGGTGGATCTCGAAGTGTGAGGTAAAAGGCTGGAGTCGATTAATTAGAAGCCTTAATGATTCTAACACAGAGATGGCATGTCTATCCCGTTTCCCTCTTGAGCTCTTTTATGTGCTGATGGATGAAAGCATGTTCCTGGTGCCTTTGCTGATCTGCTGCTGCAATGAGTCTATCTTTTAGCAGGGATGCTGCACGGGGCCAGTCACCTACTTGATTGCTCATGTCTGCCTGGGAGGGTTCAGGGAATGCTGATGAACCCTGGTTAGTGATCACATTACCGGTTCTGCAGGTAGTGCTCTCTCTTTTTTTGGATGACACAACAAAAAAACTGTACATTGACAAAACCTAAAGGAATTTAGTGAGAGCCTTGCTCTGGTGATTTCCAGAAAGGTGCCTCCTGCTATCCTGCAGAACTAGAAAAACACACACTCATGCACTGGTCCTGATGCATAGTTGGAGAGGTCTCAGCAAACATTGCATTATTCCACTTTATATCTGCAGCTCATGGATTGCTGCATCCATATAAGTGTGATGCCCTCAGGCTCAGATATTTTGCGATGGCAAGAAAGAGTCCATGGTTTGTGCTGTGTAATTTAGGTTTTGCATAAATAATTTTATTTCAGCCTGCTACCCTGACTTCAGAAGGCTCAAAAATCAGAGCTGAATTCATCAAGGTTAAGGCATTCACTTTCCATAGCCAGAGGCACATGGAGGAGGAAATATGTGACAGCACCTGGTTGACCACCCTAGGCACTGCAGCCAAGAGGGCCATTGATGGCTGGGTGACACATCAGCAGCCTTTGTCATGAGATGATGTGAGCTGGGCACAAACTCACATGCTCAGCTCCAGAGCTGCCACTCCCCATTGCTGATACATGACTCACAGGCAGGTCAAAACCTTCCCTGATAAGGGGTTTGCAGAAACAAAAAGAAATACTGTAAACAGGGAGTAATAGGATAATAAAAAAGAAAAACCTTCAAGAGCCAAAATAAAATTTTCCAAACTTTTATTAACCAAACCAGACAATGTGAAGACATTACAACTGGCACTGATTTTCTGTGTGAACCACTGCATTTCTAGCATTATGTGTCCTCCTGTACCAAGACTGCAAGTCTCTGCTCTTTGCTAGACCTGAGCATATGATCCTTAAGGACACAGAGGAAAATGGAGAGCTGTGCTTGGAGGGTTTCCAGCTAAACAATAGGGAAAAGGGTAGCCATAGCCCTGAGTATGCTGACCAGGAGAAAAGCTGGGGAGAAAGAAGCAGCATATTTTGCAAGCTGCACTCCCAGTTATTTAGCCTGCCACTGCAGCGGGGGAGAGGGTAAGCAGTGTGTAGGGCGAATGCAAGCTCACATCCACCCAAGGTAACTCATTTTCTCATTACTGAGAAATGTGATGCACAGGTTGGCAGTGTCCTGCAGGCACTGCTTTCAGGTGTCCCCCCGATAGGGCTGCTTGCTGTAACAGAAAGACATGGAATGCATGGACAATGTCTGTGCTGACTGGACATGGAATGACTGCCTGTGACCTGCTTGTCAGCCTCAAGTCATTTCAGTGTGGCAGAGATGGGTCCCTTACACTGCTGTTACAAACCCCGAAGCAGAAAAAGCCCAGGGAAAACTCTGCTCCACCTCCAGTCCTGGGCCAGAGTGGCAGGTAAAATGAGTGCCTGCATGAAGTAGGCTGGGACTGCAAGGATCCAGGCAAGCAGAGCTAACATCTGATCAGCAGCTGTAGCCTGGCTGAGGCCAGCGTGGCACGGTGCACACAGGTGAACGCTGAGAGCAGAGCAGAGTGACCAGCAGCCACACCACTGCAGTGCTGGAGTGAAGATGCAGACACACAAAGCATGGCTGGGGCAGAGCTTGCTCTGCTGGGACATTGCTTCTGATGCTGTACAGTCCAGCTGTGATCCCAGAAGGAATGGGTACCACTGGAGCCAAGAGGTGTAGCCACCAGCTGCCACTGCCCCGTGCAGCTTTGAAAATGCTGGCACCCATCTTCCAGCTGCTTCTCCCCCTTGCTTCTGGTTCTCAACCTGTCTGACTGTCTGTCTGTCTCCAAAGGAAAAGACTGTCTCCAAAGCAGGACTTCCGTCCCCATGAGCTGATTCTTTTCTTCCCCAACAACAGCCGAAATAGCCAGGGAGAAAAAGCAGGGTCTCACAGGCCAGCAGCAAACTTGCTTTTGTCATTCCTGCAAAGCTACCATCAGCTAGAGCTGTTTCAAAATGTAGGCTCTGCTGACCTCTAGGGGACTGCTACAAACCCAAAAACATAAAGGCTTCAAAGCTCATGGCATGTTACAGCCCTTCTTCACAGGCTCCTCAGGAGCCCTGCGGTGGGGATAACACAGCTGACACAACGCACTCCTGGTCTCTTTAGCTCTACTAGGAGCTGCAAATAAAACCCTGGCTCCAATACTGCCTCTTCCATCTCACCTTTATGGCAGCAATACCTCAAGAAGTGTGTACAAGCAAGGTTAGGTTGCTGGGGAAGTATTACTTGCTATCAGACTGCCTCATGTAATTGCTGCTTTTCAGCACGGAGAAGCATGCTGGGAGTTTGTGGCTTTCAGTATCAGTTTGTCTAATAAAAGATATGAAAGCCTTGCCTTGGTGTCACAAGTACAGCACTACTCAGTGAAAAGCATGGATGCATATACCTAGGCATTGGAAATAAAGTTAAATGGGCTTTTTTACGGTATTTCATCACTCAGTAAACAAGCAGCAGAAGCAAGAACTTTGTCATGGAGTAGAAGGAACATGAAAAAAACATAAAATCTGATATGCTCCTTAAAACAGCACATAGTGCTGCCAAGGGCAGTAACAGCATTTCCCAGCTGGCTGATTGAGGACAGCTGTGGTGGGGAACAGAGCATTAGGCAGGAGCCAACAGAGGCAGCATATACTGCGTACCTCTAATGGACCTGTTCTTGATACAAAGCCAAACCCTATCATAGCCCTAGAGTATCCTAATTTCTTGATCTGGGAATGGTGTGACATAACTTAAGAGAGCTGGAGTGTGGACAGACTTGAGCTGGGAAAAAAAGTGTCCCCAGCAGCAGCCACCACCTTGTAGAGCAGCTCCCCACCACAGCAGGGCGGATGGCTGCCCCTGGGCTGAGGCCCATGTTAGCAGAGAGCTGATGTCTAAACTGTTTAGAATCACTTGACCTTCTGAAGCAGGAAGAAGCCCATCCAGCAGACCTGAGAGGGCAGCAGGCTCCAAGCAGCTGAAGTGCTCAGGAACAGCACTGCTTCTGCAAGGGCAGCGGTATCTGCAGCCAGGGCCTAACTGTCCCAGTGGCTTCCACCATATGCAAAGGTCTCTCAAGAGGCTGTGACGCCTGTGCTGTTGGGATCATGCTCCAACACAAGGGAGGCAGTCCTGGCAGGCACTCTGCCAGCCACAGGAATGATTTTATAGGCAGTGCTGGGGGTTCTGGGTGCACCAGAGGGCATGTAATTGGTGTGCTCCTACTCAGTGCTCATGCCCTGAGAAGTGCCAAAAATACAAGGTAAGTGCTAAGTTAAAGCACTTCCTCTTCTATGGGCTGGAACGTGTCAACCCACACAGGTTCATGACAAAAGGTAACGACTGACTTGACTCTTTCAACTAAATCAGGGTGAGAAGATGTCAAAACGGCAATTAAGCGTGAAGTGTTTAAAAAGACAAATTATTTGAACAGAATCACCATTTTCATTTCAGCATCGTCACATGTCTCTTAATTAGAACAGATGTCTCCCCATTCTGTGCAAAACAGAAAAGGACCTGCAAGGTCTGAAATACTGACTCCTACACAAATACTACCATCAATTCCCAGCTTCTGACAGCAAATCCACTGCCTCAGACTGTGCTAGACCAAACCACCTGATGATTCTGGGTCCATGAGGGCTGGCTTTTCAGCGCCCAAAGCTCAGATGACAGCATTTTCTCCTCCTTGCTCCTGTAAACACTGTGTTATCCCACCATGCACCAGCACTGCCCATGAAAGTCAAGCCTGTGCCACATGCACTGTAGCTATGTTTTAGCCCCTCAGATTCACAATGGAGTTGATTTTGCTCAGAGAGAAAAGACACCATCAGTCATCAGTTTGGTAAGCTCTTTAATGGGAAGCTCGTGGTGTAATGACACTGCTGAATTTGACACCTTGGTGGTGGACGAGGAAGGAGGATCAGAAGGCAGGCAGTGCTCCACTGAAGGTTTACACCTTTCAAAGTGCTGAACAAAAGGGCAACTTCTTTTGCTGACTCCTTTCACAGCTTTACAGTCCCAAAGACAGAGAGGTCTTCCAGCCAGAAAAATGGTGGAAACCACACCAAAGACAGCCTTGGTATGGCATGGCACAACATGATTTCTGCTTGATGTGTTGAGGGCTGACTAGTCTCTGCATTAGTAAAGGAAAATTTGACAAAAGAATTGCATTGACTGAAATCCAGAGCTGACATTTCTACCACCACCACTTCTGAAGATGAAAGCTTCCTTTACATGCAGTGTTACCACAGATCTTTGCCTACATGAGCAACTAACTGCATGTTGGTACAGAATACGAATTTCAAAGTCCAATGTATTTTACATGAAACCAGTAAGCTTCATAATAGTCAGCAATAACTAGTTCAAAGAAGTTTGGGGGTTTTTCCTTGTAGACAAATGAAGGCCCGTTTTGTTAATCTGTATTTTTTTTTTACGTCCAAGCTCATACTGACAGTGCAGTGCTACACAGCTCTGTATAAACTGGGGTTTGCAATAATGCAGATGTGCCTTTAAAAAAAAAATCAGCAGTGAGAAAAACGTCAAACACAGATCATGTAAAAGACAATTTGGCTCACTGAACAAGTAAATGTGGTTAAGTGAAGAGGTTTCCTCTGCCCACCTGCCACAGACATCAGACACCAACAGTGCAACTAAGTCTCAGAAGTCCAATAAAAACCCAAATTTAAGGACTCTATTTAATATCTACACTGGAAGTGATGTCCCCTGAGCCTTCAGCTCTGTGGTAACCCAGCAAATAAGACCTCAAGTCCAGCCTGTTACAGAGTCTAGGAGCTGCTGCCCTGAGTCACTCCTGCCTGGCTCTCACACAAAGCTTTCCCAGCTGCAGCTGTCTGCAGAGACAGGCTGCTGGGGAGGAGGGGAGGTCCTGCCAGAATTAAACACATAAAACAAAGCATTTGCCTCTGGTCAGCAATTTACAGAAAGGGGCATCCAGCTAATGTCCCTGAAGGGATCTTTCCCAATTTCCCATGTCCTCTGGCCAGGCCGAAAACAGCCAGCAATAAGAAAGAGACCTCCCAGTGACCAAGGGAACCAGACAAGTCTCATTTTCTGGATGCCCAGCCTGGAGAGCCTCAATGGATTATGATTTTCAGAGACTGGCTTATCTGGCTAGACATACCTGCCTGATACTAGGTTTGGCACCTAAAATGACTGCTGTCTTCTGCACAACTCCTGGCTGGCATGGACCACTCACAGATCCTCAATGGACTACGCATCTCCCACGCTACCTCACCCCCCTGTACAGAAAGGACAGTGTGACTCACACTGTGCTGAACTGCAGGTCCACTGAAGCACCTGGCTGCAAGCTGTGGGAGGTTAAGAGGTGTTTCTCTCCTCCTTCCTATGCTTCCCTTCCTCTGGGAGTGAGAACTTCTGAGAACGGAATGGTAAGGATGGACAGGAGGGAAGTATGGACATGGTAAAGATGCAACCTCGCCTCCTGCCACTGCTAAAGCTAACACTGAATAAAATAGCCATAGACATCAGCCCTGGATCCCAAAGATCAGGAAAGATGCTGAAGGAGGCTGGGAATAAGTCCTGAATGGCAGTTTTCCAATACAATTGTTCACAATGTTATTGCAATCATTTTTACTGTCACAGTCTCATGTCCCACCTTGCAGAGGGGTAAAGGGCAGGGACCTCCTCAGCAACGTTGTGGCAGAAACTCCTTTCCCACTGCTCCCAGCCACCATCTCACATAGCACACCTTCCGTGGGACACAGTGACAAGATGCAGCAGCTGACACTCATGTCACTGATGCAGGAAAACTAACTATGGCTATTCCAAGAAAAAGTGGCATTCTAACAAGCCTTAGACTTTCACAGGCACAGCACTATGCATGGATGGAAACTGCCTGGAAAAGAGCCGGGAGCAGGGCAAGAGGTGGAGCTGAAGCCTGGTCAGGGTTCAGGGGTAAGCTCAAGGGTAAGCTATTCCCTCCGTTTCTGCGAGAGAAGAGTCTGACAATTTTTTCTCTCAGGAGCAACTCCTTTTAAGAGATGTTGCTCTGCACCCAAAGAAGGAGCATCCTGCACCCTGACTGCTGCTCCTACCAACTCACACAATATCATAATGCTGGAGAAGAGGAACAGACTTGTCAGTTTGCCTTCTCTAGCCCTTCCTCCCTCAACCATCTCAATGCATTAATCAGGCAGGAAAACACAACTGAGCTCAAGGCCTCAGTAGTGTCCAGAGGAGCTTTTTTTATAAACTGCATGGGTTCAATATGCAGATACTTGGTACAATGGCTTTGGTTGTCTCAGAAATCTCAGCATCTCTCTCCCTGAAGGGGCTTTGCTCACTCTTGCCCCTGTACTCATCATAGTTCTGAAATCTGCCTTTCCTTCTTCCATCCCATGTATTTCTTATCACCCAAGCACCAAGCACTCTGCTGACTGCATTCATGCAACTCATATTCAGAAGCACCAGTTCTGCAAGAGGCTCTGCTCTGCAGAGTTAAGAGGATAAAATGCCTATGAGAAAGGCCAAGGGAAAAGGGCTGTGTCATTTCATTACTGGTTTGCTCTGAGGATAGGTGATGACAAAGTGTATCTCTGTTCATCCACAGACCTAAAGCACTATATACACTGCTGGACAAATAATACTAACAGCCCCTTTTACCCAAGGCTTAAGGTGGGACTTTCAAAGGAATTACCCTGCTCCTGCTAAATTTTTCAGAGGCCTACATGCCTAACCGTAGGCCTGCCTTGAATTCTCAGAGACTGAGACCCACCTAAAGCTCAGGGCAAGGCAATGGCAGAGCTACAAACCCACATCTCACCGAGTACCGAGGTTTGCAAGCATTTATACATGTGTTGGCAAATCTTGTGTCTCAGTCTGGCAGCCTAGTCACTGGGTCATGCTACCCCTGATTAATTATTGAATGGCTACTAACTGCAATATGTGGTAGGAAGGAGAGAAAAATAAAATACAAATTAAATACAAAAGCATTTCATAGTACAACCAAAAAAGTTCCACACCTCTTGCATCATTTGGCAAATATGGAAATGTAACACAGTAATACAGAAATGTATTTGGTCAAAGAAGGGAATCAATATTTTTTGATAAAATACATTCTATATTAATGCTCATTCACATTTATTACACGTAAATTAAATTTTCTATGTATAAAATTCCAGTTTATTCTCAGTGCCGCCTGGTCATGCTTCAGTTCGGCAGCAGGGCTCAACACATTCAGCTCCTAGCAAAGGAATTTTCCTAGGGAGGAAATGAGAGTGCTCAGCTTTCTGCAGGACCAAGCCTCACACATCCCCTGGTCCAGCAGGTCCTGTCTGAACAAAATCTCGCTGGCTTCAGTGGGAGTTTTGCAGGGGAGAGCTGCAGAAGGGCTGGCTGTCCAGCACTTGCAGTCTGTGTGGAAGTCACTCAAATGGCATATGACATTCCAAAGAAAAAGTGAGTTAGTGAATACAGAAAATAATAATAATATATCTACATAATTTACAGTGTTGTTTGCTTGCAACTGTATTAATGCTCAAGCACTCATTAACAGTTCAATCAATATGCAGGGAAAGGCAGCAGAGTGCAGTACACATTACAACCTCCTGCATGCAATTACAAGCACTGGATCTCAGTGTTTCCTCATTTCATGAATTCCTGCCTATCCCGCTGCCACCAGCACCCAGTTCCCACTGAGCCTTGTGGAGTCAATGCCTCAGAGCATTTAGGCTGGTCCATACCTCCACCACAGGCCCCTGACACTGTGCAAGGAGCATTTAGCAGCAGGTCCTCAGTTACTACCCATGTCCACCCTGCCCCTCCCCTCTGCTGTGCCAGCACTCATCTGTGCAGCCACACGCTGAGCCAGATGGTGGGATCGATCCAGCTGGAAGCCTGCCTGTCTGCAAAAGGCAGGGAGTTGTGTCCCAGTCAGGCCGGGCTCGCAGCCCAGCTCACTGTGCAGGTGTGCGTGGGGTGCCTGCACCTGCACGTTGGTGTCACCCACCTGCCCCTCAAACAAATGGGTGCAAGTGCCCAGCAGACCTGAACAGCAGGACTTTGCCTCCAGCTTGTACTACTGTAAATTGCTCACTTGCATTACACTGGAGCAGAGGAAAGTCAGCCCCGTAAGATCTACTTGTGTGAGCCACAACCCAAGGGCTGGATGCTATGAAGAGAAAGGTTCTGCCGAAGGAAGGCTCTGTTTAAGGTTATAGCATCTGTCCTAGCTGGAGAGGAAAGAAAAATTTAGGGGCTTAAACCACTGGTCTTACACTTTATTTCAGTAAGCAAAAAGCCTATTCCTGCTGTACAGTGTTATACAGTGAACTGCCATGGTTCTCATGTCACTAGTCCGTAGAAAAGGTGCTCCAACTACCATGTCTATGCCTGCATGCTGAAAGAATGTACTAATATGCATTAAGCTCTGTTTTTCTTCCACTTTTTTTTTTTTTTTTTATATTCCTAAACTCTGACTTGTACAGTGTTGCAGACACTTCTGTGCAGACTCAGATAACACACATCATCCCAGTTATGGAAGATATTTGCTGCCAGTGGAAAAAATTATGTGCTATGCATCTCTCAAACCACCATCATAAATGTAAACCATCAAGAAAACTTGCTCTTTAGTAACCCTGGAAAAAGAGTCTTTAAAAAATCTATTGAAAAGGAGACATTCGTTAACAAGAGGGTTTTCAAAATGATGTGAGTTGTTTATAGGAACTGTCCAAGCATTTTCTCTTCACTCACTCTTTGTTTTCATAAAACTAATTCTGTATAAAAGGGCTTTTGAAGTGTGTGACCTTTGTTTTACAATTTTTAAAAAATTGGAGAAAAAAGGAGTAAATTTAGAAACATCTTTCTTGATTGTGGAAAACAGATGTATTACAACAGAATTACCTTTGCTTCTTACATTTTCGGTACAAAAAGCAAGTAAATAAAGAGACTCTGCATCTTCACAGTGTGGCACTCATCCAAGTTACTTGGAACTACATAAAACAGGTAAAAAATACAGGGGTCCTCTTCTTCATACTAAGACCCTTGCCAAACACCTCAAAGAGCAAGTCCACTGATAAGTAAAACCTCACTAGATTTCATATCAGCTGAAGCAGTATTTCAACTCCCCTCCAATAAGGTGTACATGCACAGACTAGCTCAAAGGCCCAGGAAGAGGTCCAGCATAATTTAAGAGCCAGGTGCTGGTTGATACCCTTATGGCTTCAGTGTTAAGTTGCATTCAAGATGCACTCAAGGAAGATCCCGGAAACTACAGGCCTATAGTCTCACTTCAGTGCCCAGTAAAATCATGGAAAATATTATTCTGGAAGATATATAAAAACACCTGGAGTACAATGCAGTCACTGGTCACAGCCAGCATGGCTTCATAAAGGGAAAGTCCTGCTTTCAGTCAGGAACTGTCAGGAAAGTCCTGCTTTCGAATCAGTCGAACCTGATTTCCTTTTATGACATGGTAATCCACCTAGCTGATCAAGGGAAGCAAGTTGATGTGATCTATTTGAAGTTCAGTACAGCTTTTGATACTGTATCAAAAGTATCCCTCTGACCAAAATGTCCAGCACATAGCTGGATAAATATGTCATGGGATGGGTGAACGGGTTCACAGGCTGGGCAACAAAGGGTTACAGTGAATGGGGTGACATCAGACTGGTGATCCAGTCCCCACCAGTGGGGGTCCACAGGGCTCCATCCTTGGCCCTATTCTCTTCAACATCCTCATTAATAACTTGGACACAGGACTTGAAGGAATACTAAGTTTGCTGACACCACTAAATTGGGAGGAGCTGTTAACTCTCTTGAGAGCAGAGAGGCCCTGCAGGGAGACCTCGACAAACTAGAGAGATGGGCAATCATCACCTGTATGAAGTTTAACAGGGGCAAGTGCTGGATTCTGCACCTGGGACAGGGCAAGCCTGGTTGTGTGAAGACCAGGGAATGAGAGGCTGGAGAGCAGCACTGTGGAAAGGGACCTGGGAGCTCTGGTTGAAGGCAAGATGAATGTGAGCCAGTAGCGCCCTGGCAGCCTTGATGTCCCTGGGGGCATCAGGCTCAGCATCACCAGCTGGGCAAGGGAGGGGATTGTCCCACTCTGCTCTGTGCTGGGGCAGCCTCACCTTCAGTGCTGGGGGCAGTTTGGGGAGCCACAACATAAAAAAGGCATTGAGCTGTTAGAGAGTGTCCAGAGGAGGGCAACAAGTATGGTGAGGGGTCTGGAAGGGAAGCCTGACGAGGAGTGGCTGAGGTCACTTGCTCTGTTCAGCCTGGAGAAGAGGAGACTGAGGGGAGACCTCATTGTGGTCTTCAGCATCCTCAGGAGGGGAAAGGGAGGGGCAGGTACAGATCTCTTCACTTTCATGGCCAGTGACAAGACCCGAGGAAATGGCATGAAGCTGAGTTAGGGGAGGTTTAGGCTGGATGTCAGGGAAAGGTTCCTCACCCAGAGGGTGGCTGGGCACTGGAACAGGCGCCCCAGGGAAGTGGTCACAGCACAAACCCAACAGAGCTCAAGACGCATTTTGGACAACGCTCTCAGGCACATGGTTTGATTTTTAGGGTGCCCTGCACAGGGCTAGGAGTTGGACTCGAGGATCCTGATGGGTCTCTTCCAACTTGGCGTATTCTATGATTCCATGATTCTAATGCACAATGCCATGAGATTTGAGTAATTTGCCAGTGTATCAAAACCAGCAAAGCTTAAAGTTATTTGTCATGCAGAACTGGGATAGGCGAAAGATATTTTTTACTTGATTTGTAAGAAAGCAGCACTTGCCTTTGGATCACATGGTGTCGGAGTACCAGGGCTGGTTATAATGTGTGCTGCTGGTGCCAGTTACTCCCAGTTATCAATTCAGCACTTGGAGACTCAGGTGTCAGTGAAATGACATCAATATGTCTGACATCCCCCAGATTTCCTACTTCCCATTATTTTTGTTAAGCCTTCATATGCACTTCTGCAGCACCAACCACTACTAAACTACTGTTTTTCAGGAGAAATCTGTCCACGTTTGGTACTTTGTCAAAAACCTAGAGCTGTTAAACAAAAAAGAAAAGCACAGGTGGTGTTTGCTCTCTGCACTGGTTTCCTTGGAAAGGTCATGGGTGAGGACTTGGCACTCTCCCCACACGCCTCCTACATTCTCAGTACTCTACATTCATGTCAGCAAACACTACTCTCGAACACAAATCGAAGAGACAAGTCAGTGACAAAACTACTTCTAGACTGATAACGGCAGAATGCTACCAAGACAACTCCATAGAAAACCCACTGAAGCAGGAGCAAAATTCAGGTCGCTTCTTAGCAAAGCTCATCACAGATTTTTTTTTTTTTTTTTAAACCATTTTTTGTAAAACTTTCATCTTGGCAGCCAGATATCCCCTTGTGATGTGCTAATTCAAACAGGCTAACGTGAGACCACCTGACCCCACCTGGTACCAAATGCTTGTGAATTTTTTTATAGCTTCTCAGAAAATCACTGCTGACTGACACCCATCTGTTGGTGATCGGCTTCTGGTTCCTCTTCTTCCACATCTGCGTTATATTCTTCAAATGCATCATCATCAACATCTGGAAGCCCAAGTAACTACAAAGAAGAGAAAATACTGTGTAACAGTGCATTACCCACTCGTGCAGCTTTGCTGCAAATCTTCACACAAATCCTACGTGCACTTCTTTAAAACCTCAAACCCTAGAATAACAATACTGCATAATGATCTTGACTCTCTTTCTCTCCCTCCTGGGATAAAGAAAGATTTGAAAATGCATCCTCACACCAAATTAAGTGCTCAGAGACCGGAAGATAAATAAAACCAAAACAAAGTGTTTGTAAAAAGCTTCACATTCTTCCCTGAGGTCACATTATGAATTGTTGAGTGTTTAGACTTGGCAGTGGTTTAACTTCAGGAAGAATCATGATAATATTGTAGCTGTAGTTGTCTTAAGTCTGTTTTTCGTCAGCCCTATAAAAGCCATAAAAGAAAACATCCTCATGAAGGACTGACGAGTGTGGAATAGGCAAGGAGTCCCTAAAAACCCAAAGAACCCGCCGTGCCAAATGCTTCTCTTGAACCCTTCACTCCATCACACCAGACAAAGTCTTGCATGCTGTGTGAAGCCCCTGCAGTAAGAATTACTGTGTATTCCATTGAAAAATTGTCCCTTTAAACTTCTGCAAATCAGATTTGGGCTTGCAAGGAACTGCCATCCTACTAGCCCATCCTACTAGGACAATATTTGGATGCCTCCACCTGATGGCTCTGACCACTGCAACATCACCTCTTCACTACAGGAAAAAGAGCAAACAGCCATGTCTGAACTTCTCCTCTTTCCCCAAAAAGGTTGCCAAGCCAACAGAAGTCAGGAAGACAGATAAACCAAATAACAGTCAAAATAATGCATCTGTTGTGGAAATCTCGTGTTAGATTCCTACACTAACAGCTAATAATAGCCACAAAGCAAAATCATAGGCCAGGCATTACTGAGAATACCATGTATTTAGCTTGCCAGGGCTGGAAGAGTGGCACAGATGCATGTAACAGCCTCTTTGGAGAGTGATGCAGCTGTTAGCTCTTGAAAGCAGCAAAGCCCAGAAAAATCGTGAGGGTGACACTCTTTAGGTGAGAGCATGGAAATGAGAAGGCTGCAACGAGGCAGATTTTCAGGGACCTAAACTAATTCAGTCTGCTGATCGACATTCAAAATTATTCAGTGGACATAAATACAAGGCATAGAATTAGCTTCTGGGTGCAATGAAGCTTGTATTCCTCACTGTCACTGCGAGAAAATCAGACTTTTAGTAACAGGGTTTCTTCGGCAGGGAAATGGAAGGAGAATTTGCTGACTAAATCCCCTCCTTCGCATTTTAAAAATACTTACGGAGAGACCTCAAATGGAAAACGTTCTTGTTTCCCAAGCAGAACAAAGTAATTGTTCCTATGCATACGTATTTTTCAAATCAAATGCTTAACTGAACATCAACTGCTCAGCGCATTTTCAGGATGTAGGGAGTTTATTCTGTGTTAAAGCTAAAATTAAAATACTCAGTTTTCAAAAGACAAAATCAAGGACTCTTTCTAGACTTTCTTATACACCAGTATTATTTTTGCTAAACTAATCTGGTATATTGAAATTAAATGTTAATGTTTTACTCCTGTTTGTATCACCTGGCAGGAAGAGTTTTGACTGCATTTTATTTTCCCCACGTCTGGTCATAATTCCTCTTTGATTTGCAAGGAAATGAGTCACATTAATCATCATTTTATGGGATACTGTACTGCAAAATTAGCATGGAAAACACAACATGCACCACAAGAACTCTAAAGACATACACAATCCCAAAGGATGGGGAGTACATCCTGCTTTTCACCCATCCCCTCTCTCTTCGCCATCAGGAAATCCAGCTCCTCTTTCCCTGGAGCAGTGTAAATCAGAGGGAGCAGTGTAAATCAGAGTGATGCTGTACACTGATGTTTTACAGAGGAAGAATGGGGGTGGGATGGGGTGGGATGGGGTGGGATGGGATGGAATGGGAGGCTCCTCCAAGGGAGATGCAGTTTTATTCTCTCTCAGACACTTTATGACCCTCCAAAGCACCAAGGACCTTGACCATGCAGGTCTTGCTTTTAGGTGTTACATCCTTTTGCTTCCCATAGGATTATGGTGGTCCCTCACTGCTGTTAACCCCTTACTGCTCTCTCAACTGCAGTGACAAATCGGCCCACGCCTTCAAAACAAGGAGGAAGGATCAGGGTCCAAAGGGCAGGGAGCTCTACAAACATTGGGACAAAACAGAAGGAGGGTGTACAAAAGGTAAGGGTGTACAAAAGCTAAGGTCAAAGTAAGATGATGAAGATGGCCTGGGCTGATCCTAGATTGACTCCCACCTTGTCTTCTTTCCCACACACTAGTTTCTGTTTCTAGTCCATAGCTGCTTCATATATTAAAGTATCAGCAATGCAGCAAACTTAAAAGGACTTAACTAGAGAGGAAAACAAAGAAAAAAGACATAAACCAGAAAACTGTTGTAGAAAGAGAGTGCTGATCCATCAGCAGAAAAGCCAGGGGGAACAAAACTGCCAGGCAGGGATGCACGACTAGGAGGAGGTCAGGGGCATGGTGAGGAGGGAAGGAGGGAGGATAACAACCAGCAGCATCGCCTGAACTACAGCTATTTATTTCTGCTGTCCAAACTACCCATCTGGAGGTAAAGGAGAGGTCACTGGGACATGTATGAATACAGTGAATATGGAATAAATGGCTTTTACACTGCAGACTCCCACTTCAGATGTAGGCTTTCCAGGCTGAAGATAAGCTCAGTGTAGGACCTCTGGAATCTGCTGCTGAATCATATGACTCATGCCTTGGTTTCCTGCAAACTTTGCCAGTTGGTGTGATGTCCCTCAGGCATTTCTTATATTTATCTTTCTTAACCCTTTCAAAGTGCCCTGATTTTACAAATAACCTCACAGTTTCTAGCTCACAGAGCAGAGTAACGCTGTTTCCTACTAAAAGCTGGCACACAAACACACTGAAAAATAAACCAAGTACAAGACTGAGCTTTAGCAGTCCACGTGATGCTACACTAGAGATAACAGAGTTCTGTTGAACCCCTGTGGGAAGGACTATGTCTCCAGGCAGATATGCTTAAAAGCATCAGCATGGGCACCTCCTAGCACCAGAGCAGGGCACCTCTGACACCAGAGAGACCAAGGCACGGGGGGAGATGGAATGCTCTGAGGCAAATAACAGTATTTGAGCCCAGTGCTATCGGTTGATATCATGGACCTTCATGGTGTCTGGCACTTCTGGATGCTCCCTCAGAAGTGGATAATAAGGCAAATCACAAATTTTTGTGGAAACCGACCCAGGAAGGCAGTAATGGGTAGAGACAACATGCCCCTCACCACCTTCATTAAAGAAATATCTTGACCTTTTCTACAGCAGGACTTAGAGGTGTGGTTTAGTTGTTGCAGGCAATCCAGAACTTTTAAAAACCCTCATCTAATTAAATATCCTGCTTGGCACTGTATTTAGGCCCATAAAATATTAGGGAGAGATGCCTGAGAGCAGTGAGCAGACCTAGACCAGCCTCACTGCCTTCTGTGCCCAGGGAAGACTGGTGAGCAGAGAGAATTCTCTGTCTCTCACTGATAGGGATGCCAGCTGCTGGGCATTCATGTTCTCACTGCCTCCGAAACACAGGGCCCAGCAGCATGAGAAGCCAGTCCCTTCCCACTCCACAGCCCCAGGGCAAGCTCATGGAGACATGGCTGGGTTGTTATCATGAACGTGCAGGGCAGGGCTGAGCTGAGTTACTGGAAAAAGTTGGGTTTGGAGCCCTCAGTTACGGGAAGGCAGATGCTTGCTCATGCTGCGCACAAGGGCATGGAAAGCTGCAGTTTTCTTCTAAGTATTTCCCTTCAAAGGACCCAAACAAAGAATTTCAGAACTGTCTAATAATCATGGATGCCTGCTGGGAATACCAAAATGGAGATGACTTTCAGAAGGTGCTTAGCAAGCACCTGCTAAAAACTTGGTCCCCAGTGTCCCAGACTGAGAGCCAGGGCCACCAGATACTTCTGAAAAGCCCAGTCTGACCTTCAGTTGGCAGTTTTTTCCTAAAATGTCAATTTTCAAACTGGAGTTTGCCAGACTGGTCTCTGTCAGCTGATTTGCTGGGATAGAGGAGAAGAAATGCCCTGCAAATGCACTGTTGCCTTGAAGCTGACAGCAAGGCGGTCTCATTAGTAAAACAGGCCCAGCAGAGATAGGACAGGAGACAGTATGAAGTGATGCCAAGGAAATGATACTGAATTTTCCAATACTGAAGAAAAGTGGTTTTGTTTTGGCAAAGGCCTGAGGGTGCAAAATAACTGTTTCCATACATCTATTTGAACACCACTCAATTTTTTAAATTTTTCCTATGTATTGTATTTGTATGTTTTAAATTTTTCCTATGTATGCGCTATTTTTAATAATTACTATGAGGGAAAAACGTCAATACATTCCTTAATCAGACCTGTCTACACACAGCCATACCTCAAATGAGAAACCCAGTTTTGTTATGCTGATGCAAATCTCTCAATATTGGGTCAAAGGAAAATCTGAGAAACTTCGTATCTGTGGTACAACCACCAGAAAATTAAGAGAAACTTGATTACTGTCTGCAAGAGGTCTCTGGTAATTGAGGACACCATTTTTGAGCAAACAAAAGCAAAAGGAAATTCAACAGCTAGGAAGCAAAACAAGGAAAATGAAGATTGCAAACAAAAGTTATTCATAGCACCGTAACTAGCCGTGAGAAGAAAAAGTGCCCAGCAGTGTTGTATCCTTTAAGTCACCTGAAGACTACATCAAGAGCAGGTGTCATTGGAAAAGACATTCTAGTTCAACCCCAATTTATATGGTCAGCTGTGGAAATCATGAGGTGAAATGGGATATATTAATGAAGGGCTCAGGCTACACAAGCATAATGGCTTTCCTTGCTTTGAACCTTTTTTATTTTGAAGAGTAGCTCAACTTGGTTTGAAGTCAATTTCTCGGTAACTTAAGTTATGCTGGAATAAATGTGGTTTAAATGAAATAAGTAATTTAATTAAGTCTTTCTTAAGTCCTCCTTAGTTAAACCAATGGAAGTTCCTCATCAAAGGCACAGCTCCCCTGAGCAGAAGACAGCTGTGAAGATCCTAGAACCTAATACTGTTCCGGGAAACATACTTATATTCAGGTTTTCACAACTACAAGCAGCTGTAGTGACAGATCAGTTCTAAGAAAAGTGTGCATCTGTTCTATTTATTTCTAGCCTCTCAAAGGATGCTTTAAAACGATGCTCTTTTGTGTTGACCAGCTGTGGTGATCGGTGCAAGGGTGTAACACAGCGAGGGCCAGTGTTTTCATATTGGTGTTCCAGGCCCTCCCTTTTGCACTAAATACTTGGGATACATTTCCAGTCTTCTCAATTAGTCAGCCAGAAAAAGACAGGAGGGAAAAGGTCTACATTTTCAATTGAGTATAAAAACATCCATTGGTGAACTTTCTCATGGACATCACAGGAGAATGGCTCTGGCTACAAACCTTCACCCTGCTTTGCATTAAGTCCTTAGCCAACCCCAAACACTCAAAAGGAGAGGCTGTGTAAAGGGAGCATTTGGCAAAAATGAGGGACAACAGCCAGCCTAAGACACCTCAGCCTGATGAAATCCAGGCTTTGGCACAAATCTTAGTGTTAAACAAGGACGGAGAAAGCTGAGTAGCAGCAAAACAAAAAAACACAGGCCCCCTCCCCACAAAACCCAGCTTCTCTTCCAACTTCTTCTCAAGCAGTGACCAAACCAGCATTTGCAAATACCAAGTGGCAACCATCCTAAAAGCAAAATCTGCATCACTTGGGGGAAAAAACCTCTACCATAAAATAAACCACCCTGAGGAGAGACTGTACTTCCAGTTTCCCATAGGTTTACTCTTGCTGTTCATATCCTTGCAAAACTCCCCAATTCCAGTGCCAGGAAACAACTCTGCCACAAAGTCCTGCAGTGCTGACTGGTATCCTGTTCCTCAGAGTCAGCACTGCATCAGCAGGACACGAGTCCCTGCCTGCTGCCACTGGCTGCCACACCAGTTGGCCTCCCACCCCACACGGGAACTTCATCCTCTCAAATACAGAGATGGAAATGAAAGGCAGCTGACTTCCAGGAAACAATTTCCCATTGCCTGATGGTAGATTATGTGCTAACACTCCTATACCCAGGCAGCTAACTGGAGATGTAAATCTCTGGAAAAGAAAAAGCACCTTGCTCTATCCAGTGCTGTCCTATCAAAAGTCACAGGTAACTGTAAATGTTTGCAAGGAAAAAAAAAACCACTTACGGGTCTGAAGGATTTGAAGACTTTTTCCAATATTTCATGGAGTGTCTTTTTCCCACAGGAGGAGATGTAGTCCTGTGCGAGCTGCAGAAAAGGTAAGCAGTCCTCACTTTCGCTCCACACGTGCTGAAAGCCAAAAGCAACACAAGAAAGGAAAGGCATTAACAGGAATTCACGCCAACCTTTCCATGTGATTTTATAAGGTGACATGTTGTAAACATCTGCCAAGGTACACCGAGCCTCCTGCAGTTCAGACCCGCCCTGGGGACACGCATTGCAGGCTCTTTCAGAAGCCATGTTTCTGAGGAGGAACCTGGATTTTATTAACATGATCCATCAGAAAACAGGGAAATCGATCCAGAATCGGAAATGCCTCATGGTTGCACCAGCCATTAAGGGTACACACACTTTGGCACATGCACCTTTTACCTATAAAGGTGCTTTTGTTTGACATCAGCCCTGCTCAGACCTCGAAGTCTTATTAGTTGGGTTTTCTCTTTTTCTGCATCATCTGCTGCAGTGAAGCCCTCAGGAAGAGCTAAAGCATCTCTTTGTCTTCCTGGCGTTAGTGCAAATATGATGCGACCCTGGAGGTGGAACTTGAAGTGTAATTCTCTCCACGATGCAGAAGAAAAGATGTAAAATCTGCCTGCAGGCTAGACACAGAGCCAAGGAAAGATGTTTGGGCACTCAGAGCATCCTGACACTTTCAGCCTCCCACTCTGTTTTGGATTTACTCCTCCTGGAACCCAATCTTCTCTTCCCAGGCAGGCACATTTAAACCCATTTGAGATCCTCCTGTCTTACTCCTGCTCTGGAGATGCTGGTTCCCCAGCCTTACACTGTGAAGCCTCTCTCAAAACTGATGTTTATTCTGCTGCTAGGAAGGAGGTTGTCTGAAATAGAGCTGGCAAGCAATGGGGGGAGCATCCAGGCAACAATGCTTCCTGTGCCCAAGGGCACAAGCTAATGCATCATCTTAAACAGCTTCTGTTTGAAGACTTGGTGCATGGGACTGTCTTAGCCAGCCTGCCACACAGAGAAGTGCAATAATGCCAAATTGGTTTGAGACTCTTGTACCTCTCTTTTTGCACAGCAGCTCTTTTCCCCAAAGTGCCTTTTTACTAGCTATAAACAGCAGGTTATGCTTAAACAAGGAAAGAGAAGGATCTCTCCAAAGCTTAACTAACATTCAGGGAAAGACTCAAAACGACAGATGTTTCAATCCCTAGCATAAGGCTTGCATGTTGCCTTCCTCTTCAGTGGTGAGTACCTGCCAGAGATGCAGTTTTGCACTTAATGAAAGAAAACAGTACCTAACATCACCTAAACTGCACCTTGAAGATAAAACCTGTAACTGCTTTGCTATGAACCTCACTTGACCTACATTTTCTTTGCTGCTTGTTGCACTTTACAAGCATAAACATAATGAAATGTTGTGTTATGAAAAGAGCCCTGCATTACTGGGTACGTTCTGCTCTTTCCATATAACCAGAGTCATGTCTTAACCATTCTGGCAATAAAAATATGTTCTTTACTGTCTTGCCAACTCTCAAACGCACATACCACAAGTCTCATGATACTTCATGCCATCTTAAGAGTCATGGGCTTTGTAATCCTATAAATATACAACTAAATCTCAGCTTCTGTTTACAAAAAAAAAAAAAAGAAAAGAAGCAGAAAAAAGTCTGCACTTTGTGATTTCTATGGCCTAAAAAGGCAGAACGTACATGAAGCGAACTCAAATGAGCCCTCTTCAAAATATCAAATGAACACTTCCAAATCACATTTTAAAAACAGCCTTTGGAGAAGGTTTTGGAGGTCTGGCCCATGATTTCTTCATACTTGGGGTTAGCAATAACTGTTTAGTTACTCCTAAACTTCAGAGCTGAATGTTGCAGCTTGGCAATTCCTGGCTCATACTAAACCTGTTGCAATTGTTTATATCTATAAAACGATTATGACTGCTGAGATCCTCATTCTTGTTTAAATTGTGGCTTCTTTTGACTACCAGAGCTATACACAGGAGCTTCCACATAAATGAAGAACAGGCTCTGCCCTTTAATAAATCATAGCTGGTTTGTTCCCCAGGGAAAGTTAACCCCACATTGTCCTATCATGTTTTTACAATCTCTTTTCAAGCAGCACCCATTTTAGACACCATTGCAAATTCATCAGCAGTAGGCAGAGTAAGATGATCTAGCTCAAGGGGAAAACCTACAAGAATAACCTGATCACTGAGTTTTTGAGGAGATTTCTTTGCATAGCATCGTATGACAGTTAGCAAGTAACAATTCTAAAATTCTCCCCATCTGCAGAGGATTTTAAATGTTGACTGTAGCAACAAAAACACAATGAAAATTTTCATGTGCCATTAGTGCACACATCTCATTCGGAAATGGGTTGATTTAATCTTTTCCCTCAAAAACCTCAACCATAATAAAGACCAGGGTTGTAATGCCTGTAGGTTCCGCTGCGTCTACAGCTCTCTGTGGTGGTTCAGTGCTGCACCCAGGCAGCGCAGGAACTGTCTCAGCACTGACTCACCCATCTCCAGAGGAACCTGCAAAAGGAATTTTGGCCTTTCAAAATAAAAACAAACATAATTTCAGGATTCAGCTTTTGCTTAGAAAGTTCAGTCAGGCTGCATATACAGAGATGCTTTTCCTGGAAAACTCAAAGCCTGAGGATCTCTCTGCAGTGGGAGAAGGTGGCTGCTGGCAAACTGGTGGACCACAGTGCTTGGCTGTGGCTGTGCAATTAAAAAAATATTAACCTCATCATCAGAGTATGTGTTTTCCAAGCTTGCCCGATTTTGCTCACAGTTGCTTTGTGTCACTACAAAAGCACACAGCCACTAATTTCCACCTCAGCTGACCTAAGATCATGGCTGAATTATTTAGTTCAGCATTTACACGCAGCACATAGCTGAGGAAATTAATAGGGCTGCATCTGGAGGGGTTTGCTTTCCCTTACACCTCTAGATGACTCAGTGCAGCTGGATGACAGAATCACTTGCTGGCCCACCTTTTTCTAAGCAGCTCACTTGTTGTGCATGACAGCAAAACTTTTTATTTATGGGTATAATTTGATTTGCATAAATTATTCAGACCCACTGACTCTGTTCTGAAATATTTTAAGGAAATCTTGCAGCAAGATGGCATAATATTTTTATTTATTTTTTCAGTTACTTTGAATACCAGTAATAACATGGTGACAAAACAAATGAGAAACTGTAAGGAATAGCATCAGAACCCTCATTCTCCTTGATTATGGCCACACAAGTCCAATTAATTTCTCGAGAACCTCAGGAGCATCAGGAGCTGCATTATATATTGTTCAGCTATCTAAAATGCTGATTCAGAGTTTCAGTGTCCAGGTGGTACTGGGAATGCCAATAAGCATCTACATGGGTCTCCTACATCCCTAGTACGTTGAAAGCCTAGCCTAAAGATATCTTTTCAGGAAATGAAAAGCATCAGATTGTTGTGATCTGGGATCTCTGATGTGAGACAAAATTCACTGTTTTTCTCCCCCGGACTGCATCTTGGCAACCTTTCCATGTTTTTCTCCTCTCCTCTTTCCTTTTAAGTTCATCATGCTCATCATTTCCTCCTTACAAGTGGGTTATCATGGAACTCTCTGGCACCTCCTACATAGCTTTTTAAGTTGCATCATTATGAAATGACGACGTAAAGAAAGAACAAGAATACCAAGCATCAGATGCTTATTAAATGTGAGGCTCCTTTATAAGAGGCGCAGGGTGCAAGAAGGCTGTAAAGCATGTCACTGTGAATTCTGTTTATATTTACTCACTTTCACACTCCAAACTGTGTTAAAGGAGCCATGCAACAAGGCCTAAAGTGCAAATGATAATCAGTCCCTTGGCTTGTATTAAGTCTCCTTAAAATAAACTTTAGCCTGTAATTGCACATAGAAAGCGAAGTTATAATCTGGAACATTAAAAAAAAAGGAAAGTGACTGCAAAAAACCACGATAATCAAGCTGGGAGCAGAAATTAAGTCCCACAGTGCACTAGGAGAAGGAAACAGGATGCTGGAGAATCTAATCATTAGCGAGTCTTAATCATATTAAAGAAATACCATCTCTTTAAAGAAAGAGAATTAAGAATGACACCTATCTGCCTGTCTTACAAGTATTAGCACAAAAAGTGCCTCAACTAATAAAGCTAGAGAAGACAGAAGAAAACTTCTAGTTTTCCACTGCTTATGCTCCAGATTTGACAGGAGTTGGCCCTTTGCTCCATTTTACTAGTGGTGAGACTGTGCAGGGAGTTTTTCCCATACCAACCCTGGAATGAAAATATTTTAGAAAAAAAAAAAGGAAAATGTGATTTCGAATGAAAAAAAAAAAATAAGGCCAGCAGTAGAATAGGGTCTGAAGCTGCTTAAGATTTTTTTTGAAGTTGACTAGACTTTGTATGAAAGAGTTCTCTCAATTATTGAGCAGTGTATAAAGAAGCAACACATGTCTAAGAAAAATAAATATACTTTCTTTGCAATTTCCAATATCATTAGTGTCCAACCACAGTTTTAGCCTAGTGCTGCACTGGATTCATACATACTCCTGTTTAGGAGTGCAGCAGGCATGGCCTTATCTGGGCACAGGCATCTCCAGAGACAAATAAGCACTGGGGTCTGGCAGGCTCAGAGGTGCTGGGCAGATGGATGTGCAGAGCTGTTCCCACAGAGGACTGAGAGACTCCACACCCCGAGATACCCCACTGCTACATCTGAAGGTCTCATGAATCCTTGGACAGATGCATAACTAAACTCCAGGTAACTTCATAATTCAGCATCACCATCTACTCAACACAATAAATAAATAAATGTCCTGCTCGCTGGGATCCGTGGTCCTGGAGAAGTCACTTCACTGCTTTTTGTTTCCACAGACCCCTCTGTCAAATGGGCTCACTCTGCACTTACCTGTTGGAAAGGGAATTAGCGAACATTTGTCAAGCAAGTGGAGGGATGAAACTTGCTCCGTGCAAGGAAGAACCTACAACACTCCTACAATAATGGTGCTGGTGCTAGGAGCTGTTTTGTTAAAAGAAACAAACCAAAATCCTTTCAATGAAGTTAACTGGCACTTGGCAGTTCACAAACCCCGTGGAGAGGTGCCGCTTTTCCGTGACCCTTCCTGCACTTCTGCTCTCCACCGGGAGGGTCTGGTGATGGGAAAAGCATCCCCCGACCCTTCCCAAAGACAGGGGCTGTGGTGCCGGAGCCTTTTCCGCACAAACTCGGCGCTGAACTCCTCGAGGGGCGGCGGGGCGGGGGCGCCCGGCCGGCACCTGCACGGATCCCGCGGCGGGCCCGGGGGAGCGGCGGAGGGGGGGCGCGGCCCTCCTGTCATCCTGACTCCATTTTATTCCTGCCCATTCTCCATTTGCCGTG
>VYXF01006932.1:1221766-1248579 GCA_013397295.1 Polioptila caerulea
TTTTTTTTTTTTTTTTTAACCCGATGCTTAATGGAGTTGAGGAAAGAACAAGAAAACTTTGAGGAAAAATCCAAGCCAAGAACATGTTGTAAAGAGAAACTGAGTTAGAAATGCACAGTTTCTCAATTAAATTAAAATGTTAGTTAAAAATCTATATAGAATAAAGATCCTGCTGCTCCCACAAATCCTCCTTTTGAAGTCAGTGGTTGAACATCCCATTGCTTTGGCAGTAAGAAATTAAACACATAAATAGTGATGAAGATCTGGGCTATGAAAAATCCACTTGCTTAATTAGCAGCTTTCCCCAGTGGCATTGCCAGCTCTAAAATCTAAACTTAAATTTTTTAAAGGCATCAAAAAACCCCTGCATCAGTCCTCCTCCTAGTCCCAGCTTTTTAGGAATAGGAAGATTATATGTTAAATGTGAGGGAGCATGTACTGACACACTGTCACTTTCCTGGTCTTTAGGCAGGCACTTTTGGAGTCTGTATTGCTGTTGACATCCAGGCCAGCAGTACCACACCACATTGCTGGGTGCTGTGCAGGAACAGCACAGTGTCCCTCCACTGGTTTGATAGTGCCATGCACTCCTTAGCAATGGCACACTACGTTTGTGAACAGCGCACTGAAACACGATGGAAATATTTGATGACACAGCAAGATGCAGGTGGTACGAGGCTGGATTAACTGTGGATCCCTTCACCTGAAGCTTTTCATCTGTCTTCCCTTTATTCTGGTCCTCAAAGCCTGGTACAAAGCCCTCATCCTGCCACATGCTGGTGAAACCAATACCAGCTGATGTTGAAAGAAGTTGATTTTCCTTGAAGCTTTATGGAGCTCAGGCTGCATGCACATTTAACGCCCCACATCCTTTTGGAAACGGTATGTTACAGACACAGACACAATGGTAGGCATGAAGAGTTGTGAACTTTGTTTAGGGCTTGCCAGCTGAGGCTCAGCAAGCAGCAAGCCAACGTGGCCAGACATGAGGCTTAGTGAGCCCAGACTGGATACTGGGGTGGGAGAAACTGGGAGCTGAGCACTGGATAGCTTCTGCCCTTGCATCTTTCTTGGACACAGAAGTTGGTTAATCACAGTTCCTGCCTTTTTCACCAGGAGGTATCTGCCAGCACTCTTTTTTATTGCTGGATCTGTGTATCCATGAGCAGACTGTGTAGCCAGGAAAGCCAGGTGGGGGAGACATTATGAATTGGCTTATTAAGAGCTGAAAGGTGACTTTGCAAAGACCTGAATGTCATAAGGCACCATAATCTCTTCAGGCAAACAAACAGGATTTTTTTTTGGTCAATTTGTGATCCTTTGTGATATTGAGAGGGCACAGAGCTGCAGAGTGTCCCTGATTTTCAGATGAATTGCTCCACTAATATAAAAGATATTCTCATAATAGTCGCAAATTAGTTGATTGCTTGAAGTGCCAGAATCCTTAATGCTCTGCTATTTTAACATATGGAAATTGATTCAACACTTATCATCTATTTAGAGATGTAAATTTATTGAAAAAGATGCCACTTCTTCTTAAGCTTTAGGCAAGCTCTGATACTTAGCTTTCTGGGCACAAGTAGGTTTTTGTGAGGACTTATGATTTTAACTGCAGCGATTTACTTTCCTCCTAGAGGAGGGGAGAAGCAGAGGAAAATTCACTGTATTGTCTACGAGGGAGAAAAAAAGATACTGGTACAAGCACTGGTGTGAACTGACACAGATTGGGCAGTATCTGGCACATCATACCCTGGGGGTCTTTTCCCAAGCACAGCACTGGCCCAGACCTTGCCCTAACTTCTGCTGCAATTGCTCTGTAAGTCCACACTGATGTTGGAAGCATCTCTTATTTCTGACACAGTCGCTTGCTTTAGGGAATAGTTACGAAAAACTGAGCACAGGCAGTGACAGCAATGACATTGGCAGGGTCAACATCCCATGGAAAAGAAAGCTGCCCTCCTTTCCAAGGTTAGCCTAAGCTCCTAAAAGCAAACAGACTCAGCCCCTTGGGACGCCTTCCTGCGCGGGCAAGCCCTGTGCTGATGTCGTGGGCATGAGGCTGCTGATAGGATTACATGGGAAAGTCTGGAGCCTGGTCCTAGCTGTGCTGCTGACAGTCTTCCTTTTGATTTGGCATAGTCACTCAGCACCTTATAAGATGGAGATTTGTGTGTATTAATTAGGAATACTCCTCATGCCTTAGAGCTTGTGAAAATATGAGTTTCTCTTGTGGAAAAAGAATTCTTCTTTAAAAATGGTTGTCTTAGGTGTTTCATCCTGTGTTATAGTTATTCAGTATGATTCTTACATTAATGCAATACTAAGTATGTCTCCATAAGGCCTAATATGATGCTTTTGGGATTAAGCAGTATTTCTTAATGTGTTTCTTATTCCAGAATTTTTGCAGAGAAGCTGGAATGGGGCCAGTTCACGCAATGCACCTACACATTAGTAGTTAGCCCAGGTCAGGAGAGCACTTAAAAAGTGAATGCCCCAATCATCCCTACTTACCCTGCTGTGGTTTGCATCATGAAGAGGGCATGAGAGGTGGTTTCCTCTCAGATGAAAGGCAGAGAGCGTGCACACTGCAATCTCAGCACTCTCCTGCATTATGGATCTGCTCCCGGGCTGTACTACTTGCTAGCACAGACACAGCTGCAGTGTATTTATTGCACCTTAAAATCTCTTGATGGCATTTGGGAGGTGAGTTCACTGGCTGGATTAATTAACCACCAAGCCTGGTATTTTTACTGGCTAATGGTTAATCAGAGCCTTTATTTTCTAGTTTACACCACCTTGTTTATGATGTTGAGTCTAGCCTCAGTGGTATGGAAGAAAAATCTGGTTCTGTTTATGAGATAAAGCTTCTTAGTGTCTTGCATAAACCTGAAAAATTATTTTGGAGTAAGACAGGGTTATAACAGAGCTGGCTTTGGAAGTCACTTCTTGGGGTCTGGCTCAAGTAGAATCCTTATTCCCAGTGGGAAATTGTGGTGTCCCTTGTCTTAAGACTCACTAGCTCCACTTTGAAAAGATCAGGAAACCACCAAAGCCTGCAGCTGCTGAGCGATCCCCATCCCTACCCTTCCCTTCTGCCATACCTCTCCAGCACCCAGACCCAAATTACTCTCTCTCTTGCCTAATTACACAATGACTGCATACCTAAATATAACACTTCTTACTCTGTGAAGGAGAGGGTGACAGCTACCAGTAACTCTCAGGGCATTCAAAGCTTCTACACCATATTGGTGGCCTCTCGTGTTGATTTTGCTGGGCTGCTCTGAGGCTGTGGTGTGACTCAGCTGACAGAACACTGTGGCTGCTGTGACTGGATGGTCTCTCACCTTTGTGAGGCAAAGACCTCAGTCCCATCAATGGCCCTGATGTCATCTCCTCTGTGCAAACCACTCCCAAACATCTCCCACTCAGCTTCCCAATGCACACGTGGCACAGCCCGTGGTTCTGCTGTAATTGACCATTTTGGAACATGTCCCATACACTTACACATTATTTTGCCATCTTTGTTATGTGTGATGAGCGTGCAGGGCTCATATCCCACAGGCTCTGTGTTCCTAGCAGACTGTCACAATCTTGATACTTGTTTGAAGCCCTGGAGTAAAACCCATGATGCTCACTGAAGTATTTGGTAGCTGTTTTCCTGAGCAGGCACTTGTTCAGTTTTGTTTGTGTTGTTAATGTCTGGCAGTAGGAAAATGTTAAGGGGGTGTCAAAGCTATGGAGGAAAAATGCAATTCCCAAGTTACAGAGGGGTGATGGCAGAATTTATGGGCTGACTGAGGTGGCAAAGGAGCAGAAAATTATATCTTACAGGCAGCATGCAGGGCATGCTTTCCTTCAGAGCTGACCTTGTATAAATGTGCCTCAAAGATTTTCACACAACATCCTACAGCAAAGCTAGTTGGTCTGGGAAGAAACACAGGTCAAAATTTTCATGTAAAACCTTCAACATGATATTTAATGCATTTTTACACTCTGCCCTTAACAAAGCCCTATTTTTACAAAAGTTTATGAGAATTAAAATCTCAGTCAGAGGTACCAGAACCTACAGGTTCTGTAGGATTTCAAGTCAGATTCATATAATTCCTTCTGAGATATCCCATCAGTCGTCTCATTTAGTTGTCAGTGCCATTTAAAAAGCATGCAGTGGAACTAAATCCAGCAGCACACAGAAGAACAAAACATGTCAGCCCCACTCCAGTCCCTGCTTCCAACAGCATCTGCCTAAAAAGTTAGGGAAGTGTGGGTACCCCCCACTATGCAGGGCACACAAAAACTCACTGAGAGGGCTAACCAAAACTTAGCAAGGCAAATCATCCCCTCAAAACTCTTGCACAAGAGTTTTACCTTTAGCAAGGTATTTTCAACCTAATTTTTCTCCAGCCTTCACTCCTCCCAGCCACAGGGCAATGGTAGCAATGAATTTTGTGTTCGATTTACAGCAATGCTGTGAGATCAAGTCAGGCTGGATCAGGCCATGGCTCCATGGCAGCACCCTCCATGGCAGCATCAGCTTGAGGTCTTTCACCCTCTGTCATCTTGCCCTTTCTTTCTCTTGTCCAAAGGAATACTGTTTAGTCCTAATAAAAGGCAAAGACAAGGAGGGGGAGGAAGATGGGTCCATTCACAAGGTCTTTGTAATCTACAGTAAGTTTAGAGCAAGGGTGAATACAGCCAGTGCATTTGTAAGGTTTCAACACCTACCCCTTTTCCTGTAAATTCCCGCAGGACTTTTTGGCAGCAGAAAGCATAACTATGGTAGAAGTCATGGAATTAAGAAAGAAAGGAAGGGAGTGTAAGCAGAGGGAAAAGGAAGCAATAACTAAACAGAGACTTTTCCATCCATATACACACCCTTCTCACATGAACCAGAGGCAGCTATTGCCTAACTGACTATTAGTTTTGTTAATCATCTTATCTTCTGAGAACAGGGTTTGGGTGTAGGATCAACAGCTTTTAGTTCAAATGTCTGTCCCCACCATGGCAGCTTTGGTTTGTGAGGCAAGCATCAGCGATGCTCTTTTCCTTTTGATAGCACACGTATTTGTGTGGGTATAACAAACTGTTAATGACCAGACAGACCCAGGATGTCGTCATTCATCGTCAGCAGCTGAGTCCACAGTTACCATCAGAAGCCTTTATCCCATCGAGATGCCCATTCCCGGGCAGCTGTGTTTTCCACAGGATCTCTCTGACTCAGCAGTCAGCATGCTGAATAATGGAGCATAGGCAATTGCTGAAAATAAGTGTTCTCAAACACATGCACTTCCAGGCTATGTTTCTCTTAGTTTTCAAATGAAAAAAAAGAAAAAAAAAAGTAGATGTGCACAGATTGTTGAACTTTTTGGGGTTTTTTGACAACTCAAGTAAATGGACTTTGAAGGAGAAAAAAGGACTGCAAAGCTTGGCACATCAAACTCTTCCTATACATATCTATAAACAGGCCTATATCTAGTCCATAATGCAGGCAACTGTGCAAACCAACTAAGGCAGAGCATCTTCAAAATAGATGCACTACCCACAGTCAAATGCAGAGCTATTCTGAGACACGCTGAAGAACCTTTTTCCATCAGTCTGCCTTCTCCACGAAATCAGTTCAGCCAACACTTGTGAGAGGAGGGGGACGCTTTGGTGGAACAAGAAAGGGCAGTGCCACCCGCTCTGACACTGTGACTCTCACCAGGGGACTGGGACACCTTTTGTCCGGAGGCGGCTGTTCCTGTGCTTTAGCTGGAGCGACTCCAGCCGTGCCTGCTGGCAGCGCTGGTCAGCCCTTGCGGCTGGAACAAGGGCAGAGACGGGTGGAAGTTTTTCTGCACATGACTAAAGCCTGAAACATGAGCTTAGGCATTGCTGCAATGGTATTTTAAGACATCTCACCCGGACAAGCAGATGACTGAATTGGTGCCTTTGGAAACCAAGAGTTTTTATGGGGAAAAAAAAATTAAAAATTGTAACAATATTTGAATTTGTGATAATCCACTTAAATCCTTATTGTTTATCACTCCTGCAGCAATTCTAGTTATGGGAAGTCATAAGCAGGCCATGTTTGCTGGTGAAGTTTAAGGAAAGCCAAACCACTGAAATGGATTAAATCACTAAACAGAAGAAACCATCAGAAAGCAAAGTTGCCTTGAACTGCTCACCCTGCTGTGGTGGCCAGCAGGCAGCTCTCCACAAATGCAAAGAAATCCCTAGTTTCAGTTCATTCTCATAATTGTACTCCACATACCCTGTTAATCCACATTTTAACTAACTGGTATCTAAAAGACATTCCTGCTTTATTTGGAAAAATTACCACGTGGTTATAAGATGTGCTAGTGCTAAAATCGGGCAGGAGTAGAACCCAACATGAATAATCACAAATATTTTATTTCATTAACGGGCTTAATCAAAACATTTTAGTCAACTTATTTCTCCAGCATGTTGAATATACTGCTAACTGATTAAGAGAATTCTAAATAATTGCATGGATTCCATTTTCCACCCAGATTAAACTTACTGCAAATTATGAACCAATGAACAGGCATCTAACAGGAACAGATAGACAACGTTTAGTGTCTCCTAATACATGAAACATAAAATTTCAAGGGCCTCAATCAGAATGTCAGGCTGGCAATGGCTTTAAAGCACACACGTGTATTCAGAAAAAAATCAACATATTGCTGCTGGTGGCAGCCACCTCTTCTGATCTCAGAAGCTGCCTACTGCATGGCTCACCTTCACAAAACACATTCCTAGTACCTGAGAAGGGTGGGAGGGGTGGAGATGCCAGAGAGCTCCTCAGGCAGGAGATGCCAGGAGCTGCTTGGGACAATGGCTGGGACAATGGGAGGGGCTGGTCACACACGCATAGGGACTGGCTGGCTCACACCCTCCAGCAGGCTGTGGTTACTCAGCTGGGTGTGGAAAAGGGCACATGAACAGCTCCTCAACAATAGGCCACCCTCGATATGATGCATCTGAGTGGGATGCAAAGCAAGGCCAAACAGAGTGGTGCAGTTGTGTGCAAATATGTTAATTTGGCTACCAACAAACAGAGAGGGGGGAAAAAAATCTGTCAGGGAGGAAGGAGCAGGAAAACATGGCCTAGAGTACAAAAACAAGGCAGAAATCGATTATCTGAATGAAGCTTTCCCAACTGCTGATCTAATCAGCAATTAAAGCAGCGATTCAAATCAATGTAGCCTGGTGCTATCTAAACCCTCTAAAGTTTCATGTCTTTTATTTACACATAATTAATGAACTTCCTATGACATGTCCTGGGTTTTAGAGTACGTGAGAAGGCAGTGGATGGTAAGCAATGAAAATGCTGCACTCTGCTGCTTTTCCATTTCAGTGCAAATAATGTCAACAGAACTCAGGCATTTGCTCCAGTAATGGGGAAATGGCATCAGAAAAATGTCTCCCTGCTTATTCAGATCTTTAGCTGGGGAAAGTCAGGAGCAGCATTAACATTTATCAGACTACAAACCATACCATGCATCTCCTGTACCAAAGTGTGAAATCCCAAACTGGTACAAGCTTTTAAAAACAGACCATTTTCACTCTTAGAGGAGGAACAGGGAAAAAGGAGGAGAAAAGGAAAAAAAAAAAGAACAATTGTGTCTTTTTTTCAAGTATATTTCATAATTGTCCATTAAAATACATACCTACATCACAAAACACTTTAAAAAACCAAGTATTTTTGAATGTATGTACAATAATGCAAAAATATGCCTAAATATGTATCTAATGCAAAAAAATAAACCATTTAATAAAATCTCCCTTCAAATGTCCCCTTGCTCTTCAGCATATTAAAAAAAAAGGACAGAGCTCAGTAAACAAACAGGACTTAAAACACAAATTAACAGATGAGAGCAGTGCAAAGCAGACACCTGAGAATGGAGAGGCATCTGATTTAGCTTCCCATTCCCCAGGATTACACCACAACTACGCTGCAACTTGTCCTATGCCGGTGGAATTTTGATTTTCAAAAGTCACCCTGGTGTTCAAGCTCCAAGAGGCTGCCTATGGCACTCATTTTCCATGTGAGCGAAAAAGTTAATGATAATCCAACAAAGCACCCTTTAAACCCCCTTTAAACAGGGGTGAATTTCACCCTAGGCAAATATTTCATGTTCTGTGTACTCCTGCCAAGCACAAAGAGGTCTCGTCCAATGAACAATATGGACTAAAGTCTACCTTGACTACTGTGGTGAGAGAGAGACTTCTGCTGGTTCATGGCTACTTGTTCAGTTACCTCTTCTTTTTGCATTCTCTAGAAAACTGCAAAGAGAGCTCCAGCCTTAGAATTTCAGTAAGTCCAATATTATGCTTTTGTGGCATTGCAATGTCACTAGTAGCTGGGCTTGTAAGTATTTCTGAAGACTAGGTCTGAGTGTCTGAGTTAAATGAGACCCTTCAGTTTCTAAAGAGAATGCTGATCTGACTCTTACTTGGATGAGTTTAGGTGATCGATGTGTATCCTTTATCTTGCTAGAGTCACTGCCCTCAGAGCACAGCAGGCTGTATGTGACACACAGCTCTTACTTGCAGGAGCAATCTGAGGTTTCAGTATTGCTCCCTGCAGGGAAGGAGGCAGGAACTGAAGCACTATTTAAAAAACCTGCTTATAAGGCACTGATGCAGCAAGGTTTGTGACAAACATGGTTTAATCATTCCTATTTTCCAACTGTTTGAAAGTCAGTCTATTAAATCAACCATAAATAGCAATAAAAAGGCATTAGAAAAGTCCCAAACCAAAGAAATCAATTTAGTATTGAAACTTAATTTATGGCAGTCCCACTTCAGTGCACACACCAGCTCCTGCAGGTTTTTTTAAACTCATGGTAGGCACGTGCTCACCCTATATACAAAAGTCTCCTGACAAAGTCATGATGCACTGAACATCTCCTACAAACAAGAAATTTTTAGATGACCTCATATAGTTACATGATAAACTTACAGATGGTGGACAGGAACATACACTGGCTCACCCACTGTACATATCTATTCAAAGCTTTAACAGAATAAGAATATACACAATATATACACGTAATTCACACAGTAAAACAGTCCTTAACATCTGCTATTTTGTAGGGCTATGCATTTCTTCTATTAAAATTCCACACATGGAACTATCTCTGTGCCAGCTCCTCTTCATAAGCAATAGGATCACTTCAAGGTAAATTAGTTCTTCATGTATATGTAACAGAAACAGCAAAAGCTCAGCCTCTAGTCATCACTGTCACTCCCAGACTCACTCAACTGCAAGTCATTTCCTATGGGAAACAAAAACCAACAAAACACAACAAGTGAGTAGGTGTTAATTCACATTTCATGGCAATCAAACCAAAGAACAGTCACATTTACACTAGAAGATTTAAATAAGAATAACACATGAAATGAATGCAAACATCATCTGTGATTTAATGATACTGTCCAAGAACATCAAGACAACAAGAGCTGCATGGATCTAATACAAAGCTGGATCCAGGCCAAACCAAGCATCCCTGTCTCCAGAGCCACCAAAGGTGCTCCCTGGTGGGACAACAGCCCTCTCCATGCTAGCAGCTGCAGAAAGCACTCCACAGCCTCCACCCACCCAAGCTCCCATATACAGCTCTGGGATAAGGCAAGGGGGAATTCCTTGGCTTTCTTACTCTTTAAAAACAGATTTTTTTTTTGTTTGTTTGTTTCAGGCCATTTGGGTAGCCAAGGCCTCCACATGTCAATAAACCAAAAGGACAGTTAAAGCCATCACAACTCGAGGCTGAACTGAGCTGGCATGTACTGTGGTGGTGAAGGCTCCCCTCCAAAGTGCAGAGACTGGTTGAAAGGCCAGGATATGAATCAAACCTACTGGCTCTGATCCTGTTTTGCAGAGCACTTGTGATTTTGAGGTGAAGGGGATAAAATGGGACAAGAATCATGCTTGTGTTCTGATAATTGAACCTAACTCTTGCAGCATTCTCCCACGGCCCTCCCCTCAAAACAGCTGCAGGGCATCTATGCAACAGCTATGCCCTGGATTTCTCCATCTCCTCTTCCCTTTTATGAGACAAGAACTTGGGTTAGGGGTGATTCTCCCCATAGCAAAAGTGTTTTAAGCCCAAAGCAGGAAGAGAGGAGCTACCCTAGTAATTCCAATATTCTCCTGCAGTCAGAGGCTTCAGATCATTAAACCCATGCAGTACTGCTGCTGTGGAGAAGCAGGGAAGAGGCTGCTCACAACCAGAAACAGGGAAATGGAGACAGTCCTAATGACTTTGCTGAACTCTGGATTTCACTGAGCCCTTCACTACTGGCAGGAAGACTGACAGGCCTCTAAGTTTTCCAGCAGGGCCTTTCGGTGCGGTCTGTACAATATGCTTATCTTCTCAAAGCTGGAAACCCTACACAGATCTGTATTCAGACTCCACCAGTTCCCTAGGAATGGGTGCCAAGAGATGTGTGCAAACATGCCTCAGGAGGGATTAAGAACAATTTATGGCAATTGCAAATGCAGTATTTTAACTCCACCGAGTTAGAATATTCCTGATGTAGCACAGGGAAAGAGCAACACAGATGCACACCATGTCCACAGAGAGAGTCTCATGGGCCAGAACCATTCTTTAAAAATGTTTCTGACACTTTTTAAAGGATGAAGTAGGCTTGTACTGATTCAATGCTTGCAACAGCATAGCTGTAATATTTTAACATAATTTAAATTTTAATTTAAATTTCTCTTCAAAATGTGTTTTTTTTTGAAAATACAGCTGAGACCAACACAGTAAATATGGTGACAAAGCACTACTGAAGACCACAGAGACTGCACTTAGGAACCCAGGACTGCCTTCTGCCATTCACAGTTTTTTACAGACCTTTAACTGACACATCTACCAATCCCCCTACTTCCATTTAATCTGTGCATGCACGTGAAAATAATTCCCATCCTCCAGTGCACCAGATCCTCCCACACCAGTGGCTACTTGGAGGCCTGAATCAAGACCCAACAGGGCCAGTGGGGCTCACTGCACTGATGCCCACAGGCTCTCCACACCTTCAGACAAGTCTTAGCCCTCTGTTCATAGAATCTGCCCATGTATTTCAGCCAGTGCAACTCCCTGGGACTACTATTTGGCAAAAGGCATTTCATGAAGTTAGCCTAGCATGCTAAGTAAATGAGTGGTCATAATCAGCTTTCACCAGTGGTGAGACAGAAGCATTTACTTACGGAGCGTGTTCATGAGCTGATTGCTTCCTTGTGGCCTGCTGGTGCCATTAGCAACAGCATTCCTGTTGTTATACTGCTGGTGTGGTGGCTGGGAAGGGGAAACATGTGCTGGCTCTTCCCCCTCGCTGCTGGAGCTTTCATCTTCACTCCCAGATGAGCTTTCTGAGTCTGATGAGCTGCTTCCACTGCTGCTGCTCATCTGCTCAATAATTTCAACCTCTGCTCTCAGCTCTGAAATAAAAAGGAATTCATCTGGTTGATACCATAAACAGGGCCCCATGGAATTTTGGAAAAGAATGTGAAAATGCAATATTTTTGTCAAGTATATAGTTTATCACACCAAAATATCTCTCATGAAAGAACGAGACAGGAAGGGAAACAAACAAATTCTGAAAGCTTTTTTTACTTATTGCTGTAGCTAAATTTGAAGAAGCAACAGCATAGGTTAGTATCATAAAACCTTCACTTCCACAATTATTCTTCATATACTTCATGCTCCTGAAAGCACTTTCAGCTTCATTATTTTTGACAGGCTATATGGTCTGCATACAAAGTAAGCACATTATCTGATCGAGGAAATCTAAATCTGAATTGTTAGGTGCTGGTGACATTTAGGCTTTTGGAAAACATGGGGTGTGTGTGTGTGGGGTGAGCACATGGGCATGGGGGTTGGGTACAAAGATCACAACAGAAACTGCCTTGACTTCAGCCAATGTGTGAAACTGCTCCAGCACAGTCACACAGCCCATTGTAAACAAACTCAGAAACAGATGGATGACATCAAATAACTTTGCAGTAGGACAGATGAGAATTTTCACATACTGGGGAGTGGCAAAAATACCATAACCTGCTATAGAGCTTACAAATAGCCAGGAAATAACAAAACTACTCTGAAACTAGGAAGTTATACAACTCAAGACACTGCCCACTTTAGGGTTTCCAGTGCAAAGAAACACTGGAACACCATGACAGCACCACAACAGCCTCATCAGCAACAGCTGGCTGAATGACTGGTTACTAAAGAGCTATTAAGGTATGTCACCCCAAATTTTACAAAATTGTTGAAATTGTCATAATTATAAGTGGCCTAAACACTAGTAGAGGACAACTCTTTTATATCCACCCACAAGGCTGAGTATCTAATGACTCAGTTCATTTTGGCAGGTTTCCATGAGAGAACAACATCCACACATATATTAAGCATGGGATGTGAAACCCTCAACATTTAGGCTTTTGTTGTGCTTAGCAGTTCTATATCCATAGGGTTAGAACTCAGTGCTTGCCCTGGAAACTCAGACTAAAGGGACAAGAATGGAAGAAGAGAGAGATGAGGTATTATCACCACTACCTAACAAATGGAGAATTAATGCCAGGAGTGACTCATGTTAGGCCAGATGTGTGTCAAGAGACCCTATTTCAATAAGACTCATTTTCCTTGGGTTGCCTAAAATAAACACCATGGCTACGTTTTCAGCCTCCACAATATTTGCTGGAGAAAATTCCTCTAGCTCAGCATGTATTAGTTTGAGAAACTGTGTTTTCTTTTGCCAGATTAAAATCACTGTTTTTCACTTTCAGGGTTTAGAGCTCCATTTCAAGTGCTATAGTTATACTCCAGCTGGGTATCTAAGGATAGCAGTGTTGTTTTTCCAATTTATTTCCTAAATCTAGATCCCTGCCTATACCATACCATCTGTGCTTTCTGTAGTTTACCAGTATGCCAGGTAAAACCTGCTCTTTCTGCTTGAAGACTTAGCATAAGAGACCACTGAAAGAAAATATGATTCAACAGAATCATATATTGATTCAACAGGCCAACAGAAGATACTACTTTGTACTGTAATATTTTTCTCCCTTATTGCCTCTCAACACAGTCTTGCAGGCTTTAAAAATACATTTCATGCCTGGAGTCTGATACACAAACAAATGAGCACCTGTGAGTCACTGTTCTCAGCCTACCCATATCGAGGATTTCAAATTATAAATGTTCCTTGTGTTTAAGGCTAAGAAATTAATAGGGGAAAGCTAAAGGAAAGGCAACCAGGAATAGGGGTACTTTAAAATGCTCAGGTTTAAACATTTTTTCCCCCAGCTTAATGATGTAAAATTTCTACATTCTTCTAGAGTTGTTAGTTGCAAATTATAACCATGATAATACATTGTTTGAATATCCTGGTGTGCAGCAAGCACTATCAGAGTCCATACTGCAAAAAGACACAACATACAAGTCCAACACAGGACAAATGCCTGAGAATTACACATGTATGTCTACAGAGCTGGAGTCTGTGGCTGAAATGGAGAAATGTTTGTATAGGGACTGAAAACAGAGCCCATGTGTAAAACAGAGTGAAGAAGGTGACGTGATCTGACACATTGGTGATGAGAAGGTAAAGTTAAAACAAAAATACACTGCAGAGAAGTAGGAAAAAAAACATCTAAGCAAGAAGTGTGGACTTGATACAGCAGGTGAGGAGATGACTGAAGGAAGTGATGCTGTCTGACCAATGGGAAAGGAAGATTAGTCTGGCCAATTTTAAACAGAATTGGAGATTAGTGTGAGAATGAAGAATGGGAGGTTTCTGCTGGGGAAGTAGAAAACTAAGAGCCCATAAAAGAGGTTTGGCTATGAGAAAGGAATGAGGGAATGCCTTGGAAGTAGTGCTAAAGCCCACTATGCTGAACAGAGGCAAGAAAATGCAAAACAGAACCAGTATCACAAGCTTCAAGGACTGGGAAGTTAAGGCTGTTATCAGTGACAAGGGTCACAGGTAGAAACTTGGTCAGAGCCCATCTCCTAGTCAGCTTTAGCCTCACAGGCTGACAGCTTCCACTCAGATCTCTGTTGTCTCTTGTTCCTTGAGCCCAGAATTCTAAATATCTTATGTGAGCAGATGAGAGAGAAGCAATTGTTTTCACTAATGTTCTGGTGGCTGCTGCACCATTAGAAGTCTGTCAAGAGAAATTCAGCAGGACCACTAAGGAATTCTGTTCAAAACACTCTCGTCTCACACTGTCAGTGACTAAGCCAATGATGACATCAAAGCCTTACAGGAAAAACACGGCTGCTTTACGATGGTTCGATTTCGCATTTTCCCATTTGACTGCTATGCTTAGTACAGTTATAGGTACTGAAAACGTGGGTTAAACATTGCCTTATGGTGCTTCCAATTAAAATAGTTGTGTGTGTATGTGTACATATATTCAAAGCTGAACAACGAAAGAATTTGACCTTTCCTAGATCTTTCTCAGCTGTAAGATCAAACACCTCATGTCGACGTGCCTTTGCAGTTTAAAAGATGACAAGAGCCAGGATGTGCAGCAGTTACTTTTAAAAAAGCTTTCCATACAGTACAGTTTTGAACACTTGCCTTAATTGAGTCTAAATCATCTGAAAAGGCTGACACTGCTTTGGGAACCTTAACTTCCCTACATTTCATGTTACAGCTGTAAAATTTTTTTCAAGAAGACAAAATGACTGTTTTACACTGGCAGGCAATGCAGGTTTCAGAGTGAAAAAAAAAATAATAAAAAATTCAAGGTCAGAAATCACTACCCAAACAGAACAGCCTTTCTCAACAGGGTTGTCTCCTGTATACATTCAGTATCAAATACCCTAACAGTGTTTAACTGTTCCTACTTCTTCTCTCAATTCCAATTCTTAACTCAAGCCTTCACCTTAGGCTGCAAGAATACCAAGGACTTCCAGAAAATAGTCATTCAGGTTTAGGGAAGGCTGAGTTTGAATGCCTACAGCAGAACACTTACTGTTAACAACAGAATGCAAGGTGAAGAAATCAACTTGATACTGGCACCCTGAACATGTGGAGATGGCAGCTAGAAGAGGCAGTATTTTATACTGATGTGCAGAAAAATTGATTGAGGTGTTCTTGAGAGACAAACACGGTGCTCTGGCATAATCTTCACACACCACAGCTACATTCCAGGTAAATAAAATCTGCTCAGATTTTTAAGCACCGAGTCTTCAAACCTGAAATAAGTTCCTGTGGGTTTTTTTCTCAAATGTTGTAATTATGTCAATATTATTGACATATATCAATATGTTGCATGCTGTACTTATGTCAATGCTGTTGAAAACATTTCTACTGTGGTCAAATATGTCTGATAAATGCCAATTATTTTGTGCAAACAAATGGCTGTATTGTGGTATATGTGTGCAAATGTCCACAGCTTAATGAGACATTATCAGATGTAGGCGAGTGTTTAAAAGAACAAGCTCCTACCCTCTCCTATGCTCCCTTCAGGCATGAGGACAATACAGAAGCTTGAAAAGGACTCCACTTGTGGAAAACCCTTGACACAGCCTCCCAAAAGCCTCTGTCCATGAAGGAAGGGACTGGTTCAATTCCCAGATGCAATGGGACAGAACTGACCTACCTGAAAGTTCATTTGCAGCTAATCTGTAAGGGAGTGGTGGAAATGCACAGCTGAGGGTACCAGGGAAAGCAGAAACCTGAGCACTGAGGTTACCTTAAAACTACTGTGAAACATCGTGGGGGCTGTCTGTCTTACCACACCCTTAAGTAGGGCATACTGGAAGCAAGAGAGTGAAAAAGTGCCAGAGATCCTTCCAAGCATGTCCTTTGGGAATTTTAAGTTCTGTGCTGCGTTCATTAAACAAAACCCACAGAATTTCAGCTTTCTGTTTATCTTCCTTTCTTACAGAAGAAGTACTTCAACCAAAATGAAAGCTACTACTTGAATGGAAAGAACACAGGCTCTTCAGAACTCACAAGTCTGTGTTCATAAAAACAAACATTAAGGGAAGATAAGAGGATTGCAGACTTCCTTACAGCTTTTACAGGTCATTGTCTACATTTCATTGTAGAATGGTGCCATTTTAATTCTACCTTTTTTAAGTAGGTTCTTATGATATAAATGGTTTGGCAATGCTGACACTCTAGATCATTGCTGCTGGAAAAAGTTATAGACTGTAAGCAAAAAAAAACCCTGCCCAGGCTTTTGGCTCTTCTGGGGCCTTGTACAACTCTTCCTATAAAGCACCAAATTAAAGTACTATTTTTAGTACAAGTCAGGTGCTCTAATCCTTGATTTTGGAAACAAAATCCCACAGGTTATTTATTTGGAGGTACTTTCATATGAAAGTTTATCAGGTGGCAAAAAAAAATATTAGGACAATGTGACTTAATACTTTGGAACATTAGAAAATGATCTTTTAGAATAGGTGCCATCCCAGACAAATGTAATTATTTTACTCTAATACAACCTTTACAAATTGCTGTATGTACACAAAAGAGTGCCCCAAAGGTTAAGTAACTTATTACACCCTACAGAAAAAGACATTTTAAATCCACAGTTGATTCAATTTTTTAAAATTATATTTTAGTTATTATCTTTTTCCTTACGTATTACACAGAAAATAAAAATAACAATGCAGCTAAGGGAACTGTAGCTAACAGAATCTCTCAGACGTTGATTCTGGCTGCTGACCAGCATCCAAGTATTGAAAACACTGCTGCTGCAGAAAAGTGAGACCAGTCAGCACCTATGCAAACACACAGCTTAGCAGCAAAAATGTCACCTAGTGATTACCATGAACTGAAAAAATACCCTGCTGAGTAATTAACTTCATCTGGGCAATTAAAATAGGCTAAGTCTACAGACAAAAATAGCTATATGGGACAGAGAAAAAAGAGAAAGAAACCCAGAAAAAAAAAAAGCAGGCTGAAAAGAACAAGCTTAAAATAAAATAATTGTGTCTGGTGGTGCCGGTGCCAGAGAAGAACCAAACAAAAATGTGAAGTCTTCCTCATCCTGACTGTATTATCCACAGCAAAAACAGGTATCACATCAGTAGGAAAAGAAAGGCATAGGCAGAGAAAGTGTATCCCATCCACAGCAGAACACCACGACAAAGAGCTGCTTGAGCAGAAGAACGAGTTGAGCCAATCTTTCCTTTAAGGTACTTTTTAAATAGAGGTTTAGCAGCCATATGGCAGGTGTGTCAAAGCTGCAAAGGAGTGGTTGTGGAAGAGGGTAAGCTGCAGATTTGTTCACTCTCTCATTCCTCCCCTACTAGCAAGCTTGTCTTGTGCTGGGAACACAGCTGCCTAGCCCTTCCATTCCACCAACCTCACTCAGTGCAGGGTAACTTTCTCCAAGTGACTTGACTGCATAACAAGACCTCGGACCATCAGACTTTGTTATTGCTGTTGTGGAGGCCTAAGACACCTGTGCAATCAGTCCAGCACTGAGATACAGGTTTCTGAATTCACATTAATTTTTTTTTCTTCTTTTCAGAACAGAGAAATAGTTTGGAACAGAGAAAATTATCCAGAGAGAGGAAGTTTTCTAATGCCAGAGAAGATGACAGCATAAATATCTGTTCTAGTAGAAGAGAATAAATGATCACTTAACTAAGATGAATAAAGAAACAAGATATAAAGAAGACAACACAGCTGTCAAGTACCATCTTTTAATCCCTGAATGTTTTTAGAAATTGCACAGCCATAGTTTTTAGCATAAAGAAGAAAGACAAAATCAACCAGAGCTTAAGAAACTACAAACCCTTCTTTACCTCTCTTAATATCATCCAGCTGAGGCTCTGGCGAAGGATTATCCTTCAAAGGAGAAGTTTTCGGTCCAGCTGCTGGCTTGGTTGGGGCTCTGAACTGTGAAGGAGGCTGAGATGCTCGAGCAGACTGTTGCTCTATTCGGGCTTGGATCTTACTGCTGCCCTCTGCTCTGAAGAAACAACCAGACACATTCAGCAGTACTGTGCAACTATGGCCAGCTTTTTCAATATCCTTGTGCTGATGCATCATCTGTGACTTCCTTTTGTACAGATCTCTACTTTGCTTTACAAAGATGAAGAGTGAATTACAGCTTTCTGCATGCAACACTTACTTATCAATAACAAAGACACATAGACAACTACACTGCAACACCCTTACAGAACATATTTTCAAATCCAGATGTGGTTCAGTGATGCCAAATTCCCTACATGAACCACAATGAAGGCTTTAATTTAGCAATTAGTATTTGTATTTTTTAAAAAAGAATAATCAATCATAGTAATTTAAAGTAACTACAAATCCATTCACAACAAATCCTGCTTAAACAATCACAGTAAAAGAAACAATTTTCCTACTTGCAATTAAATCTTCTCAAACTGAGCTCTCTTAGAGGTCAACTTGACTAGAGTAATCATTCTTACTGCTAAATACAGCACAGAAGCATTTAATTCCTGGTTTTTATCCATTTGCTGTTAGCCCTTCAAAATAGTTTTAAGCTGTTTCCTTAGTGCAAAAATAGTCTCCAGAATAACACTATGCCAACCTGTTCAATTCAAACCAGGTATTTCCGCCTTTTACTGAACTTCTGATGTGATTGAGATTGCAGAACACTCAGAAGAAAGAAAAAGAAACCCAAAACACCCACCATATACCCAAAATAGGTTCCTTTACAGTACACCATAATAAGGTTAAAGGGTGTGGTGTATTTACTGCATAACACCAAAGCCTTTGGGGTTATGGCTTTATGCAGCACAGCACAGAAGCAGCTTGTGGATATTAGAGCTCAGTTTCTGTTCTAGGAGGGTCCCAGCTCAGCAGTGTTACACTTTGTGTCTGGAAACTAATCCCACTGCGACATAAATTAAACTAGCTCGTGTCAAACTTCCTGGGAATTCACCTAAACCACCTGTGGTACCAGAGCTGGCACATGGAGCTCTTACAGGGCTATCTCTGTGCCTCAGTGAACTCCAGATTCAGCCTAACACAGAACCCCCTCTTCATTCATCAGTGACATGCAGCTGTTGGGTACCACATTAAGGCAGCTTACAGTCTATCTCCAGCAGCAGTGAGGAGCTGGCAAGATGCTCACTGTGTCAAGTGGAAGGTAAAAGCCAAAGATTTCCGGTATTAATTATGCTCTTAGAACTAAAGATGGTTTTATGTGGAGTAAGTTCACTTACTCCCCTGTGAATGTCATCAAGGTGTTAACACTAAAAGCCCTTTCACACACAGTGTCAATAGGTCGTTAAAGATCAGAGCAGCCTTGGAAAATAAAAGGCACTTCTGATCTAGAAAATCAATGACTTTGCAAAGCACTGTTAATCAAAACAGGGATCCCCAAATTTTTACTATCCTCCCTCTGCCTGAGAAAAATTGAAGTATTTTTCCCCAGACTCAAAACTGAGTGTAACCAAACATTTCACTGAACTCAGGTCCTCCTGCCCTTACTTACTCCCTTCTGACTGAAGCTTCATCCAGACAAAGTCCAGCAAAACTGAAACTGGGAATTCAAATCTCATCTCTGATGTGCTCATATCTACTGGACAAGATGCATGCTACATGGGTGAATTTTCACATCACTGACTCAGAGGAGTGTTACAGTCCATTTACCTTGAACTCAAGGTGTTCTTGGCAAACATCCAGCCAACTACTGATGAGCTGTAACCCACATTTCTAGTAGTTTTAGCAGCTAAGGGTTCTATACTGCAATAAAGCATTTTTTAACGTAAAACTTCTAAACTCATTTAAGAGTTTCTTCTTCACAAGACATTTGAATGACTGCTTTCTCTTTAGATCTCAACCTGTGGTTCAGTGATGCTGAAGGATCCAGACACTTCAGATACTTGAGGAGCAGCAGGACTGCTAAAAACTTCCCAGCTGCATATTTTGTAGCATTTGTGCAGCAAAGTAAGAGTACTGGGTCAGAAAGGATTTTTGGCTTCATCAACTCTTCTAGGTAAAACACTATAACCATTATTTCTCCAGCCCTGCCCACCTTCACCAGCTGGAGGCTTTGCACTTGTGTTCCACTTAATATATTGCTTATCCAATATGGGAATGAGTGTTTCTTGTTCCCTAAGATTATGTTATTGAAACATCATGACTCCCACAGGAACCTGTGGGGAACAAACTTAGAAAGCCTAATAATCCATCTGACAGTCTAATATTTTTATGGGATTTTTTGACTAACTAGAGGTTCCTGAAACACATCCCATCTTTCAGCCAGCTTCTAAAGCCTCAAATCATCACAGGTGTTTCACTGCAAATTGTAATTATGTCATTTCAGCAGTGGAGAATTTACAAATTCTTTACTCTTGGATTCACACTCCTATTTGCATTTTTAGGCATGGTAATTGGCCATGCATGTAAAGCTAAGGCTTAGTAATTAAACATCACTACAAAGTAAGAGAGTTCTGTTTTCAAAACCCAGTCTTAATAAGAAACTTCAGCAATAATTAAGGCTATCAAGGACCCTGTCCCCAGCTTTACCTCGTTTTCTTGACTTGAATGCTGCTACTAAGTTTTTCCAGCACGTATTCCCCAGTGTCATGATTGATAATGAGCACACAGTCCTTCTGATACGGCCTTTTATTTCCTTTAAAGACAGTCATTGGTGGAGTTGAACCCTGGTACAAAGAAAGAGCATATATTTGTTTGGTTATATTACCTTGTCCAAAAATTTATGACTACTAAGAATAAAGAATATATGTATTGTTCTGAAAAAGAGGCTAAGCACTTAATGTTTAGTTCCTACAGAAAATATTCATTCATGAAGAGAAAAATACAGAGAAAATGTGCAGTAGATCAGACATTTCCTCATAGCAATATTATGCCTTTCATCATTTTAAGTGTCTCTGCGTTGACAAAAAATCTTCTCCATGGCTGCCTTTATTTACAGTTCTCATTCCCAAAATGGCAGCATAACTAAATTTGCATAGCTGTCCCTGACAAGTATCAGGAATCTTCTTGATGTTTCTGCCCTGGAAATCATGGGTTTGGTTAAGAAATAAAGTTCTAATTATTTGTGTAGCAGAACTATTGCCCAAGAAAATATATGGTCAATTGAAAAATTAATTTAAACGACATTGTATATTTTACATAAATATATATGTCAGTATTTGCACAGTGGATTACAAGCAACTGTCACTTACAAACAGTGTAAGAACAGCTGCCTTCTTCAAAGTCAGATTAGCATGCATAAGCCCGTGCAACTATAGTGAAATGTCTTCTCAAAGGCAAATGGAGTATTTTGATGCCTTCCAGAAAGTCCCAGAGTGCACACAACGCCGCATAGAGCCTTAAAAGTCTAAAGGCTTAGACTGAGAAGCAATAAAGGCAACAAACTCATGTGGTGGTGCCCACTGGCTAACTGGTAAATGCTGGGATCATGCTCAGCTGTATGGCATCCATGCACAGGCTGGTTCACACTCCTGGTTTTGAGGTTAGAGCCAGCTGAATCCACGGTCTATCGGCATGTAACAGCATGGATACACACCTGGCCATGTCAAAAAGCTGTTACTCAAGGGGTTATGTTCTCAGCTATGAAACATTCTCAGGCTTCTCTGTAATGTAGAGATACTGTATAAAATAATTTGGTTTTAAAAATAAATGTTTATTCATATGCACCTTTGCACATATTGTAGGAAAGCAACCAAAATCAGGGAGCAAATGAAAAAACCCTTCACTCTCCTATATTTTATTCTGAGTAGCAAAAATGAAGAATCAGATTTTAGCTACTCTGAAAGCAATTCTTACTCTCCATGTTGCTAATAGATAGAATATATTTGAATTTAAAATGGGTTCTGAACAGTAAGTGTGAAAAATCTCAGTTCCTAACAAAGACACAGTAAGAGAGATTCGGAAAGGATGTCTCAAGAAAGTCTAGTCTTCAAAGGCATGTTACATTTTTATCATTCCTACATTTAAGAGAGGAAAGCAACATTTAAGAGAGTTAAAAGAAAGCTGAAAGTCAAATCCTGCTTGCTGTTGACAACTAAGCCAGGAAACGTATAATGCACAAATGTAATGAAAATTGATCAAAGTTTGCTGGCTACCATTCTGCTACCCAGAAACCTCCTAATGCAGCAAAGACTGTGATTTTGGCTATACAATAAGTAGAAATGTAAGTGCTTAAGCAAATTAAGACCCACTCTTCTACTTAAAACTAAATGTTTAGAGTTTATGTTAGTGCCTAAATAACAGTGGTTTACAGATTTTGTTGATTACAGGACAGAATTGTTTTCACTTGTGAGGGTTTTTTGCCTGACAGAGTTCAAGAAGTGCTTGGACAATGCTCTCGGGCACATGGTGTAATTCTTGGGATTGTTCTGTGCAAGGCTAGGAGCAGGACTTCAATGATCTTTGTGGGGACCCTTCCAACTCATTATATTCTACAATGTTCTTTGGAAGTACTCTAACAAACAGAAATTTTTCCTTCCCCAATCCAGACTGTTTTTCAAGTATTAAGGTCACTAAATCCACATGTAGAAACAGTACTTCAATTTATCCAAGCTGCAAGGGACACCACCAAACAGATATTTCCACCAAACAAATTATCAGAGATATTCTCAGGGATTAGACAATTTCAAAAAGAAAACCTCAACTCAGAATTTGAATCCTATCCAATTGCTGGACAACTGGGAAGCAACGCAGCATCCAAGAAATTCAGTGAAACTTGTCAGGATGAAATGATCTCAAAACCTCTCATTCTTTTCCAGTATGCCAAGTATTTTCCAGCTCTCTGTCCAGAACACAGGCAGCACTGCCTTGGAACTACATACTCAGAGTGGTTTGGCTGCCTCAGCCTTTGGAGCATACCATATGCTCAAGGCTGTTCGTACTGAGGGGTAGAGAATCAAATTAAGCTCCTCAGTACAGACATTTGGAAAAGAACATTGCAAGTGACACTGCCCAACACAAAAAATCAATGAGTGACACTGTTTCAAACTAATCCAAGATGAATGCTGCTGTTAATTGTGTTGTTACCTGCTCTCCAATAGCACTACCCTGCTCATCATTTCTGTAGGCAAAACCCAGTATGTGACCTCCTGCAGCACTGAAGGTGACCAAAGCCATATGAGAAACAGGAGCAGGGTGAAGCAGGCTACAGCTTCATTCAGTGACAATTATCACAGTACAGTCACCTACCAATTAAAAGCACAGGCATGCTGGGATGAACAACACCAAAAGGATCTGACACGTGGCTTCCAAACTGACTGCCCCCCTGCAGCTACCAGACCCATTGATGTCTGTGAATTCTGGTTTATTGGCTTGACACATAGCATTAACTTCAGCTAATAAACAAATCCAGCTCCAGCACACGAGCACTTTCTTTTGTTTTGGTAAGGAAACCACTGAATCTTCAATTACAAACCAGCTGCACCTATAAACAGATTGATCACTTGTTTTATTGCAGTTTGACCCTCATCCTCACACAGTAGATCTTTATGGCACCATTAGGGAAGGAAGTGGATGGGAAACTACTTCATGGCCACTCACGAGGACTGCCTCCTTGCTTCCAGTGGTAAAGCTAAAGGCAGGGAACCCTCTATGCCCTATCTGTACATGTTTGAGTAAGGGCAGGAACATGCTTACAGATCTGCCTGTGGGTTCTGAACATCCAGCCTTATAACTGAAGCCAGAGTTACACTGCCTTTCTTCAGCAAGCCTTAGCACTACAAATGGATGGAAACAAACTACAAGTCTGGCTGCTTAAATATTGAACCCACAGTGTTAATAAAGGAAGTGAAAATAGCATTTACATTAGACTGTAACAACATTGCAAATTTGTTGAAGAGTAAAGAGGGGCACATATATAACAGACTTACTGGAATATGTGGCAAAGTGATGGTAACATCATCTCCTTTACCCACTTGGAGGTCCCCCTCACAAGATGTATCAATCGAGGCTGGCTTAAAATCATCTACAGAGGAAAACAATTGTGATTACGTTTGTTAGAGTCTCCAGAAGCACCAACGTGCCCTGCAAAGAGCCACCATACATTTACTGCGATCACAGGGAAGGGTCAAACACACATTAGTGTTTACAGCAGGGCTGGAATAACACACCAGTACATTGTGTCTATACGTAGCAACCCAGTCATGTGGTGGTAGCATATTCTGAACTTCCTTCTAAAAATGGAAATAAGGTTCTAGATCTTGTGTTTGAATACCAAAAGTAGACTTCTCCAAGTCCCAGGTGTTGAGTGGCACTTGGTTGTACAGGCAAGTGTAAAACTGCACCAGTCAAACTCAAGTGAGTAACAACTTCCAAAACCCCGTGCCCTGCTTAGCTCTTGCCAATTCCAAACCTGAGGACTCTCTCTGTGACAAACACTAATTTAATGACACACACTCATTTAATCTTACTGATATTTCAGGCTCTTTAACAGCCATCTCGCCTCCACAATAGTGCTAAAAGCTCCACATGGGTGGAGGAGATCTCAGCTCCCACTAATGAGGAAAGAAAGAGGCGCTGATCTTACTTCAGCAGTCTCCGTGCTGGTCCAAAGCCACCGTGGACCAAATCATCAGTAAGGGGAAGCAGTCTACTGGCTTTAAACTAACACTTGTTTGAGGTATTTTTGCTCTGCTGTACAGAATGTTTTGTCTCCCAGCCAAGGCACTTCTCTTTAATGTATTCATTGGAACTGAGAAGATTTTAAGTTAGAAATACAGAATAATATTTTCCCCTCATTATTCTGTTGTGCTCGTGAGCCATAAAAAAAACCAGAAAAAAAACCTATCGGAACCTCTAATATCTTGAAAGAGGGTTTAGACAAAGAGAAATAAAATCACACAGATATAGGCTAGTTTGCTTTGTGTTTGTTTTTAAAAGAAGCCTGCATTCAATTCTAGCATCCCTGCATCTGAAGAGGTGCAATTATATTCACGATCAAGGGTTTTAATTACTGCATTAGTTATGAAATTAATACCTCAGAACAAATTTAAAATGTAATTCCACTATGAAAAATACATTTGCAGGAAAAAAAAAAAACCCAAACTCTGGGTTGTCATAGATACTCATTAAGAGGATGTTAATGTTTAATTGAGTTTTACTTTGACACCACAACAAGCAGAATCAGACACACTTGACTTAATCCTCATGCCTTAACTGCCAGATCAAATCGTAGCCTTCAATTTCATCTGAGCAATCTGTTTCTAGCTATTATTTCCCACCTACTTTATGTGCAAGCTTGCTAAATAAAACAAACCAGCTGTACAAGAGCTAATGTCTTTGCCAAAACAGGATCAAGAGTTTCAACAGCACAGTCACTAACTTAAAAGGAATATCACTATCAGCCTTCTTTCATAGGTGTAGCAATATAGAGTTACTCTAAACAAACACTCAACTAATTGTTTTCCTTTTGTTAGCACGTGCTTGGCTAATCCTCATGTAGAGACCACATACTTCCCTCCAAATATACCCACAGCTCTTTTCCCAAAAAACAAATGTTTTTAAGATGTGTTTTCCAAGGATAATCCAGTTTCTCAGTACAGTATTTCAAAACCATTATGTAAAGGAATGAAGTATTTTAAGAAGGTCGAAACAGATGTAGCCTACAAAATCCTCTCATTGTAGTTTGTGTGAAGAGGATTATGGAAATATAATGTTTGGATCCCAGATAAATCATTCCAGAACAACAGTTAGGGGAAAAAAATAAGACAATGAAGAAATCTCATTTTAAAGTCACAGATGGAAAACAGAGCATTCAGAAACATCTTCTTAAAAAAACTGCATTCTTCCAGTTGTAGTTTGAAGAGCTCTGGATTTGCAATCCTATAGGAAATGGGTTATTGAAGCACTTTCCATTCTAGAAACCTGTCCACCAGTATATTTCCACCTGGATATGGCTTGGGTTTAATTCACACAGAATAAGGCACTCGGGTGACCAGTATCACTGAAACTACTATTTGTGGTGTATGAATATGGGCAACGGGACCAGGCCTATATTTGTGCATCAAAAACCAAAATATCCTACTGTTGTCTGCATAATTCCCAACTTCCATAGAAAACTACTGAATTATAAGTTTAGTATTCATTACATTTATTATTGATGGTTTACCAGTCATTTTAGTAAAAAAACCTGGACTCATTTTGCTCAGATTTCTTGCCCACAGAATTCAAGTACAGCAATACAGTGAGTTCCTTTTCAAAACAATCTACTCAGGAGTTATCTTGCCTTTCTTAGGTATTACTGTACGTGTCTGAGTCCCTTCTGCTTGCTTTCCTGAGACAGTGATTTATCCCAGCTGCCTGGAGTCGGGACAGCCAGGGACAGGTCTGCTGGGCTACACATTGCTTCACCAGAAAAACACCCAGGCAAAACCCAAACTCCGGGTGCTCCCGCTGCCTCTCCAGGCCGGGCCTGCGGTGGGACCCGGCCTGCAGTGAACTGCCACAAAGAGGACAAATCAAAATGCCAAAGCCACCCCCTTACGGGGGGGAAGGAACTCTTTACGCTTCCAGCTATTAATGACAAACTTTCTAAAGCGGTTCCTCCGCCTTGGCCTGCCTCGCTCAGACCTCTTCCCTGCCATCATCACCCTTCCCCTTCTCCCCAGGCTGGACCTTTCCGTGGCGAAAACACTCGTGGAGAGCAAAGACGGGCACCGAGGGAGGGGAGCGGGGGAGACGGGAAAGGGGGGGAGCAGGGAAAGGGCGGGAGCAGGGCGCTGCAGGGGATAGGAGGGAGGGGGAGATGGGCGATGAGGAGGCAGGAGGGAAGCGGGTAGGAAAGGCGCTGAGTGGGGACGAAGCCCCGCAAGCCATGGCGGAGGGAAGGAGGCGAGGGGCGGGCGCGGCAGAAGGAGCAGCGCAGCCGG